>JAGEMR010000115.1:0-95326 GCA_021030915.1 Astrothelium macrocarpum | reverse complement strand
TGAGTTATTTAATTTTAAATTTTGGTGGTGAGGTGTGCACGACGTGGGACCGTGCACGAGGTGGTGAACTCTCCTAATTGCTGAGCTCTCCAACCCCGCCAAGCAATACTCATCCTCAACACCTTTGGCGATGAATTACCATGAAGATGGATGTCTGCTCGCACGAGGCTTTGTCTCCTCTATGTTGCCATCAAATGCAAGCAATTCCCTTGTATAGACAAAAGCGGATGTTGTTGAGTCCATAAGTCGGGTGGACTCGTGATGTTCTCAGCGAAGACTCTATGTTGAGATTTCGGAGAACATTCAGAAGCACAAGGCAAGTGCTGAAGAGATGATACTCCAGTTTACACGGACGCCCACTACATTTCAAGCCCAATAATTGGCTCGAGGTGCTTCATCAGAGGCATACTGTCTATCCAAGGGTGTGCGGAGATGGTTCATAGCATCGGATTCTCCAAAATGGAAGGCATTCCGTTCCGTTATCCATCACGGGTATTATTGCTCTTAGGTATTCTGCCGCTTCCGAATAGCTTTGCGACGTTGTACCTGCCCGTTCGAGATGAAGCAAATTCCATCCTTCCTCCGCAGCCCATTATTTCAGAATTCTATAAACATTTCTTGTCTGAACCGATGCTGACTTTTTCTCTTTCTCTACTTCTTATCCTTAATACTATTCCCTACCTTTACCTATTTTCTACTATTACCATACGTTGCTACCTTGTCGCAGCTCGTACTCGAAAGCATCGTTGGTTTAAAATACCATAGTCCTGAGACCACTCCTAAATTCTGGATAGTACACTACAGTTGCGATCTCATAGAATCGAGCGTCCAGCCTTGCAAATCAGCCATTCCTAGGTGTTCTGGACCTGATTCGCAGAGTTCATCCCTCGTATGGCGAACGGAGACCTATTGAGCACATAGCAGCCTCGAGGCGATAGAACTCAATTCAGATACTGTCCCAACATCGTGACAAGCTGCAAACGGGGCGCCTTCCCCGCATTCGATACGACGACGACGATGACTGGACAACCATTTGAGATAAGTCTGATAAGGACACAAATTTCGGATCAAGCCCCAGAAGGATGTTCGAAAATGAGAGCAGGTGGGGATAGACCAGCAAACCCTCATCCACTTCGCATTCGTCCAAGGTCAAGGCTGCCATGGCTGGTTGCACAGCAGGATCAGACTACGGAACAAAGGGCTAAGATGGGAGGAAATCCATCTGTGTGCTTTAATCCTATCACAAATCCACCATCCAAAGAAGGGTACCGTATTTGCCAATCTGAAGTGAGCACATGGACGGGCAAAGCTTTCGCTACACCTTACAAAGAGCTCAACACATCTTCATGCGGCCCTACAGGCCAAGAGGAAAGCAGCCCCTTGCTCGGATCCAACGAGAACGACTGGGCAGTAAATGCCATCGTCAAGCTCAGTAATGATGCCCAGCGCGTAGCTTCTCCAAATGCGTCGCTTATTTGTGATGAGACCCGGAAGCTGAACAAAGAGATCTCTAATGGCTGCGACTCGGGCAGACATATCTTAGGATCGGCTTCGACACTGCCAGATAGCACCACTAACTCACGTGCTGGAACAACTGAAACTGCTTCCGAAGATGCAGCGTTCGAGTGCAATGAACCGATTATTGGTTCCAGGACGTCTGATTCAAATGATATGTCTTGTTCAGTGCCAGATAACCTGGCCATGGAACCTGAAACCTTTAAATCAGCCTTGGATGGTTTAGAAGAATTGATGACCGAGGCGCTGAAAATGGCTGAGCAGGGCCTATCACGCGAGCAAAAGGATGGTGAATCCTTGATTGATCATAACCAGTCAACTCAAACGGTGCTTAGAGAGCAAGGGCCAGCAAGTCCTACCGGTCCTCTACAGATTTCCGATTCCTCTTCTCAAAGCGACCAACACAATCGACCATCGTCAGCACCAATCAAACAAACATGGCGGCCCAAGACTGAGCCTCACGTCGCAATTGATACTCCACCAGTTTCCCCGTTGGAGTACCCCGGCACAAGATCGGACAGGCATTATCAGCCTTTAGAAGATGGAGATAGAAGAAATCACAGGAAATCGTGGAATCCCAAAGCTATTGATTGGGCGTATACACCGCGACCAGTTTGGCCAAAAAAACCACCTTCGTCTTCCTTTGGTTCCGAATCTAGCCAAACTGTTTTGCAACAACCAATACCGATACACGGTCCGGCTACACCTACCTCGATTTTACAGTCAAACAAAGAGCAGCACAACTATCTACATCGAAAGCTGACGGATGAGGAGGTCAATGACAATTCTCGGCGATTTTACACAGCCCCGGAGCTCCATTCTCATCATTTTATTGAAGGCCACGGTCGTGGCCGTCGTAGAAGGGGTGTACATCAACTACCCCCACGACCACGGAGCTTAGACGAAGATCTGCCCTGGCAACACAAAGCTCATCAAAGAGCACTATTTCAGCGCTTCGTTAAGAATACGGACTCGGATACGATGACTCGTGAGACAGAGGGAGTGCGTGGATGGAGCCACAGTCCTGAGAATTCGTCGATCGGTCCTGAGCCAGCGGATGGAAAGCTTGAGATTGGACATACGGATTTGGATAGATTAAACCTCACAACACCTAGAAGACGCCACCATAGTCTTCTCGGCCATCAGCCATTTAGCATGAGCCACCATCACCGCAGACAACCAGTAGCACGTGATTGGCACACCACTAGAAAGAGATTGACAGCAATGGTCGCGTGTATGAATACGGCATTGCTTGGTTTGATTATTGGCATCTATGTAGGCTCGACGTGAGAGGCTATTAATTAAGTGCTAATCAAGTGGCAGGCTGGTGAAGTGCCCTCCATACAGTACTATGTTGCAGACCAGAACCATTCCGTAATCCTAGGAAATGTAGTGTAAGTACAGATAGCAACCTACCTCTGTCCTAATAACTAATAAGTAAAGATTGTATCTAGGTATGGGCATCACGACAATAGTCTTTTGGCCTATGCCTTTGCTACATGGACGGAGAAGGTACTTGCTTGCATCACTCTCTCTTGCTGTGCCTCTTCAGTTCCCCCAAGCTTTAGTAGTGCAGACCTACCGCTCACCAATCACATCAACATACCGCATAGGATTGCTCGTTCCACGGGCAATCTTGGGCCTTACGCTTGGATTTGTAAACATCAATTGCATCTCAGTGTTGCTAGATTTATTTGGAGCATCGCTGCAGAGCAAATTCCCTCACCAGGAAATTGTCATTCCTTATGATCAACGAAGGCATGGAGGCGGTCTGGGATTGTGGCTGGGCTTTTGGACGTGGTGCTTTATCGGCTCTCTCGCAATTGGCTTTTGCATTGGAGCAAGTGTTATTGACAGACTCAATCCTGCTTGGGGTTTCTATGTTGTGATCATTTCCGCCGCATCCTTTCTATTGCTCAACGTCCTTTGCCCTGAGACCCGTCGAGCTCAGTTCCGGCGGACATTGGGGGAATTTGTTACCGAAGAAGAACAGATCCGAAGACGAGTCGCTCGCGGGGAAGTGAAGCTGCACATTTCGCAGGTTGGTCCGAAGTGGTGGTATGAAGAGCTTATCGCAGGTTTCATTCTGATGAAGCGTATGCTTTGGCAAACTGGCTTTCTAGTCATGGCAGTTTTCACAGCCTGGATTTATGCTCAAGTTGTTCTGATTATCGTGGTAAGACGAGAGAACCTAGCTTTCCAGGAGTTGAGACTAACATCGATAGCTCCTGGGGGCCCTGCTGTCCCGAACCTACCATATGCGAGCGTCTTCTGTGGGACTGGGCGTTTTTGGCATTGCGGCTGGCGCATTCTTGGCCATCCCATTATCCAAGGCAAACATTCTCAGCCGCGCTCGGAGACAGCGTCAGAGGACTGATAGCATGACTTTTCAACACCATGTTATGTGGAGCTCGCACTTTGTTCGTCGACTTGTTTTCACCAGTGTCCTTCCCATTGCGGCAATTGCGTATGCCATTTGTACCGGAGTATCAAACATGCATTGGATGGGGCCAATCATCTTTGCTGGTCTTATTGGATTTCTATCGAATTTAGGCATTGCGGAGTGCTACGGATTGATCATGGAAACGTACGACACATCAGATCTTCAGCCTGGCGCCAACAGCAGACATCGACTGCAAAGCCTCGCCACGGATATCCGCTGGCGTCGCACCAACTACTCAAGCTATCCTCGCGTTAGCGCAGGCATTTTTGCTGTTCAAGGTCTCTCATTTCTCTTTGCTGCAGGCGCAACAGGGATTGGTGGCAAAGTTACTCGTGACCTCGGTCCACCATTGGCTACTGGTATATGGGCAGGCATTCTTTTGGGACTGACAGTCTTGCTGGCGCTTGTGCTTTGGCGATTCAAGTCGATAAAGGTAATCCCTGATCAAGCAGCGTTTGGTACTGGCACGAGCGCGCAAACAGAATCGGTAAGACGGGAACCGAACGTCGAAGAGGACTGGAAGCCGGTAATCATTGGCAATCCCAGTGGCAAGATGAGACGCATGAATATGCTTGAGCTTGGCTGTCAGAGTCGTTGGATCGAAATTCGAAGACTAAACAAACTGCAAAGAGAGTGAAGGACGATGGAAAGAAGGGGGAACAGAATGCACCGCCCAATTTACCTAGACTCACACTCTAAAATTCATGGCTTAAGCCAACGTTTATTTTAAAGATCAAACCCCGGAGGCTCTAATGAGACTAGAAGAGCCGTGCAGCGGTGAAATAGTATGTACGGCTCTTCACGGTGGGGATCCCGTGGCAAACACGTGTTAGTTGCACATCCGGTCCGGGTTGTCCGCTCGATCGCATCGAGCTTTGACGATTCGCGAACAACTATTCCAGCTTCTGCAATGCAAGCAGATTCAAATGCAGGCACCGTCCTTCGTCACCAGGGTCTCAAGCGTGGCGGTTCCATATGCGGAGCTCCGCCGGAGTTGCCCCTCGCTGCCCGAGTGGGGTGCCGTTCTTTATCGAAATGCTCCAGCCAGCTGTAGCTATTTGCTCAGCCGCAGCACTCCTGGATATATATGTATATGGATCCTGCAGGTTAGAATCGCTTCCTCATTCTCCAACACTCCCCCTTTGAAAGTGAAGCCGTACTCGCATCGTTTCACTCGCCAGCAAAATGGCCAAGATCATCACACATGAAGGTAATAGTTGAACTATACGTTGAGCAAGCTTCAACTCTGACAATCGCTTCCCGTAGAAATGATTGGCTGCATGGCCGCTGCGTATGAGTGGGCCGACAGCTACGACTCCAAGGTGCGTAATGCGAGCTTGCTAACTTCCAAGCCGTGCGCTCACCACCTGCATAGGATTGGACCAGGCTGAGCAAATGCATTGCACCGACACTGAGAGTAAGTAGCGGGACGCGACTTCGCGGCTACATCAAGGAGCCAGGTGTTGACTTGTCATCCAGATTGACTATCGGTCCTTTCTCGACAAGCTGTGGGAGGCGATGCCAGCAGATGAATTTGTCAAGATGGCGTCAGACCCCAACGTGCTGGGAGATCCACTGCTGAAGACGCAACACTTCATCGGTGGGACGAAGTGGGAGAGGGTGTCGGACGAGGAGATCATTGGCTGGCACCAGCTCCGTGTGCCTCACCAGAGATACACAGACGCCAGCCGTGAGAAGGTTGCAGTCAAAGGGCACGCCCACAGCAGCAACCAGCACTGGTACCGGAAGGTGGACGGGGTGTGGAAGTTTGCCGGCCTGTCGCCAGACATCCGGTGGTTTGAGTACGACTTTGACAAGGTGTTCGCCAGCGGCCGGGACTCGTTCGGCGAGGCCAAGGCGTCCAGTGGCATTCCACCCAAGTAGAGCGGGCAGGGCGGCAACAGGGCAGCCAGGCACGGCACGGGCGCTTGGGAATAGACGCGGGCGATGGGAATGCGGACGGTGTGGGAAATGTAGCTAGACAATGCGAAACAGGCGCGGCGGGCTTCGTGGGTCTGCTGTGCGACATCGCCTAGATAGACATGAGGAAGCAAGGCTGGCCAGTGTGGCACGGCGTCATCCACCCTCCCAGTGCTCCCACGTCCCACCCGCGCCGTCACATGATATCTGGCATGCGCTGCTGAGAGGCGGCGACGCGGGCTTGAGTCGAGCGAGCCATGTGAATGGACGCGCCGCACGATGGATCCTTGGGTCCTTGGGCGGGCGCAACGAAAGCTGGCACAGGCAGACCAAGGACGGCGCCGAGCGAACCTTAGCACAACCCCCCTCCGCTCAGCCTCTGCCTTTTCTCTCCGCTTCCACGCTTCCACTCCCTCTCCCTCTCCCTCTCCTCACCCTGTCCCTCCCACCACGAGCTGCTTGCTTGCGGGCCCCCCGTCCTGCCCCCTCTCCTGTCCTTTCGCGTGCGGGCCGGTGTTGGTGAATTTCGCTGTCTTTGGGATTGCACCTCTTTGCATTGGTGAGTGCCGATATCAATTTTCCCCCACACCCCCAATCAGCCTCTCCCTGCACCCCAGATCTACAGCGCCTCTCGCATCGGGCAGCCCCCCATGTGCAGCAGATCTCGCTCGACCTTCAGCCTTTCCCTTGCCTCGAATCTAGCCGCGCGCAAATCTGCCCACCCACTGCAGCTGCCTTTGGGCTGCCTCTGGGGCAAGCACTGGCCGCCGTCCACCTCTCTATGCTCCCCCATCTCCGCATCATTGCTACTCAGCATTGGGCCCAGTACGCGCTTCCATGACACCAAGCGCTGCTTGGAGGCGTCGAAGCGTTACATCTGCGTTCGCTGCGTGTGATGGAGCCGAGTGTGACCAAGCTAACTCTTCCCACAGATTGGCGAGCGACTCTTCTCTCACAAGCGCCTTCTTCGATCCATCTTCTTTCACACATCTTGCTACAGCGAATCTTGCCAAAACTTGTGCCTGCGTCGGATCTTGCGCCTCAGCACCTTTCCTCGGGTGCCTACTGCTTCACTTCTGTTCCAGTTCCAAATCTCATTGCGAAGAGGGCATTTGATACTTCCCAATAGTCTACGTTGGTTGCGATTCTCACGGCAGTAACGCTGCATCTAAACGGCCTTGACGAGCATCTTTATACGCCACTTTTCGTCCTCAATATAGGTAATACGTCCCCGCACAGATCGCCGTGCCGCGTTCTGGGCGACAGAGCCACATTTGCGAAGGGCACCTGACTGACTAACATTCACGTGGTAGTCACACCAACTGCAAAATCTCGCTTACCACGTCGGTATCTAGTTTCCAGGATTTTCATCTCTAATAATTGGCCGTCACGAGCTGCGACTCACAATGAGCGACTTTCCAAATTTCTACAATCCTAATCAGCAGGGCGGTGATGAAACGGGTGGTGCAGGAGCAGCTGGCCAACCCCAAGGTCAACCGGGTCTGCCCACGGGTGGCGAACCTGGCTCGGCACAAATGCCTGGCGGACCAAATACTTCGGCAGCACCCGGTTCTCTTGGAGCCTCCCAGCAAGGTCAAGAATCAAAGACAACACTCTGGTATGTTCCGACGGGCGTCGCTACGGCCTCCGGTCTTGTCTCCTAGCTCACTTTTCTTAGGATGGGTGAATTGGAGCCTTGGATCGATGAGAACTTCATCCGAAGTGTCTGGTTCGGCATGGGCGAGCAAGTCAATGTCAAAATGATCCGTGACAAATTCTCTGGGTAGTCACCTTGCTCTCTTATAGATGATGCTGCTTTGCTTACACGACTGTCCCAGAAGCAATGCAGGCTACTGCTTTGTCGATTTTACTTCCCCAGAAGCTGCAGCTAAAGCACTCGCACTCAACGGCCAAATGATTCCCAACACTAGTCGACCTTTCAAATTAAACTGGGCTTCTGGAGGAGGTCTGGCCGATCGGAGGTACGTGCACGATCACGATCACGATCTGTCTTTGTCATTTGAGAGGCTAATGTGCATCAACTTCAGTCGGGACGATCGCGGTCCTGAATACTCAATCTTCGTCGGAGATCTTGGGCCAGAGGTGAACGAGTTTGTGCTGGTGTCGCTCTTTCAAAGTCGCTTCGCGTCGTGCAAATCGGCCAAAATCATGTCGGACCCCATCAGTGGCATGTCTCGTGGATACGGATTCGTGCGCTTTTCTGACGAGCAAGACCAACAGCGTGCCTTGACCGAAATGCAAGGAGTCTACTGCGGCAATCGACCCATGCGCATCTCTACCGCGACCCCAAAGAACAAATCTGGCGGAGTCGCACCAGGTGGTGGTATGGGAATGGCCGGCGGACCCAGTCCTATGGGCATGTACTCGATGAGTGGCCCTCCCATGGGATTTTACGGCGCGCCGCAGCCGATGAACCAATTCACCGATCCCAACAACACGACTGTCTTTGTGGGCGGCCTTTCTGGCTACGTAACCGAGGACGAGCTCCGTTCATTCTTTCAGGGCTTTGGGGAGATTACGTATGTCAAGATTCCTCCTGGAAAGGGATGTGGCTTTGTTCAGTTCGTCCAACGTCACGCGGCTGAAATGGCTATCAACCAGATGCAAGGATATCCGATCGGCAATTCGCGTGTGCGTCTAAGCTGGGGGAGGAGTCAAAACAACTCTGGTCCTGCCGGTACTCCCTACCGTCCTGCACCTCCACCACCTGCCGTTTATCCGTCTATGGGCATGCCCCCTTCCCACCCTTACGGCAATTTTGCACCTATGAAGGTATGATCGTACGTTCTAGCGAATGCGCGGTTGCGTGCTTGTGCGTGTGTGTGCATGTGCTAACTATTTCATCTACACAGTAAGCGACATTCCGTTCCTTCTCTTACTGCGGGAGTCCGTTCGTTCTAGCGCGCAAGGTCGATTTTTCTGTGGTTGGCTCTCTTGAAACCCCTTTTCAGCACTTGCATGACTTCGTGACGATTTGATGCCAAGCGGTTCTTCCTCACTGCATGAATCAACTTTCGGCGGCGGCGGCACTCTGGCTTTTGATGTTCTTAGTCCCAAAAGTTACATTTTCCCGACATCTTCCAACCCTCCAACACACAATACATACATAGGCATACACGCGTAGAAGATTCCTTCCTTTGCTCACTTGCTGGTATCTGGTCTCTATTTTTACCTGGACAAACTCACACTATTTGTTCCCACTGTCGACTGGCCTAGAGGTTATTGTACAACATTCAGCGGGTGCTTAAGGGATTCATTTGCCGCACAAACTGCTTTGCCCCTTTTGGGTCGCTATGATCATCGATGAGGATGAGACTTTTGGGATTTTCAACTTCAAGCTTGCAAATTTCAAATTGTGATGTAGCTAGGCTAGTTCTTTTCGATCCTTTCGATCTTGCTATTATGACAGGCGTCATCGCCATTGTTGAGCATACGGCTCATGTTCGTACCTTGCTTTTCTGTATTGCTGCAGCGGACTTTGCTCTTTTGACGTTCTTCTATTGCTTGCCTACCATGCTCTTTCTCAGTGTCGACGTTTGTGTAGACGTCCACCAGTAGGGCTGCTTTCCCGCCCTTCCTAAGCGTGCAAGAATTTAAGGACAATCAGCTAATGAGGGCGTGTCTAATGTAGACCAAACGCTGTTCGAATCTACTCGCCCAGTGCATAATCATCGCGGTCGAACGTAAATGTCGTTGTAGGTACCGTATCGGACGACCTGCCTACGCCGATCGAGCCCTTGATCTTTAGACGCAGGAGCCCGAGATACATCGAAATGAGGTCACCCAATCAGGGCTGCTCTTCTTAGAATAAACTCTTCGTTCAGCAGTCAGGTTTGAATAGGTGACTCGTTCAGCAGTTGTCAATTAAGGTACAGCTTGCTGGCAAAAGCCTACCTTACCTAGGTACCTTGGAATTGTTACGTCAGAGAATCTGATTGTGGCGACCACAATACCTCACTTGACTGAGAACCCTTAGTATTCTCTAGATCTAAGTGGTAGGCAGCTTCCTAACGGAATGCTCATAAGTAGCTCTTTCCGTTGTAGGACCAAGCCATCTCTCCGAGAGAGCGAACAAGCACAGCCAGCCTTGGCAACTCTGCTCCGGCTTTTCCGACCATCAAGAATTCCTCCGTACTTGTCATATGCACCCTCAATACATTTTCGGCTTTGTATTTGAGTTTGCGGGTATATTTTAGACGCCATCGACTCATCACAATGCGCTATCAGCTCTGGGACGTGCTGCTGTTTCCGGAGCCATCCAACGTCCCGATTCAGGAATTTAAGACTGCGTGTTTCATGACCAAGGATCCAGGTACGAATGCATTTCAGCAAGCTGTAGATGCTTGTTCTTACTCGGTGTTATTCAGAGACCAATGGCCCCCTACCAACCTTGACCACGTTTGTGCCCTCGTTACCATGTGGCTCTCCGTTCAGGATTTCTATCCACTCATGGGACACTCCGAAGCTATCACCGAACGCAGACGCCTTCAAGTCGACGGGTACGCAAGTCTTTTTTGGTGTGAGGGTGATTGTAGACGGAGTTTGTATCTCGTGAGCCACGCTAGGCTTCAAGGCACTGGGCGCGACTGATCCTTATCGCGTCAGCTCTGACGCTTTCGAACTAGACGCAGACTGGCCGCAGATAATGAGTAATACGTCTCTTGAATTTCCCACTACTCTAAACTGACAGCTACACAGATTTGTCCAACAGTATGTTGTTTTACAAGGTTGGTACTTGCGACGCTAATACCGGCCAAGTGTTTGACAGAACCGGCGTGATCGAACGTCTCAAATTCCCACCATTCCACTCTGAACTGCTCGACCAAGATTGGTGGAACGCAGAAGAGAATCTCGGCCGTATCAAAGTGATGATTTCGGAAGGCATTGATAAAGGCCAGATCCAAGGAAAGCTTCGATTTAGGCCACTCACGAACCTGGTCTGCTTCTCCTTCCAGCCAGCTCCGACAGGTACGTGCAGCTACGGCATCTTGTCTCTGATATAGCCAAACGCTCATCCAGCGAGACAACCCATGACTGACAGCGGCAGATATCCTTGAGAGATCAGCCATCGCCTGGCCCAATCCTCGAATGTTGGCAGCCTTTTCAGAGATGACGAATGCGACGCAAAATGGAAGGATTTCATCCCACTTTCAAAACCTACCGATAATGGGATCAGATAGCCACGCACATTCGCCACGCCGTCGTAGAGTGCACACTATTGCAAGCAGTTGCTACTCGGGCCATTCTTTTCTGCCTACACGACCGCAGACGTCGTTGGAACTGCCAGATCCATTCGTCGATAGCCACGGCCAAGGGCCAGTACCGGCATTCAGTCAAACGCTCGTTAATGGTCAACATTGCGTTTCGGATCCTTCATCACGAGGTAATGGTTTCGAGTTACGGCTCCCCGACGACCAATTTGCACGCCTTGTTGATGCGTTGAGCCCTCGAATCAGAAGCCGCTATGTCACTCCAAATGAACAACTCAGTCAGTCTCTTCCCCCCAAAAAAGACATCTCAAGTCAGCCACCTGTCTTTACCGGACCTCTCCACAACGTAACGTGCTCACCGACAACTCGAATACCATCAGGTGCTCCAAAAGAGATCCGCAGTACCGGAGATGATACGACGTTGTGGGACTCCATCCATGCTCCGCACTCAGACGGCAGACATGGACGAGATGGGACAGACATTAGCATGCATTTGGGATGTACCGAATTCCCCAACTGCAATCACGACGTTCCAAACGAAACACATTCTTCTGCAGATAATCCAGCCAAGTGCGTAAGAGGACAAAAGGAAGGCGTAGCAGGCAAAGAGCGGGGTGAGTGATGTCATAGCATGTTTTCACGTAGACATTCCAGTGCATCTCTACCACGAATCGGGCCGTCACGATTTCGAGTACTAACCTCTGAGCAGACGAGCGAGTCTTCACTCCAGCTTCTAGAGCAAGCCCGAAACCAAATGGAATCACACAGCCCCAACAGAACGCGCATGCTAATGGGGAGAAGAGAAAACGATCAGCGCTTGGGGGAAGGGCTGGGAATGATGAAAATCCAGTGCCAGTAGAAGCATTGACGAGAAAAGCATCTACCAGATCACGCAGTAGTATTCAAGCGCTCTTGCAGGACGGAGAAAATAAAGAGAACGCGTAAGAGATTATTTACGCCTGGCTTGATAGAGATTGCTTGAGGGATATTCTTTCGTACAATATGGCTAAAGGTCCACGGTAGATGATCAACGGGATTGTACACTATTGCTTTAGAAGGCTCGATATACCTCGAATAGTTGAGCAGTTTAATACATCCCAAACAAGAACGTACCTGTTCATGGAGCAGACGGGGGCACTGGGAGTTAGTAGAGCACACTCGCGCTAGCCTCGTTTTGGAAAACTGTTATTGTTCGCGGGCACGTTGCCCTCCAAGGGTCTGTTATCACTCATAAATCCTCATCCAACGCTCATTGATCAACATCAATGCCCATAGCTTCTTTGCTTTAGATCCTGCCTGAACATCACCGCATTTATGGAAGCCACATCTCTAAAGACGGCCTCAGCATACATAAATAACCTTCTCCTTGCGCGCGGCCTTATACGTGATGGCGAGCCTATACCGTTCGAACATGCACGAGCTAACAAAGGCCGTGATGGGAATGCCGCAATGGCGAAGGTTATGAATCTGGTTCACGAGCTGATATTACGGCGAGATGTATGTTCCTCAACAAACGCCTGTCTGACGGGAACAGCTCATACTTTACAGCGCGAACAATCTCATCATGCCTCCCTTTCGACTCATTTACAGACGCTCCGCACCGAGTCTTCGCAAAGCGCGGCCCACATATCGCGTCTAGAATCTGCCGGCGATAGTCTCGCACGGCAGCTTGCCATTTCCGAGACAACAGCACGCAACGCGCAAGTCTCCCTGAAATCGATGGAAAATTCAAGCCGCGGATTGGAGAGGGAACTAGCCAAAGCCAAGCAGAGAGTGGGCGAAGTTCGGCGGGCAGCAGAGAAAGATTTGAGGCGGAGGGATGAGATGATCAAAGGGTTGAAGGCGCATCTGAGCGCTCGGCAGAGAGGAAGCAAAGTGGGCTTAATTGGAGCGAGTGTAACAATCACGCCGGGTTTGACGGGAAGTCATTTCAGTCACAACAACACCAATAGGAGCCTGGCAGATGTGGCAGATCCGGCTTACAGTTTGAATCAGGAGACAACAGGTTTTCTGACGCAATTAAGCCAAAGTCTCAGCGATGAAAATGATGGGTTGATTGCATTGATTCGAGGAGCAGTAAGTGAGATTGCTGGATTACTAGGCGTACCCGGAGCAATAAAGAGGAAAAACAACGATCGCCGACAGCACAGCAGTGCTGAGATTAAGAGTATTGCGGAAGAAGATATGGCAATGGTGAGCACGCTTCCTACATCATACGAAGCATTGGCTGCAGACATCGAGCAGATCCTGTCCCAATTATGTGACGTATTAACTAGTCCCAACTTTGTTCCTCTGGAAGAAGTTGAGGTCCGAGATGAAGAGATTGGAATCCTTCGGCATGGCTGGGAGAGAATGGAGACACGATGGCGCGAAGCAGTGGCTATGATGGAGGGGTGGAGGAAGCGGATGGAAGAAAAAGGTGACAGCATCCGATTAGAAGACTTGAAAGTGGGCTTGGGCTTAGGTCAAGGCTTCGAGGATTTAGCGAGTATTGCCGGTAGTGCGAGAAAGAAGAGTAACAGCAATCCAAAGAGCGACAACGACTGCATCCCTGGAGATCGTCCAAAGTGCCAGCATCCAGAAGATGAAGGCGACATGGAATTTGAAAAAGATGGAGAACACGAAAAAACAAGAGATTCAGACATGTTCAATCTGGAACTTCCATCAGGGCAACATCCTCTCCAAGACACGTCAGCAAATATTCAGTCGCCTCGACGAGTGTCTTTCATGCTACCTCCAGATGGGGCGAATGATGAAAATACGCTAGGCTTAGATATATTGGCAAAGGCACCGGACCTATCACCTGGCAAGATCTTTGGGCAGTTCAATCGAGATGCTGAGGAAAATGCGGCAAACTCGCCAAAGAGGGTACGTCTCTTTTTTTTTTTACAAGTCGACAGCCCTTCAACATGTCTTGCTACAAGCAGAGAAGAAGCGCTGAGCTAGTTTACATTACGTGACTGACGAGATGTAGTCGCATAAACGCTCGTCGAAATTGGTCTTCTCGTCTGATGTGAGTGACAATGAAGAGGAACAGGAGGCGGATGACGAGTCAGAAGACGAATGTCTGAGCGTGCATGATAAACTATGGGCTGTACAAGCGGAAGCAGAAGCAGCAGCCGAAGCCAGAGCTAAGAAGGTGGAAGAGGCAGAAAAGGAAGAATGGCTTCGAACAGGGGCGAAAGAAGATGCAGAGCGGGCTAAATCGAACGGAGCCCGATCACCGAGCAAGGCATTGAAGAGGACGAAGATTGGTGGAAGGCCAAGGAGGAGGAAGAGCACCCTGACCCCAGATGAGCTGATGGGTCTTTTGGGGGATTGATTAGGGAAACAGGATGATGGCGGGAGGGTTTTGTTTTGATCATCGAGATGGACTGCAGCGTTAGAAGCAAACTACACGAATTACATATAGCAGCCAAGGTCTCCCACGTGGGTGCTGGTTCTTCTGATTCGTCCGAATGCTCTTGCGACCGAGCATCTCGGTAGAAGCCGAGGAAACTCGCAGACTTGATTTGACCGATCAAGCGTAGAAGAATGTTTGATGCGGGAGGGGAGATTCGATCTAAGCGCCGGGTGCAACGTGATTCGAGAAGGATGGCTGCAGCTTCCCCGCTCTTGGAGGAGCTTCTTCCATGGTTTCCGTCGTGCCCGACACGGTAAGATGAATTTGATAAGACGCTCACGATAGCGGGCTTGCGAGTTAGTGCCTTGGTGTCTTGTGGGAGGGTGGGAGAGTGCTCAAAGCGCAACTTCATCAATTCACCGACTGCTCATGATCCCAATGTCTCCTCGACACATGCATGCAACCGCCGGAGGCTACGCTATTGGCCGTCTCTGGCCATTGTAATTGGCCATGGAACGGAGTAGCAATGGAGAGGTTTGTTCGCGTCCATGCACGTCACCGTCTCTAGGCCTGCAGTGTGACTGCAATGCACATCGTTCAACGCCGCTCATTGGGCTGGTGTTTTCCTACTCCACTCAACCCCAGTGAGTATCGTCGAATCACAATCAGAGTTTCAAGCGCCCGCAGCACGTCCTCCTCCATCTGGACCAGTCGTTCGACTTCATCCAAGCGCTCAGCTTAGAATCAGTTCTTGGGCCTGCATTTGCAGGCTCCGTGCAGCTTTCTGTCCTTGCATTCGAGCATGCACGCTGTTCCCGTGCTCGAATGGGGTTTCTGGCCTGCACTGGCTGCTCCACCCGTCTGGAGGGGGCCGTCGCCCAGGTAATAAGAAGCTGCATCTTGCCCGCTTCCCGTTCTCCTTTTCTCTTCTCCAGCAAGCCCGTCAACCCTTTGAGAGTCTGTTTGGTCGTTGTTTTTCTCTTTGTGTTTCATCTTCTTTTTTTTCCCACTACGCACTCTAATATTCACGCACCTTTTTGAGCCTGGCGCTCTTCCATACTCTATTTGCTTCGCTATTCTAATATAACGCCTCATCCATCTTCCCGCCTGACGCAGAGTAGAATCTGTTACGGCTTTTCGATTCTCGCTGTCGCCGGCCGACACACACAGATCACGTCAATAATAGAGATTTCTTCGACTAATCGCTCTCCTTGCTCAAACACGCGTTTTCATATCTCACGTTTATTCCGAGTTCTTGACGAACTTAAAGGATCCAGACATTAATAATACAATCGACTCACGATGGCGTCAATTCAGCTCAACTTCACTCTCCGAACATCATCTAACTGCAAAACCGTTCACCTACTTGGTTCTTGGGATAGTTACAGAGGGCAACTTCCTCTATCAAAGGACTCTGCCAAGCCCGGTGCATGGAAAGGTAACTTCCGATTTCAGGGCCGGACTCTTCAACCTGGTCAGAGGCACTGGTATTACTATATCATTGATGGTTACCACGTGTCTCACGATCCCGCTCGCGAATATACTACGGAGCCCACCACTGGTCGGAAATTGAACATCCTTGACATCCCCACGGGTCACTCGGCGCCATCCAGTGGCCGACGGACAGAGACACATGCACCCTCATCCAAGCGTCATGCTCGCATAGGATCCACAGATATCCCAAAGGGACGCGCTTTGTCTCCGTCCCAAATTCAATCGCCAAAGCCCATCAATCCATCTCGAGCACGTGCCTTTGCCAACGCTGACTACAGCTCTGACCCTTCTGTTGTCGCGCTCTCTTCCAAGTTCCGCACCACAACAATTACACCGTACTCGACCTCGCCATCATCCACCTCATCCGATAGCTACGGATACGGATCCGAAATCGATTCTGACTCCGGTCGCAGCAGCAACAGCAGTCGTTCTTCAGTGCCGAGCTTGCGCTCATCTGGTTCCACGAGTCCCAGCTCTGCGGGTAGTTGCTGCACCTGCGAACGATATGGCATCACACGATCAGGCGATCGTGTTAAACTCGACTGCGGCGGATCCCGTTGTGGGTATAGTGAAGAGAGTAGCGAATGCTCCAGCGACACGGAGAGCAGTGATGATGAACAAGTTCATTACCAGGCGCGAACAACCCGACGCCAAGGTGTTGTTGTCCGCAGATGAAGGAGAACAGAAGCAAGGAAGCAGAGATGATGGCAAGATTTCCTTGACACTGAGTTTGCATTTGCGCACACGAAAGGCTATCGTCCGTCATTCTTTTCTGCGGCCGAATTCCAGCCTGTTGACAACCGTCCTCGATTGTGTTCCACAATTTTCATTTTGGCTTTGTCACCATCTTGCATATGTGTTGAACAGCCACGCTCCTTAAGTCATGTTCGTTTTTGTCAACTCATGAGGACGGATCAACCAACATGACGCCGTCGGGAACCTCCCCCACATAAGCAGCTGGTCTGCTGCGAGGTCCCCCGGGTGGCGCATGGTGTACTGGCAGCCTCGCCCATGTTGTTGGCTGTTTGTTGCATGCAGGTGCGGCTACGCCCGACCCAGCCCCATGGTTAGCACATCCAGTCAACAACATACCTAGAACATCGCGCCCGTGAAATAAAACCCCGGTTTGTTTTCGATCCAATACACAGCCACTGGGATCCACGGGACCCGCGATTCTGCATTAGGAAAGAAGAAAAGCGTTCGACATCAGCATGGTGCCTTCATGCTTGACCAGTCTTGCGAGAGAGGGTGGGGGGAAATGATACAAGAAATGAAGCTCATTTGATTGGTTTATCGCCGGACAAATAGGCAGTAAATGTCAGCTGACTGTGCTTTCATACCTGCGCAGCTATAGATCATTCAAATGCAACGGCTTCTGCAACAGATTTTCTCCACTTCACTTGCCGATCACATATATTGCTTCTGACGTGACAAACAGTTTGACCAGGCTGACATTGCGTAATATTGCCCTATGAATGTGCCTCTGTCGGTCCACCTGCCCATCGTTTGCATGCAGCGTCTGTCGTGGACTGCTTGCGCTGCCCCAAAGAACTTCTCAGCTACCTTAGTGCAGGTGTTGCTAATGATTTGTGTGCCTTGCAGCTAAAGCATCGGATTGCTTACAGAACGCTTTTTTTCGCTGATGAATGGCAAGGAATAATATGCTGTAATCGCTGTGCCTGGAGAAGTGTCCCAGGTAGCGCAAATATGACACGAGCCCGCCATCAAGCCAGCTATGTTTCGATGCCATCTCACTTGCGTAAAGGAATGATTGCCGCAAGTGTCGTATTCAACCGAAAGCGCATCTATACTTCTTCCACTATGACTCAAGGCATCAAGATTCAGCCTTACAAACGCAATGATTCTCATGCGGAAAACCAAGCTGTTGCAATCGGCCCTATGGGCTCCCCCTCCTCCTCGCATTCGCCTTTCTCGCGATCCTTCCCCGTCTCTTAACGCAGTCGGCCCGCTTATACGAGTCGGCCGTCAGTACCGAAGCAAGTCAAAGTAAAAGCCTTTGTACAACACCGAAGCTCCACATAGATTGCCTTCTCGACCGGCAATGCCCTTAGCTTCCCTGTTTTGACCAAGAAAGCCGAGATGCTCGCGGAAGACGGCTGGAAAGTAACGAACGCGTATCCTCCAAGCTTGCAATGCTCCAATGACCCCTCTCAATCACCTCCTGCCTTGATATATTGATTCAGCCCCCGGCGTTGCTTTCGCAGTGGTTCATCTCACCAGCCAGCCAACCAACCAACAGCTCGAGAGTGGTGATAAGGGTTCGGTTCGAGCACGGCACGGGCAGCAGGGATGCTACCACGTTCAGTTAGCAGCCGACCTCGTGGCCCTGCTGCCACGGCTGCTAATTTTAGGGCGGGATCGGGCATCCACAGCGGAGACACGTGAGGCGGGGCATTGTACCCGCGCCAGACGACAAATCTAAATCAAGCAAACCATCGAAATGGTGGGATGGGGGAGAGAGTGTCTAGGCTAAGCGACAAGCAGCATTGATGCAGGCCTAGCAGATCTCGATCCGCTGCTCGCATGCCCGAGCATCTATCATCTTCTTTGCTTTTTGCTTCACGCCGGTTAAGGAGGTTGTGGGCGGCGCAAGCTCGTTGTTCAGGTGCAAGACTTTCGAAGGAATGTTCGTGCATCAGAGCTACATAAGTGTCGCGCTTGCTGGGGCCTGCAATGCAGCCCCATTGGTCTGCCAACAGCGCCTCTGATGGATTCGACCGCAACGTCGGATGCTCCAATAGAGGTGGTGGGTGTTGTGGTGAGCTGTACAACACCACCAAGAAGGCAATGCGAACACGGTGGTGGGAGTATGTGTCGGATCCGAGCCGTTAGGTGCGCGGGCGAGGACCATGTTAGGTGTATGAAACGGAAAAAAGACATTTTCAATGCTACAGCTGAACCTCATCATTGCTCTATTAATGGACCAATGGGGCAGTCTTCACAAGTTTCAGCAGTTCACCCCGGTCGACAACAAACGGAACGAGCCGCAAGAAATTCGAGTATACAGGATTACAATAGAATAGCCGTGTTGGATTGTCTAATTAGGATAAACGTAGTCCAGAGGAGAAGACAATCGGGGCGACATCCCGGACGCCCTTATTGGCCACTACCAGCAGCAGCCTCGACCTCAGTCACGTACACCAAACATTTGGTAGTAAAACAGGGGTAGCATATGCCTGAGCACAGCTCACAGATGAAAGAGAAGACAAATTCGAAGAATATGATCGAAATACCAGTCCGTAATTCTAATTGCCTCAGCACCCAGAACGCCAACCATGCCGCTCGCTTCCAAGTCTGTCATATGCAGTAAACTCTCCCAAGCACTGGGAGCAAGTGTGGTAAGTAGGGGAAGAGATGGCGCAAGTGCCTGCTTGCGTCTGGACCAGCCTTTCTATCCTTGACAGTTGAAGAGTAATCCTATATTTCGTGATCGTAACGGATGCCATGTATTCGTCGTCAAACATGAATAGGCACAATGATAAAATAGCGCGATTTGGGTTTGGTGGACTTTCTGGGATTAGCGTAGAAGGAGTTCAAGGACTGCGCAAGCATATGCTGCGAGGGCTAGAAGGATCGGCGCGGCATGTTGCATGGATCGGTGGAACCTTCATGCATGCTCGTTGCCTGCGGTATTCCATAGTCGAGGACCGCCAATGAGAGAGGAATCACCTCCGCCTTCCAAAGGACTCGTTCGCACCACCGCTAAAGTATCCGGAATCGGGGAAAACGCCCCGGCTATCATACGAAGGCATTGCGACCCTACCCCGTGAGTGATTCGAGCAGGCGTAACCGACAAGGACTGTTCTTTCTTGGACGTGGTGACCGCGTTGGCCGTAAGATGGACATTGATCAACAGCGTGTTTGTAGTAAAGGCAACGGCAGACGGAGTAACGTTCGACTACCTGAAAACACATACTGGCCAAATGCTCAGAGAGGAGAATGAAGTAAAATCAATCAAACGGTATGATGAGTGCAGTCTAGAAAAGTAATTAATTCTTTGTTGAAGGTTCAAGGTAAGAAATGACTGGCTGGAAATGGCGTAAACGCTGGAATTGACGTGAACGACAGTAGAAGATGTAAAGAGGGAAATCGTCGGGTGGCCGCGAGTCAGTTTATAAAGTTTAAAGTCTATTTGATGACTGGACAAGACCAACAGGAAAACGGTTTGAGAGAAGGCCGTTGGAAAAACCACCTAGTGATGACCGGTAGGCAACCGGAACAGCTCTCAACTACCCAAGGCAATAGGTCGGTCATCCCGCAGCTAGCTTGCATCTTGCATTAGCAAAGCTCGGGCGTGCACCGAGGTCGTTTTGGATTCAAGTAGAGTTCCTGGAGCTACCCTTTGTTTGGTTAGAGAGCAGTGTCATGACGATACCCTTAGCTGTCAGCGCTGTGTGGCTTTTGGGACGATGAACCGAGAAGGGATAAGAGGGACCGTGCGGCTCTCTCAGCTTGTTTACTACCCATTGCGGTGGGGGATTTTCTATTCAATGCCGTGTCGAGCCAGGTCACGATCACGTTGGGACCCGATGCAGCGCTGACGGAATGCCGATGCCGCGTAGGGCTGTAGAAGACGGTTCTATAGAAGGAGATAGCACGGTCAGCAAAGACGACGCCCCAGACTCGTGGGTAAGGCGGACCAGGACGATAATAGCTTTTTTTTGTGGGTAAGCAGAACCTCAATACCGGTAATGTTCCGCTCCCTGTTGGGCAAGATCTAAGCGCGAGCACCCAGATCTCCGGGGCCCTACCGCCAGCACAAAGCCGGAAAGGTAGGCCGGAGGGAGGGCTAGAGAGACCAAGGAGGCCACGAAGGCCCTGAGACGTGTCGGCCGGGGCTGATAGCATAGCCTCAGCAAAACTGGAGCCGAAGGTGGAGTAGGAGCGCGACAGAGTGAGCACTTGCGCAAGACGTCATCGGATGGTGCTCGCAATAAGCGCGCAGACACTGCTCGTCTAGGGCTCGGTGGGCGATGGAGTCAGAGAAGAGAGGCACGTATGGCTCCGGGCACACCGCAAGAGTCAGAGAGGTAGCGGTAGTCAACGAAGCCGGGACTCGAGCGGGCTGGCCTACGGATATCAGACGACAACACGCTATTTCTGCAGATACAAGACAACAATCGCCAACCGCGTTGGCAGAAGCGCTCTCTCTCAGCGAGTGAGGAGAGGAAAAGGGGCGGCAAATTGTTGCCTCATGAGCCGGGGCAGTCACGGCCGCTGCTCGCAAGCCACCCAAAAAGCACTCGCTGCTCCCATTCCGCACATTATGCGCATCAATGGCAAGGGCGGATCTGGTGGATATTTTAGAATTGTGCTGATGAAGAACAAGCATTGGCCCCAAGCGGTGAATTGGAGAGACGATCCTGCCCGTGTGGCTGATCCTATGCCCTACCATGATAGCGTAGTGCAAAGCCTCTCGGCGGGGCTGTGGCGCTTATTCTGGTACTAATGCGTCGATGTCAAAGTCGGGAGGAGAAAGCGTTAAGGTTGTCGCTTTGCTGTCCGTTTTCGACTCTCGCACAGAATCTACTGAGAGCTCTGCCGGATTGAATACTTGACCATTGTCGTTTTGGGGCATAGCTACTGTCCGTTCCATCTCCAGAGACGCGATGGATTGCCAATGCCTCCCCCAAAGCCCCTCCATTTCCCCCCTCGACTCCCAGGCCATCACATGGACTCATATCCCGTGTCAAATTGCTCGAGTCCGGCAAACTCGGATTTGCAATTGCCTCTTCGTCTCTGGCGATCCCCCCCTCCGACTGCCCATCTGCTCCGTAACTGACTAATGCATACCCTTCAACATACTCACGTCGAATTCTTCACGAACCAATCTGCGCTGGCGTCCACCATGAAATTGGTGATGTTGAATTCGTTTGAGAGTGCGCCTACCTCGGGTGCGACGTTGTCACCACCACCACCACCACCACTTACGGGTCCAGATACTATTGGACCATCATGGGCCGGCAGTCTCGGCATATTGAAAAAATCAAACACATCCAGATACTCCAATTCGTTCGGTGCGGGCGTACGAGCCGCCGGAGTTGCAGACGCGGGTCTGGCACCGTTGTTTTGTTGCTTCGGTTGTCGCGAGATCAGCCAGTCCAAATCGTACGCACAACGTCTCATATCTGCTAGAATGCGAACCGTTGATGGTGTCTCTCTCTCACCGTTGGCTCCAGGAGGCCCACTCTCGGATTCTGAGTATTCATCAAGTACCCGCTGAAGCAACGCAGCATACCGTTCAGCTACATTCCAAAACCCGCCCAACTCTCGGAGCGCATCCACGAATAGGTGAATGGAAGAGTTGACCTGATGCTCCATTGTGGATCCATGGACCAGAAGCAGGCGTGCAGCCACCCAAAGAGAAAAGGCAAAAGGCGGCCCCAATTTGGGCAACACGGCGTTAGCCTTAACGTAGTTGCATAACGAGGCAATCTCCTCCACCGCCGTGAGGCATCGCTGGCTTGCGCTGTATGACGGCGTAAAAATCGGACTCCTGGTTGTAGGATACGCTGCCGAAGAATGCAGCCTTATCACGGTACTGGTGAACTGTCAGCTTGACTTGTCAGAACATGTCATTCTGCTTACGTGTGATAGGTCGCGTGCAACATAATCCAGCCGCAGTTTACAACTTTGTGGTTGCCAGTCTGGTTGAATAACCGGGTGGAATTCCCAAACTCACTGGGCAGACTGAATTTCCAGGAGTTAATCAAGCTGTCGAGCGAACGATATTCTTTTTGCCATTGTTCAACGTCAGCCAAGGCACCGATATCGACTGGCTTCTTCAAAAACTGGTGAATGCGCGACAATATTCCAATAATCTCCACGTAGTAAGAGAATGACCCGAGGTTTTCGGCCCTGTTTGACACAAAGTCGGGTCGCTCCTCAGTCTTGAATCTTTCTTCGGTCTTGAACCAGCGGGTGTCGACTGGCTGATTTCTTGTAAATAAATCATCTCGACATGGCAGTTTTCGATCAATTTCCTTTTCATCAAGAGCGAACTCGAACGCCGTCGCAATCGTGGCATATCTATCAAGAATGTAAACCATCCAGAACAGACGCCGTCGACTTTCGTCTTCGATAAAGTCCTTTGCCTCGGGCAACACCATCGCTCTAAGCGTGTAAATCGACGGATAGTTGGGCGAAACTGATGCCGAGGTCGTCTCCACAGCGAGGCCTAATTGAACAACGCTCCGTGTGATGAGTGCGAGGAGATTCCATCCTGGTGGGCCATTAGAAGCTCCCATAAGATCAAGGGCAAGGATAACCAAAGCTTGCAGTGCTTTGACAGAACTGTGCTCGATTCCATAGAGTAGAACTTTCTGCTTCGAAAGGGAATAATAGCGGTTACGGCTCTCTGGAGTGAGTCGCTCATCCGTTGAGAAGCGGAGCGTGGTTGCAACTATTGCGTGCAAGAGAATGCGGTCTGCCTCTTCGAGAGGAGATCCTCCAAACAAGGAATCCAGGGTTGTTCGACGATGAAGTATAGGACACCAGGTATTTATGTGGCGGAAGTACAGATCTACCAATGCGTATAAGAGATCGTAAGGCGGCAATCTTTCGTCCTGAACAACAGAGCTGTCACTATGCACAACTTGGCTCACTCCAGGTACGCTTAACGTAGGAGACTCCAAATGCGGTTGACTCGGCGTATACAGGTCTCGTGGAGTTGGTGGTAAGCCGGGCAGAGAAGGCGGGCGTAAGGTCTCGCTAACGCTTGGTAGCTGTTGATATCCATTCGTCTGGTTGGTGTTTCCGTTAAAAACATTGCCATAATCAATGGCGGGCGGCTGGGCTGGAAAATGAGATGGTTTTTGGAGAAAGAGAGCAGTCTCTGGACGAGGAACGTGAGGCGTCTGTGGCAATGGCGGAGGAGGACTCTTGAACACTGACTGCTCATGCGAGGATGAAGCTTGCAGCGGACCTGCGTTGATGGCATTATTCGTCAACTGCGTAATTGCAGATTGCTGCGACTGAAGAATTTCCTCTAGTCGATCTATCAAGCGGCTTAGCTGATGTGGCGGCAAGCTCTAAAATGAAATAAAGCCCTACCCAGGCGCGCTTCAAGCTCTCTTCCGTAACCCGCACGTAAGCCAGGTTTTTTGCGTTCTTTATATTCACAAACTTGGTTATTCCGCACGCACCAACCACAACTCGGCTGGCCCCGATCGCCTATGCACTCGTTAGGAGAATGGAACGACAGTCTTGAAGGACAACATACACTTTACTTTTCGTTGTTTGCACAATTCACACGACACCGACATAGGCCTCTTGCGTTTTCGAGACGAGTCCTGACCACTGTCTCCAATACTCTCATCTCCACTCCAATCCTCCCCATTCGCGTCCTTCCTATGGCCGGGAGTGCCACCCAGACCATCATGCTGCGAGAGAGACGCGGAACCGGAGCCTGGCGACTGCTGATTCTGCGGGCTGGTGTAATGGGCGTTGCCTCCTAGTGCAGCCATGTGCTTTGATCCGAAAGAGTTCGGTGGAATGATGTGTGACATGGACCGAGAGGAAAGAAAACTGCGGGGGGCATCAACCTCCGCTTGGCTCCACAGCCTCGGGCAGCAGACCAAGTGCGGGTAGCTGCATCCGAAACGAGAATTGGGACGGGTCCAAGCTCGAATGCAGCTTGCCCTGCGCCTACGCTTGGACGAGTGCTTCGGTCTCAATGCCCCGAGTACAACCATTCTAATCTGGGTAATAAAATGCTGCTCAACAAACACCATCTGACTACCTTGCAATCCTCCCTCATCCGACTCTGCATTTTGAAGTTCCGAAGCTTGTTATACCTCAAGTTTAGACATTTTTGGATGCACCAACATTGGGCGGGCATTTCTCTACGGTATTTATGATGGTAACCCCAAATGATCGTGTTCAATCTTTTCCGAGGATAAAGGCCTTGAAAACTTTCTTGACTTGCGGCGTGGGAAGTGGTGGCGACTACCACAATGTGAGTGGAGGACACTGGCTGATCGATTCTAAAATCTCAACTCCCATGTCTCAATATGAGGAATATCGGAAATCGCGAACCAGTTGGGGCATCAATACTCTCGGGTCATTCTGCATTCAACTAGAAGCTACAGATGGCTCAAAAGGATTTGCTACAGGTTTTGGCGGACCGCCTGCTTGCTGGTTGGCTATGGAGCACTTTGAGAGATTCTTGATTGGAGCAGGTGATGAATGTCCGGGTCAATCAATATGCTTTTTTCTTCTTACACTCATCACAGATCCACGAGATACAAATCGAATCTTCGAACAAATGTATCGTGCGTCAATGTTTTACGGCCGTAAAGGTCTTCCTGTTGCCGTAATCTCTGTTATCGATCTGGCTATCTGGGATCTCCTGGGAAAGATTCGAAACGAGCCCGTTTACAAGCTAATTGGAGGTGCGACGCGCGAACGACTCGATTTCTATTGTACTGGTCCGGAACCAGCCGCAGCCAAGGCTATGGGCTTCTTCGGCGCCAAAGTACCTCTACCGTATGGCCCTGGAGAAGGTGCCACAGGTATGCTCAAAAATGTAGAATTCTTGCGCAAACACCGCGAGAGCGTAGGACCTGACTTCCCACTCATGGTTGACTGTTACATGAGCCTAAATGTTCAATACACAATTGAACTCGTCAAACGTTGTCAGGACCTTAATATCAATTGGTTTGAAGAATGTCTCTCTCCTGATGACACTGACGGCTTCGAGCTTATTAAACGTGCCCACCCGACAACCAAGTTTACGACTGGTGAGCACGAGTATTCCAGATATGGATTCCGCAAACTCATTGAAGGCCGCAATCTTGACATTCTTCAGCCAGATGTAATGTGGGTGGGTGGCTTGACTGAATTGTTGAAGGTATCCGCCATGGCATCAGCTTATGATATTCCGGTGGTTCCTCATGCTTCTGGTCCGTATAGCTATCATTTCGTGGTGTCTCAAGTCAATTCGCCATTCCAAGAATATCTAGCCAATTCAGCAGATGGAAAATCTGTCCTGCCAGTATTTGGAAATCTCTTCAAAAATGAGCCCATCCCTCAAAATGGTTACCTGGATATCTCTGTTTTGGATAGACCTGGCTTTGGCCTCGAGCTAAACACATCCGCCCCTCTTATTGAAGCGAAAGATGTCCTCAGTCCAGCTCCGTTGAAGTCCATCCGCTCTCCACAGGAATGGGAGCAAACGCAAGCGAATGGGGTCAGAAATAGCACCTGTCCGTAACTCTAGGAGTGCACTATGAAATTTGACAGGCCGTAAGGGAAATAATCCATCACGCATCCGGTAGGGACAACTTCGGAGACACCCTTGAGAATAATAATAGCATAATGCTGGCAAGCGTCTGTTAGTCAATAGAATATTCCTTTTCCAAACGGCTCGAAATTATATCAGAGATCTCTGTGGCGGGCATTTGGCGAATCTTCTCCTGCAGCCTGCGACATTGCTTACAGTAACCCCCAAGTGACAAATCGACTGAACATTCTTTCGCCCTGGGAATCAAACGTCAATATGACAGTCTAAAAAGATTATCGAGCGCTAGTATTTTCGTATGTAAAGTTAAAAGTGTGAATGACTCGTATGATGGAAATCTCGATTGGCGGAAGATGAGTATGTCAAATCTGACAAGGCTCACATTATAACTCTATGTTAAGACGGTATGGTGACGTCGCTTTCCCTCTACTTCATTAATGGGTCCGACTCTGACTTTCAAAATATCAAGAGGCGCGGGCGGGACAAGTATATGAGCCAAAAAGTACTGTTCTCGTCATCTGAGCTCTGAAGCTTTTGGGCGCACCCGGCCGGTTGATGTACAACAAGCAGACGATATGCTCGTCAACTCAGACATATCCATGAAAGTTACATTTTGCGGAAAGAAAAAAAAAAAAAAAGAAAGAAAGCCACAGCTTTAAGCAGTGAGCGCAAGTCCTAAAAGGGAATTTAAGAAGTCCTCGAACGAAAAGTGATTGTATCACGCACGCGGTCGATGCAGTGAAGCAGTAGGAGCCTTTATCCGGATTGCATCTTCCCAACGGATTTTTGAGCAATCAATCACATGAGACTGAGCAACAGCAATGTTAGCAAGGGTAGTACGAGCAATCGTGAACATTCGCACCTTTGTTGAGAGTGGACTTAAAAAGCACACAGCGTTCGTTCGTCTGAAGAAGCGAAATCTAAATGGTTTTAAGCCAATAAGGAATCTGTAATTGGGCAACATGAGGCCGATCCTTTCTGTTCAGCGACGGAACTAAATATACCTGCCACCGTCATCTGTCTTTGGACAAGGTAAACGAGTGACAAAGCAAAAACTCATTTCTGAATTTACTAAAGTAATAATCCGTATAACCTGACAAGCCACCCTTTCGTAGAACACGCCAACAAATTATCCGGAATCTAGACCCTGGCGCTGCAAAATCCCACGAGAACTTGCGCTAGGTCCATTTCGCCTACAATGCACGATACGAGCTACCAACCGATTCCAGTGTACACAAACTCTAAGAGACTGTCCATCCGTGCAAATGGATTCGGGTTGTTGTTATTCGCAAGGCTGTCTGTCGGAATCCTCAATTTATCGAATTGTCATTTGCTTGACTGCGGACGTTTTCGACGAAGTCGCTGTTCCGGCTCCACTGGCACCGGATCCCGGTTTCCTTTCAAAGATTTTCCAGAATTTGAGACTCTCGTCGGCAGCTATAATAATCGTCAACTATCGTTCCGATTCCACTAATATGACTTTTGGTTCTCACCTGCAGTAGCAAGCACCTGACCATCGGGGCTTAAACAGCTTTGCAGCACTCTTGACTCGTGCGCTGGAATCTCCACATTCTTCACTAATGTAGGGTAGCTCCAGACGCTCAAACTATGGTCTGGGAAACCGCTACTGCTCACAATCTCCTTGTAATGGCTGGACCAGCGTAAGCTTGTTACTTGGCTGCCTGTGTCGATGCTATTGGTTCTTGCACCCGTTGTCGTGTTCCAAAAGTGAATGTGTCTATCATGAGTACCACCTCCTGTTGCAAGCAGATTTGGTTGCCACGGACACCAGCTCAAAGCCTTCACCGCAGCATGGTGGTTCGTCTTGGTGAATTTGGGAGCGTTCAAGGATCGTGCATCCCAAATGTTAACGAGATTGTCGTTAGCACCGGTCGCAAGCTGGGCACCGTCAGCACGCCATTCCAGCCCGCAGACTTCACCAGAATGAGACACCAGCTCTGCGACCTTGTGCTGTGCGATGCGAACATCGTGGTTGAAAATCAAGCCGCTGCGAGCACCAGTAGACAGAATGTGCTTGTTCCATCCGAGCACCCCGACACGGGTGTCATGACCAAACATGCTGCGCACTTGTTTTCCTTCCTCGACATCCCAGATTTGAACTTCGCCCGTGCCGAGTCCGACACCAACATAGGCACCGTCGCCACTCCATTTTACGCTCGAAACATAGGTATCGGCAGATGTCTCGAGAAGCGAGCTAACTGTGCCGGTTTCTGCAGACCATACGTAGACATTGCGCTCTAGACCGATGGCTATTTGGTTTCCAGAGCTCCAGTCCAAGAGGTTGAGATAGTAGTCATCCACTAGGCCTGGTGCATCCAGCACTCGTTCCGGTGCTGTAAGTATCCGTCGCCGGTGCTTAGCATCGGCGGAATTTGCAGCAGGCTTCAGCGGCCTGTTGTATTGAGCACGTAAATCGATTGGTCGAGATGATTCGGGGGGGGCTGGTTTAAAGGCGAGTATGCGAGTTTTCAAATCGACGCCACACGCCTTTTGAAGCTCTGACTGATATGCGACTTGATCTGGCGCAGGCTTTGTGTACGTTGTCTGATCATCACGATCGTCGATGCTAAGACCTTCCAAAGAAAGGGTGGCATCCTCCTCGGAGCCTCGGCCGCCCAAATCAAACGCGCTCGCAGCATTGGCTAATACTGACGATCCCTCACTTGCGCTTGATTTGGGACGGGCCTTTGCTTGCTGGTCTTCCCGGTTCAGCTTGCCGGTTCCGACGTTGCAGACTGCCTCGCTAGCAGTACGGTTGGGGATGAAACGATCGGCCGCATTGTAATTGACCCTTACAGTGGTTTTCCCTGTGCGTGTGGTAGTACGCGATGAGCCTTCTCGTCTTGAACGTGAAGGTGTCTGCCTTGTTGAAGACGGACCAGTGCCAGTCAAGGCGTAGTCCGAAATGCCAAGTTCCAATCGTCGAGGTGAGTTTGTCGATTGAGCAATGTTCGACTTGGGCGAATCTCGCTGATGGCCTTTGGAGACAGAACGGGAGAAGCGTGTCATGAGATTGCCACCGGTGTGGATGGACTCTGACCCCAGGTCAACAGTTCGCTGAGGTGTTTTGGGAGATGGGGTCAGAGGCATGCGTCCGCCGGCGGTACGCGAGGAAAAGAGGCCATCACGGCGTTTGATGGGTGTTAGTACGGAGGGGGTTGCCATATCTGCCAGAAGCTGTGGATGTTAGACGTTGCCTGTAGCTTGTCAGTCAGTATCAATATCACCATCTGATCTGGCTGCGTTGTGCTTACTGCTGTAGCGATTCTGGTTAGTAATTTCAATGTAAGGGAGCAGATATTTGGTAGCCGTGAGAGGGCGAGATAGAAGGGCGTGAAGGGTTTGGGAAGCGTTTGTTCAGTTGTGAATGGTGAGGTGAGGAGAGAAAAGGAAGGGCACCAGCCGTCGAACAGGTTCTTGAGGTAGATAAGCAGCACTGCATGTTTACGAGGCCGTTGCTGGGCAACAAGATTGCAGCGGTAGCTGGAAGGCGGTGAAGGACTGAGATACTGCCGCAGCGCAGGGGTCATCAAGTGCTGCAGCCTCATCTTCACATCCCTTTGCTCTGTGAAGCACACCGCTACCTCGATTTGTCCCCTTCTTGATACTACCCAGGTACCCGTGTGTGCTACTGCCCGTCGATGCGATCCGTTGCGACGTCATGAACACAATGAGATACCGCATGGACCTCAGCCCGCCCCACCAAAGCCATTGACCCCCCCACATGCGTATTGAACACTCCCGCCCGGGGCATTAGTCCGATGGCCACAAATCCCACATCCACTTCCTCAGTCCTTACCAATCTCCTTTCTCCGTTTTCTCACCCTCCGCCACCTCTCCAGCCACCTGCCGATACCCCCAGCTCTGCCACATCTTCGAACAATACCTACTTAATGTCCGCCAGCCCGATCCGCCAACGCAAGCGTAGCAATGATGGCTACAAGCCCAAAATCATTACCACTGTAGGCCAGCGCCCCGCATGCCTAGTCAATGCGTCGGTGACCTACGTGGGAAATGACAAGATCTACGCTTTCGGTGGCTTTGACCAATACACAGACGAAGGTAAGCCACTACATTCTCCTATCAACTCGTCGAGCTGCTAACCTCTGCAGTCTACAATCATGTCCTCAAACTCGATCTCAATGTCCGTCAGTGGAGCCTCGTTGACAATTACGGTGACATTCCCGGTGTCCGTATGGGGCATACGGCAAATCTGTGGCAGGGTGAAAAATTATTAGTCTACGGGGGGGAGAACGAGCATCGAGCCTACCTTTCTGACGTCATAATATTTGATCTCAAGTCCGCAACCTGGACCCAGCCGGAGCTCAGCGGACCTACCCCCCGAGGGAGAGCTCGACACTCGGCCGTGATCCATGATGAGAAGCTGTTCATCTTGGGCGGCTTGACAGGCAACGAGAACGTGGTCCTCGATGATATTTGCTATCTCGACCTGAAAACATGGACATGGTCACGAACATGGCGCTTTGTTCCCCGCTATGATCATTCGAGTTGGGTATGGGAAGGCAGGATCTGGGTTTTTGGTGGCATTGGGGAAGACATGGATCGAGCAAGCGAGATCTGGTGGCTGGATTTTCGTGGCACTCAGACCTTTGAGAACCAGCTTTTGTTTGGAACAATAGATCGACAACCGCAGCCTCCGCGCTATTCTACAATCCAATATCCTCAACCTACAAACCCTCCCGTGCCGACGGGCGGCTATACTGCCAACTCCAGTAGTGTACAGGTCAATCCGGGCCATCATACTTCTCGCGCGCCTCCAGTTGCACCCGGATCCATCTCTTCCCTGAGGTTCGTCTCAAGTCCAAATCTGCCTCCACAAACATTTGGTAACCATTTTCACGTCTTCACTTCCGGTTGCTTGCTCGACTTCCTTACCCCTGCTGCGGTAATCAACTCGAGCGAAACAAGCCTATCCATGTTGGATTTGGATACGTTGCGTTGGTCGCGACTCGCTGATGGAAAGGATCTTTTCAACCCTAGCTATCGTTGGCTTTACTGTGCTATGAACGAGGAAGGTACTCATGCTTGGCTTCTTGGCTGCCCGACCGAACCAACACGCGACAATGGTAACGCTGAAGAGTACCTCAGCGATGTATTGCCGATCGACCTGCGAAAGCTTGGCCTTCTTGGCAATACCCTAACTGCCGAATCAAGGTCTCAATACTTGAAAATGCCAGCATCAGACGGCCAGAATAGCAGTCACCTGTCTGGCATTGGTGCTGATCTAGCGCGCACATTCGACCAGACTCCTGAATCCGGAAGTGGCGCTGATTTCATCATCACCGGGGAACGGGACGATGAAGATGACACTTCTGACGACGAAGCAAATGCGATGGTGACAGCAGTGGACCCTAATGATAGCGTGACGCAACGTCAATCTAACACGTCACGTCCCATACATGTTCACAGACTCATTCTTCAAGCCCGCTGGCCTCATTTTAGCCGCATGTATAACTCTCAAATGCTTGAGTTCCACACCAAGAAAATGCACGTACCAGAACCTTATTCTGTTGTTCGCTCCTTTCTGCACTACCTCTATACTGATTCTATTGTACCAAATTCTCCCAGCTCCTCGACGGATTCCGCAGCTGGGCCATCTCTTTGGGACGTAGCTGGAATGCTCGTCATGGCGAACATTTACGATATGCCCCGCCTCCGCCTCCTCTGCGTCAACCGCCTGTCCCGCGAATTAGACGTTGAGAATGCCGCTCGCATCTGGGAGCGTGCAGCTACAGCAGGCGAGGATTGGCTTAAGCGGCGCGCTGCCAGCTTTTGCATGTGCTATTGGGGTCGCGTAGTGCGGACAGCAGGGTTTGCATCTCTGCGTCGCAGGGCTTTGATGGAGCTTTGCGAAGAAGTTGACCCAGACGGACGAGTTGTTGGTGGCGATGAAGTCGAGGCATTGGGTGGACTCGGAGGGGGTCGGTTGGGTTGGCAGGGTCAAGGCCAGCGGGAAGCACTGAGCAAGAGGAGGGTGGGTAGTAATATCGATGGCGAGGACGGAGATGGCGATGCGGAGGACGACGAAGGCATGGAGATTAGCTGAAGAAGTATTCGAGACTCAGCAACTCCCTATCGACGTCAAGGACGGAATAAAACTCGAAAAGATCTTACTACGGCTCCACATGAGCGATTCATCAAGCCCCAAGAAGGACATGAGCATTGCTATGGCGTCATATCAAGCGAAGCAAGGTGCTTCGGTGTCTTTTGTTTTTTTCTAGGAGGGGTGGGAATAATTACTGAAGCACTGCTCTCAAAATCTATCTTATGACCTATCTGTAGCTCTATTTAGCATTGACTTTTTAGGTCAGTCGAAACAGGGGACTAGGGATAGTTTGCTATGATGAGCACTGACAATTTGGGTTTCCATCATCTTCGACGCAGTCATGATCACTCGCTCTAGAAGGCCAGTATACGGGAATGAAAGAGTTTCTGCTAGAACGTAATTTGGACTTTGTACAAATGCTCTATCAGAACTGATCCCTTTGCCGTAAGTACGCAATCTTCAAGTTTGAATTAGTAGACCATGGCACATGCTCTTAGATGCAGTAGGCACCTACCGCAATCTATTAATTGACATCAATTCGATATTGTTATACATAATTCACAAGGATTATTGCGCCAACGCCGTCCTGCAGTCCTCTAGATTTTGCTTTCGCCCTCTTGTGGAACTTTAACAACCACTTTACCCCAGCTCTCCCGTGCACCTAACACTTTCAATGCAGCCGGAACGCGATCCAACCCGACAAATTCATCGTCTGTGAAACATGTGCTCTTGAATTTGCCCTCCTCTATCAGCTTATACACTCCAGCCCACACTTTCTCCGCTGTGTCCGGCTCGGCAGTAGTATATGTGCCCCAATGTAGGCCCATCACGGCAATGTTCTTTAACAAAATCCGATTTGTTGCTATCTTTTCAATCTCTCCTCCTACAAAGCCAATGACAACTAAACGTCCATTCCATGCCGTACATTTCATGCTCTGTGCAATCAAGCCCACAGAATCATACACAATATCGACCCCTCGACCATTGGGTGTCAGCTGTTTGACTTGGTCTGGCCAGCCAGCTTGCCGATAATCAATAGCATGATCCGCACCAAAGGAGCGCGCGATCGACATTTTGCGCTGGGTTCCCGCTGTCGCGATCACTATCGCACCAAATGCTTTCGCAATCTGTACAGCAGCAAGACCAACTCCCCCAGCTGCAGCGTGGATGAGTACATAGTCACCAACCTTGATTCCGGCTCGGACGACTAAGCCTGCGTAACTTGTGGACGCGGTCACGAATAATCCCGAAGCATCAAGGAAGCTCCATCCTTTGGGAATCGGCCGCAACCGCTCTTCCTCGCTGCACACCTTCGTAGCAAAGGCTCCTTGCGAAGAGCCAAAGACCCGATCGCCCACTTCAAATTTGGGCTTTCCTCTATTGGGCAGTGAGCTCGGGACAGACAGGATAGTGCCAGAATATTCAGCACCGGAAATCCAAGGAAAGGCAGGCTGATGCTGGTATTTGCCACAGATTTGGAGGAGATCGAAGAAATTGGTTGCAGCAGCGTAGACTCTTATGAGATATTGACTGGGCTTCGGGACTGGGTCGGGGAGAGAAGAGACTCGGAGGTCTTCTGGACCCTAGATCTCAATGAACGAAATGGTACAAAGACCGTCGGGATTCTTATATGTACCTTTACATACTGACTGAGCTGAATCGCCTTCATTATAGACGATCAAGAAGAGCAAGACAGTGCTGCTGTATGAAGCTAATTGCCTTGGACAGAAGTAGTCAGGCTACCTGAACTTCCATGAATTGACGTGGAAGTGATTCTCAATTAGGTAAGGTACTGAGGTCCGGTGGACTCTTAGAGAATTAACCTCGGCTCAAATTCAGGGCAAAGTCAGACCCTGTTTGCTGCCAATGCAAACATAGTGGAGGAGAGGGCGATTGAAGGCGACCTTGGGGTTGCAAAATTAAGAAGTTAAGCACTGGACATTAAAAAAAACAGCCAGCTTGTTCTATTCAATGTTGCTGAAATGGCATTCTCACCATAGGTACCTAGTTTGCATATCTCACAAGACACGCTGTCCTATGTAAGGCACCACTGTGCTCTACCTTTCTATGTCGTGCCTTGCTTCAGACGTGCTTCAATACGGGATTGGTTTTTGAGTATTGAGCACACACTTTTCAGGTTCGAGCTCATTGCTGTTTCATATGATCATATCAAGGAATCACAGTTTATCATCTCAAAATCCAGTGCAGGCACACTTCATGACACAAAGGGCTTGAAGATCAGGGGAAAGCTGACGACTGCTCCATCTGCTCCACTTGTAGCTGGAAAAGCTACGACGTCCCCTCACGGATTCGAGAGTACAGCAAAATGCCCTTGCATCGGCCTTGTGACTATTAGTGTGAAGACTATCAATTTGAATGAGCTTTAAAATGAGCTTCGTCTGGATGGTCTGTGAGATCTTGAGCTTGATAGAGAGATACGGGACTGGAGCTACAAAATCTTCTAAATCGACATTCAAAGAGGTCTCAGTGTTCCGGTGGAGAGACAGGGCAAAGTTAGATTCCAGACTCAGCGGGCTTCCGGCCAGCGATTCGATACTGTTTCAGTAGAGGGAGGATATTGCCAGAATCATTGAAGGCATCTCTAGATAGCACATAGCTGGTCTATAGAACGGACTGGCAACGAAAGGGTATGTCAGAAACAGATCCAGTCTCTGTCAGCATATTGAAATGGCACCCGCGCGACTGTTTTCCTCGTCTTCATCAACACGGCATATTGTAGATCCTGCGAACAGCGTTTTGGCTTGGGGGCTTCCCAGAGCTGGTCCTCATTTAGACGAGGAATTGCAATGTTGGTAATTAGTCCTTCCAAAAGGAAGGTTGAGTCCCTAAGGTACCTCATTGCCTGTAGATAGCGCGTGCGGTGGGCGCAGCGACGTCATGTTCTGGCTGCTTCTACGGCCACAGCCGCTACTCCATGAGCTTGAAACCTCCAAACATCGCCATCTCTCGTTTACCTGACCCCTACTCCCGGTCACCCATCTCTAAGGCCATTAATCATCATTCTTCTGTCGCCTCCCTTGGACTCTTATCGTCGAAATCCCACATAGCTCCACAAGAAGCCTGAGAAGCCGCGACATCTGCATTTGGGACCAAACAACGCCATCCATGGCTGAGGAGAGCACCTCATCCCCGGATGAGGCGCAAGTCACCTTCAATATAAAGTCTTCGAGCGAGGCAAAGTATGTCTTAACCCTACCGCTGTCCACCAAAATCTCCGACGTCAAAGAGAAGCTCGCCACACATGAGTATGCCGACACACCACCAGCTCGACAGCGCTTGATCTACTCTGGAAGAGTCATGAAGAACGAGGATACACTAGGCACCTATAAAGTCAAAGATGGAAATACTGTCCATCTTGTCAAAAGTGCTGCCAGTAATGCGCGACAAGATCCCGCCAACCAGCCGTCTGCTTCGTCGCCCAGAACCTCCACCCCAAACACCGGTGGTGCTCCCACTAATATTGCATCTGGACCTGGTACGAGTCCGCTCAACAACCTGACGGGTGCCAGGTTTGCTGGATATGGCCCTGGCTTACCTGGTATGGATATGTTTGGGCCTGACGGAGGGGCAAGTCATGTTACTGAACGCCTCTTGCAAGCGAAATCTTCATGCTAACTTTGCACAGATGGCTGGTGGATTTGGAGACGAAATGCTCCGCCAGATGGACAATCCGATGATGTTGTCTCAAATTAATGAGGCCATGAACAACCCGGACCTGATCCGCATGATGCGGGAACTGCCTATGGTTCGCGACAACCCTATGATGCGAGAATTTATCGGTACGCCGGCCTTTCGAAGCATGATGACGAATCCGGACATTCTTAGAGCGCAGCTTCGTATGCACCAAGCCATGAATGGTGGACAGCAAAATTCATTCCCCGCGCCGGGCGCAACAGACACAACGCCGCAAGGCGCTGCAGCCACAGGACAAGGCCAGCAGGCCCAGCAAGAGCAAAATCGACAATCGCAGAACCCAGTGACAGGAATGGGAATGGGCATGAATCCGTTTCTCATGGGTGGCATGGGTGAAGGCAACCCCTTTGCTGCTGGAAATCCTTTCGCTCAGCTCCTCGCCCAACCTTCTCAGAATCAGCCATCAAATACAAGCTCTTCTGCCTCAACTTCTGCTCAAGTCGGCACTGGCGGACAAGACAACACAAACCAAGCGCCGGCAACAACCACTTCTCGTGATAGCAATTCTTCAGCAGAAGGGCAAAACAATCAACAGCAACAACAACCAAACCCGTTTGGTAGTATATTTGGCGCCACAGGTGGTCAAGGACGATCCAGTCCATTTGGAAATCTCATGCAAAACATGATGCAAAACCCGGAAGCGATGCAGCACATGACAAATTTAATGCAATCTCTCTACGGCCAGGGCCAAGGTCGGGATGGCAGTGGCGACGTCGGCGCTGATGCGCATCCTTTTGGCGGTCTTGCAGGACTGGGCGGTTTGGCAGGTCTCGGCGGTTTGGGGGATCTCGCAGGGGGGGCAGCTGGAGGTCAACAACCACAGCAGGACACGCGACCGCCGGAGGAACAGTATGCGGATCAATTACGACAGCTGAACGAGATGGGGTTCTATGAGTTTGAACGTAACGTGCGAGCGTTGAGGATGGCCGGCGGAAGTGTGCAGGGCGCGGTGGAAATGTTATTGGGAGGGACGGTGTAAGGGTAGATTTTGTCGAGCCGTCAATAATCGCCTTTTCTTTTTCGATTCATTCATGACAAATCTTCATGGGCTGTTCCGACAGTTTTCCTCGACAGTGATGGAGGATCCATGATTGTGCTTTAGACGCAATCGGAAGACGGTCTTAATTTTCATTTGATGAGCACTAATTATGAAGATACCGCTGCTACCGTTGCTTTACCCGTTCATGTAGTGTAAACTGGGCATTTGGCTCCTTAGGGGCCTTGGATAGGAAAAATGTGAGCAAGCACAGCTCCAGTACAATTTGAAACTATAGACAGTCCTGGCTTCAACCTTAGTAAAGTGGGACTTGAAGAAGCCACATATTGGATTTTCTAACAAATTCGAGGCAATATTGGAGCCTCAATTGATGTCAATTTCTTTCACACCTCGAATACAGATTTACTCTATAATTTCGCAGGTTCTGTATTCTGGCCGCTCTGCTTCATGTTTCTTGTCCTTCATTATTTTCCTCGTGCCGCATCATTTCATCGCATTCATCTATTCAATTTGCTCAATCCATGCTTTGTTTTCCAAATTAGATCTCATCACATCCGCCTCCACCTACGAGTCTAACACCCAGCAAGCCCAGCACCCAACCAGATTCTCTCGTCTATCACTCATTGGCATACCATACAGCCATTTCCCCTTTCTTGACTCTTCATCCCCAAATGGCATGTTATGGGATGAGTCAATTTGTAGTTTCAATGTATGTGGATTGGGCATGTTGCCTAGTTGGCTGTCGATGGGCGAAGACGAAGCTGTGTGATATGTTGACGCATAAAATTGCGGCGGGCTAAACATGACATATTCCCTGAATGGATTTCCAGCTAGATAGACTTCAAGGTCGACGCAGCGGTATGCTGGAACATGGTGATAGGTGTAGGCTTCGGTACGCGAGTTGGCGAGTTAGGCTGGTACGTTTTTAGAACATCGGGATACCGGGAAGACGGAGCATCGTATAGTGATCGGCTACTACTGCTTGATGTCTGTCCAGCGGACTCCGTTCTCTTTGAGAGAGACATGACTCCATGAAAGAGAGGGTCGATGCCGCTTGGCAACATTGACGGATTTGGTGATGGGCGAGAGCTCTCATGCGTTCGGAGAGAAGGGGAGACGTGTGTGATTTTGTAATCAGCAAAGGCATGCCTGGGGTTGGGCCGGCTCCGGAGCGGAAGAGTCGGTGGAGCAAGAAGGAAATAGGTTCGATGGTGATCAGCAATCGTTTGGATGAGATCGAGTAAGGAAGTGATAGACTGCGTTGGCTCTATCATTTCCATGGACGATGCAGACGAAAACCGAGTATTGGAGAGAGAGTCCGCAACAGAACTTGGGGTGGACGAGTTGGAAGCTTCAACATTCGTAGCAAGTGGAAATGCTGTGGAGCTGGATATCAAAGGTGTCGAGGATTGTGACTGATTGGAGCGACGATGAGTTGGCAGATCAGATGGCGTCTGGCTCTTCTTTCCTCTCGACTCCTCATTGCCGATGGACTTTATCCGGTGAGCGATGCCTGAAGATATTTGGGCTTCAGTCAACGCGTTTCTTCGACCTCTCACAGACGAATCGTATTCTTTGCCTGTTTCGTCGCTGCTAGCATACTCGATCGCGTGTTCTCGCACAGCAGCTGTGATGTCAACAGAACTCCCTAGAGTCCAGCTTTGCTTGCCTGTCTTGGTATCCAAGAGAGATATGGCCAATTGAAAGAGGAAGCACGGTCGGCCATCATCGCCGAAGTATGTCCAAAGGGCACCATCTTCGTATCCGTTAGACGCATGATCAAGGAATTGACAAACCTTGGCTTGGAGATCCTTTGGGAAAGATCGGAAACCCTTCGAGCAGAATTTTGCAGCTACTTCGGGAGCGTAAGGTCTACACAAGGCTATGCATTGAAATAAGGGCGGAATCGAACCACGCTCAGATTCCTTTGCGCCAGGACTTATGAACCAGGTATCAAAAACATCGTTCGAAAGCCTAGCCTTGATACCAAGCTGCACCAATGGCAGCTTGGCAAATTCCAGGGCTAAATTGTCGATCTGTTGAATCCACTGACTGACCTGTCTGTTCTGAAGCTTTTGTAGAGGATGGACATCTTCAGAATACATAGATGTAGAGCATCTTTCGGCTGTTGGATAGTTTTGAAGCTGGTTAGGGTACAAAGGGGCATGAACCAGTGGCCGAGGGCGTCTCCGACACTCATTCGCTTCTTCAGCTGACATATTGCGATATCTGTTCAAGCTGGCAAAAGAATAAGATTTTGATGAAAATTATGGAGCGAGGAAAGAAGATGCCAAGGAGAAAATATGTGGGCTATTAAGTTGTAAAGACTATGCCGTATATCCTCTAAATAGTTTGCCCTCTCCTTCAAATTACCTTTGTCGCCAGCCGGGTCATATCGAGCGTTGTCTCAAATTGCCTTTGTCGGAACAGTCACAAATCATAGAAGCCGAAAAGAAACAGACCGAGACTGTCCCTATTGAGAAAAAGGTGCGCTATTTAAATCCATTTCACGACATGAGTCAATTCGGCCTCTTTCAGAAGAGCGCGCTATAGTTTGGGATTTGAAACAGGCAGTCTCTCACGCCATGTGGTATAAAAGATTTGTATCATGCATGGCAGTTGTTGACAAACGATGTTGAAAATGGCTGTTGCGTTATTCCACAGGCAGAGACAAGTCTACCCAGATGCGGCTTAGGGTAGAATAGTCGGGGATGCGCGCAAAGCTCCGAGACATGTAGCAAACATGACTGGTTCATTCTAGGCTTTGAATCTGTACCTTGATGGCCCCAGTCTTAGGATTGGCTGCTGTCTCAAATGCTTGTACGGCTTCCTCGAGCTGAAATCGATGAGTGACGAGCCTTTTCATATCTATGACTCCGCTTCTGACGAGACGGATTGCGCGCGGCCAGGTATTCGCGTATCGGTATTGAAAAATGAGATCGATCTCTTGTGTGTTTACTCTGGCAAATGGAATGGTCATGTCATCCTTGCCGACACCAGTCACGAACACTTTGCCGCCAAATTTGACTGACCAGATGGCACCCGCAACACTGCTTTGAACGCCGGTGCACTCCACGGCTATGGCCATTTTCTCGCCGTCAGCAGCAGCAATGATCATCTCCCCGGTTTGTTGTGGTGTGTGGGAGAATTCAACCTTGTGTGTTCTCACGGATGGCACAAGTTCCTTTGCAAACTTCAGTCTTCCTTCATCAATGTCTGTAATGACAATTGGTTCAGCGCCAGCAGAACGGCAACACAACAATGTCACCAGGCCAATGGGTCCAGCACCACAGACAACCACGGGATCTCCTAGGCTGACTCCACTGCGCTGCATGCCTGCGAGTGCAACGCTCAGAGGCTCTAGCAGTGATCCATCTTCATAACTCATATCGCCAATTTTGTGACACAGAACTGCTGGATGATTGACATAACGTCGCAAGAGACCTGGTACGGGAGGTGTTGAAAGGAAAAGCACACGTTCGCAACCGTTATACCGGCCTGTCAAACATGCTTCGCACTCGTGGCAAATTATGTTAGGTTCGATAGCAACTCGATCGCCGGGTCGGAGGGATGTCACAGAAGGATGTACGGCGAGCACTTCACCAGCCGACTCGTGACCGAGGATATGAGTATCTTCAACGATCATGGGGCCTATGCGGCCAGCGTGCCAGAAGTGTACATCGGAGCTGGAGATGTGAGCCGATTGAAAAGACCCATTTAGCAATAAGCTCACCCGCAAATTCCGGTGCTCCTGATAGCAACAGTAACCTCGCCTTCCTTGAGATCCTCACCCCTTCGTACAGTTTCCAATGTGGGTTGCGCGTCTGCGACCCAGAGATCATGCTGAGGATTTGTATACACACCGATATTGACCTTGGTGGGTTGCACGGTGGTTGTCGTTGCTGTAGCCATTGTAGGGAAACAAAGGGAAAGTTCGGCAAAGAGGAAACTAGAAATAGCAAGTGACGAAGTATAAATCAAGGGGGAGCAAATGAAGCGTGACTAGAAGAAAAATCACACACAGGCAGGCCCACGCCTCCATCACAGCGGTAACAAGTGATCATGGCTGGCTCGGCGGGATGGGTTCGCTGGGGAGATGCTAGCAAAATTCTTATCCCAACCATTCGGGGAAGCCGACGCGGGCACCCACACGAGCTTGACTTCATGTCGCTCTTATTGGATGGTGAAGAGGATGGAACACACAATAATGAGCAATTTATCCGTCGACTAAATCGAGTCCAAACATGACGATGGAGGGGCTCTAGTGGGACCTGACCATCATTCGGGAAAACTGCCGACGGAATTAAGGCCGGCATCCACGTGAGCTCCAAAGCAGAGAGGGCACTTGGCGTGGGTGCTTCGTGATAGGCCCGTGGGTTAACTCTATATTTTTGGAAGCAGTCCATCTGACGAAGTGCTGTGGGCTTCTATGTGTCCTCAATCCGGACACGCGTGCCTGGATAGTGAAGCTGATGAAAGAAGATGGACAAAGTGAAAGCACCAGCCACAATTGAGAATGTGGCGGTGATGGCACTAATCACAATCCGATCTCATTATGTAATCAGTGCTCTGATACCTTAAGCGCGACAAGCGCGTAACGCCGCCACCCGCGCCTTCACCTTCGGCCTCAGTGCTTTCGTGCTCTCTCTCACACTCTTAGACTTCTATCCCAGTTTCCGCCCACTTCATGCGCGTTGCCTTGCCTCTAGTGTAGATGCGCTCGTCTTGTGTTGCTGCTGACTTCGGCATAGCCTTTTTTTTTCGTCGCTCTGTCGCCGGGGCTGGAGGCGCGTTGAAGAGCAAGCCGCCCTTGTCTCTTGCTGATCCGCCAAAGCAAGCCAGCAGTGCGGAGCACGGCATTTGTTGCATAGCTCTGGCTTGATAGCGCAAGATGGACGAGTACGAAGATGGTTTTGGCCCGGATGACTACGATGCTGAGGATGGTGCTGACATGGTCTCCGCTGATTTCTGGGCCGCCATCGACTCCTTCTTTGATTCCAAAGGCCTGGTATCGCAGCAGCTCGACTCCTTCGATGAATTCGCCAGCTCGACGATGCAGGACTTGGTCACCGAAAACGGCCGGCTCATTCTCGACCAAAATGCACCTCAGTCAGATGACGATATGGATCCCATAGTCAAGAGGAGGTATGAGATTGAGTTTGGCAACATTACAATTTCTCAAGCCGCTATCACCGAAGGAGACGGCAGCACGCGTCCGTTGTTGCCACACGAGGCACGCCTCCGTAATCTTACCTACTCAAGTCCTATATATGTCGCAATGAAGAAGAGGGTCCTTGTCGCGCGCGAGCGTGCTATTGGCACTGCTGACGGTGAAGAAGCCGAACTAAATCTGGATGACAATCGTCAAGGTCCAACAGAATTGGTGTGGGAGCGGTCTGATGAAGAAGACCCAAATGACGAAGGCACGCGAGTCTTTATTGGAAAACTCCCTGTCATGCTCAAGTCCAAGATTTGTGTTCTCAGAAATCTGCCGACCAACAGGCTGTATGCCTTTCAAGAATGTCCTTATGATCAGGGGGGCTACTTTGTCATCAACGGGAGTGAGAAAGTGCTCATTGCCCAAGAACGCAGCGCTGCGAACATCGTTCAAGTTTTTCATAAAAAGCAAAGTGCTACGCCTTATGTGGCCGAGATTCGAAGCGCTCTTGAAAAGGGCTCGAGACTGATCAGTAGCATGCAAGTGAAGTTATACGGCAAGTCTACAGACATGCAAAATCTTATCGGCCAGAGTATCATGGCTACTCTTCCGTACGTCAAGGCAGATGTACCGGTCGGGATCATCTTTAGAGCCCTTGGAATAGTCGCGGACCAAGATATCCTCAACCACATCATTTTCGACAAAAGCGACGCACAGATGATGGAAAAGTTGAGACCCATTCTGAACGATGCATGGTCAATCCAAGATCGCGACATTGCTCTCGACTACATTGGAAAACGCTGTAATCAGAGTGGTACGAGGGAGAAGCGTATCAGATATGCCAAGGACATCCTCCAAAAAGAATTTCTGCCACACATCTCACAGCAAGAAGGCAGCGAAACGCGAAAGGCCTTTTTCCTTGGTTACATGATCCATCGTCTTCTCCAATGTGCCCTTGGGCGAAGAGAGGAGGACGACCGCGATCACTTTGGAAAGAAAAGATTAGACCTTGCTGGTCCTCTCTTGGCAAGTCTTTTCAGAACTCTCTTCCAGCGTCTGACCAAGGACGTATACCAGCATCTTCAGAAAGCTATTGAGAACAATAGAGAATTCAGTATCACTTTAGCTGTGAAATCGGCACACATTACAAACGGTCTACGATATTCCCTGTCGACTGGCAACTGGGGCGAACAGAGAAAGGCCATGTCATCGAAGGCAGGAGTTTCTCAAGTGCTGAATCGTTACACCTTTGCGTCGACCTTGTCGCATCTTCGAAGAACCAATACACCTATCGGACGTGATGGCAAGATTGCCAAGCCACGCCAGCTGCACAATACACATTGGGGCCTGGTCTGCCCCGCAGAGACTCCCGAAGGCCAGGCCTGTGGACTGGTCAAGAATTTGGCCCTCATGTGTTACGTCAGTGTTGGCACTCCGAGTGAACCAATTGTGGAGTTCATGAACCAGAACAACATGGAGATCTTGGAAGAATACGATCCGGTCGCTTTTCCAAACGCAACCAAGATTTTTGTGAATGGTGTATGGGTTGGCGTCTCGCGAGATCCGTCAAAACTGGTCAAGACTATTCAAGATGTACGGAGGAGGGGCATGATCTCTTTTGAAGTTAGTCTTGTCAGAGACGTTCGTGAGCGAGAGTTTAAGATTTTCACCGATGCTGGACGTGTTATGCGGCCACTTTTTGTCATTGACACGGATCCGAGGAGTGAAAACAGAGGAAATCTCATCTACCAAAAAGATCCACATGTCTACCGATTGCAAGAAGATGAGCGTATTAAGAAAGATCCAACGTTAGACGATGAGCAGCGAGAATCGTTGAGATACGGCTGGCAGGGTCTTGTCCGAGACGGTGTTATTGAGTACCTTGATGCAGAGGAAGAGGAAACGGCAATGATCATGATGTTTCCCGAAGACATTGCCACTCATCAGGCTATGAAAGCAGGGCGTGTCATTGTCGATGATGATGGGCAGAAAGATCCCCTCGCGCGGGTTCAAGCTAAACCGAATCCTAATGTCAAGAGCTATACCCACTGCGAAATCCATCCGGCCATGATTCTGGGTATCTGTGCAAGCATCATCCCGTTCCCAGATCACAATCAGTCGCCACGTAACACGTATCAATCAGCTATGGGGAAGCAAGCAATGGGTGTCATGCTGACTAATTTCTCTTCCCGCATGGACACAATGGTCAACGTCCTTTATTATCCACAAAAACCCCTCGCGACGACGCACTCGATGAAGTATTTGAATTTTCAAGAATTGCCGGCTGGTCAGAACGCGATTGTTGCAATTGCATGTTATTCTGGATATAATCAAGAAGATTCAGTAATTATGAATCAATCCTCAATCGATCGCGGTCTTTTCCGCAGCCTTTTCTATCGATCCTATACAGACCAGGAAAAACGTATTGGTTCGACTGTATTGGAGGAGTTTGAGAAGCCCATGCGGAGCGATACTCTTCGTCTGAAACGTGGCACGTATGATAAGCTCGATAATGATGGCATCATCTCCCCAGGTGTACGCGTTTCCGGCGAGGACATTATCATTGGCAAAACGGCGCCCATCGCACCAGATGTGGAGGAGCTAGGCCAACGCACCAAGCTTCATACGAAGCGCGACGTCAGCACGCCTCTTCGAAGCACAGAGAATGGTATCGTTGATCAAGTTGTGCTCACGACCAATACCGAAGGACTCAAATTCGTCAAAGTCCGCACTCGTACAACCAAGGTTCCTCAGATTGGCGACAAGTTTGCCTCGCGTCACGGGCAAAAAGGAACAATTGGCATAACTTATCGTCAAGAAGACATGCCCTTTACGTCTCAAGGCATCACGCCTGATCTCATCATCAATCCTCACGCCATCCCTTCACGAATGACTATCGCCCATCTGGTCGAGTGCCTGCTTAGCAAGCTTGGTTCTCTCACCGGTAACGAAGGTGACGCAACGCCTTTCTCACCCATTACCGTCTCTGACATCTCCAACTTCCTCCGGCAAAACGGTTTCCAATCGCGCGGATTCGAGGTCATGTATAATGGTCACACAGGCCGAAAGTTGCGCGCCCAGGTCTTCTTCGGTCCCACGTACTATCAACGTCTGCGGCATATGGTGGATGATAAGATACATGCACGCGCAAGAGGGCCAGTGCAGATTCTAACAAGGCAGCCGGTGGAGGGAAGAGCAAGGGATGGTGGTCTGCGCTTCGGAGAGATGGAACGTGACTGTATGATCAGTCACGGTGCAAGCGCGTTCTTGAAGGAACGACTTTTCGAGGTCTCGGATGCGTTCAGGGTCCATATTTGCGAGATCTGTGGTTTGATGACACCAATTGCGTGAGTATCCTCTATCTCCATCCCTTCTTACCTTTCTCTTTGTATAGGCATATGGAATTGTGCTAATGGTTGAGCAGGAATCTCAAGAAGAATCAGTTCGAGTGTCGCCCATGCAAGAATAAAACCAAGATCGCACAAGTACACATGCCCTACGCGATGAAACTCCTTTTTCAAGAACTTGGTGCTATGAACATCGCCGCCCGAATGTTCACAAATAAGAGTGGTGTGACAGTCCGCTAGACTGTTGCATTCCGGCTTGGTGGATGGTTTGTTGGTCAGTCTAGTCCATGGAAGACCGCTGGACCGTTCTAATCCCCTTTCTCAGCAAAACATGCAACGCTGGACGACGGAAGCTTGCTCATTTGCATTTTCTGGCGTCCGTGATACTTGATTGAAACGAAATGCGCAAAGCGGCTGGTGCATGATCCACAGGCGTGATCAGGTCAAGGAGGGGCATTCTCTTATTGCAAACCAAATTTGCACGAGTTTGGTAGATTTACTAAGCAATAGGTTTAGGGGCACTTAAACGAAATTGGGCAGTGCTTGAAATCTTAGTAATTTTGTGAGGAACGCTTTCGTAGGATTGCGTACAGTTCCTTTGTGCAATGTGCCCATGTGGCAAATGACTAAGAGTCATCTCATTCTTGTTTTCATCTACATATACTACTCATCCCTGTATGTAATGAGTTTTATGCTCAGCAAACCCGAAGATAGGGCCTCAACAGTAGACTTCAGGCACGATATGTCCTGCATCCCGAATGCCACCGGGAAATCTTAATACAGAAATTATTACAAGCAAAACCTAAAGAGATCAAACGAGATCAGGGTGGACTCTTCAATGTCTGCAGACCCTTTGCGCATACAATACTAAAAACAGTCCCCACATAACGTTGTCTCCCTCATGTAAGTGCAGAACCATTATCAATAGCCTCGCTATGAAACAACATACAGAGCTTGATTACCTCATACTTTTCCGTTTTTGCGTAAGCTCAACAAATACAACAATGAACTAGGAAAGGAAGACTAGATCGAAAACAATCCCAACCGGGACGAGGGCATTGATAGACCGGAAATGGCGGGTTCCTTTTTTGCATTTGGGCATGTTCCAGCCGTACAGGTCGATGTGCTAGACACGGATTCAGTCTGCTCAGTGGAGCTTCGTGGTTATCAGTCAGCGCTGGCTTTCCCAGGCTCTGACTGGTTCTCGCCGCACAGGCTGGCTAAAAGGATCTTCACCTACGCCATTGGTAACGGGGTCGATTCTCGACGGAGGTTGTTGGAGAGGCGCGTATTTTTGGCCGCTGATTAGAGTTCCGCTTAAATTGGTATCCTGCTCTGGATGGTCGCTTTTCGAGCCATTATCCGCACTATAGCTGTATAGAGTGGGTGGATTCGATGATATCGGGCTACTAGATCGACTGAAAAGCGGGTTATGCGAGGTGGGCACCCCGCTGGAAAAGGTCGATGTTGACTGACGCGAATTGAGTGGGCCGAATGAAGTGAAAGAGCTCGAAGGGCCGGACGAGCTGTAATTAAGAGAAGGCATATTCGACGCCGGATTGACCTCACTCTCCGCCATTCCTATGGCTACATAACCCATATGAGCAATGCTAGTATTGGGGACATCTGCGACGGGAATGGCTGATGCGGACGACAGAGACAATCGCGAGCCTGGAGGTGGCATGAGGCTGCTTGCGGACGGACAATTCGCTGAGCTCCTGCGGCTCTCTGATGTAGAGCCCACTGATACCCAGGAGTCGCCATGGCAGCTTTTGTAGGGTAAGCTATGATGCACAGATCTCAGATTGGGAATACTGGAATGGGACGATAAGCGAGCTCGAGCACTGCCTGGGTTGCCAGTGGATTTTATTGCCGACGTGCTACTACCGGCGGATGAGACACTGTGATTTCTCGTTGGCATCGGCAACTGACGTGCTTCAAGCGAAGCTGGAATTGGAAGAGAAGAATGGAGTGAGGTCATACTCAGTGGTGAGATACCCTCGCAAGTCACACTCGTCAGTCGACCACCAGTGTTACTTCCAAATCGAACTTGGTTGCTCGTCTGGGGTTCTTTTTCGTAATATATTGGTTGCGCATGATCTGCCCACTGATTTGTACCATTCCAATTGCGTGGGTGTTCCATTGTCCCAAAATATTGGCTCATCTGCTCTTGAGCCTGTGGATGGCCATACACTGAGTTCTGAAAGTTCAATCCTTCAATAGACGACTCATCGGCGTAGCCCCAAGTGCTTCCTGAAGGGTTCGTCGTTCTTAAAGGGTAATGCTGCCCATACGCTTTGGGGTAACCATTGACTGTGCTAGCTGAGAGTAGGCTATGGCTAGGAGCGTTTTGAAGTGGCACTTCGGGACCGTAAAAGCTACCAGTAGCGCTCGTGTTGTTGCAGGGAGTATATGGAGATGCAAATTCAAGCGCCTCCGAATTAACCTGGCATGAAAGTTAGCTTACATAAGAGGAATCATCAGTAGAACAACGTTACTCTGTTGAACTGACAGAGCGCCAAGTCAGCTCCGGCCTGACGGCAGTTTTGACATCCGGAGCCGTCCCCTGGATCCCCACTGCATCTAATTTTGCGTTTTCGACAGCGACCACACTAGACACAGCTAATGAGCTTATTGTTATGTCGAGCTAATAGCTAAAGCAGCAATAGAATATGAGGATCTCTCGCGACCAAAAAAGGAAGCTTGGAAGATGCAAGACGAATGGGGATATGAGATGACGTAGCTTACAGCGACAGGAATGCGTCTCCTGGGATGAACATTGTTGGTGTCATTATCATGTCTGTGTTCAGACATCGTCCGCAGTCCTGTCCTATTGCTTGGTAAAGGCGTAGAGCGTGAGGTCTGACGAAGGCTGTGCTCCATTGTCATTGGTATAATGCAGTCAAGATTATAGAAGGGGAGAATGCCTTCGCGAGTGTCATGGGGTAGTGGAGTCAGCTCTTTCACTCCAAAGTACGTGCAGGTCATGTCACGACCCAGCACTGATATGAAGCAGACAGATGAATACGTGAATAGGGTGTGTGCAAATGCTGGATAGCTGCAAGGCACCTTAGGGTCAGTCGTACCGGGTTTGCTCCTAACGAGAGCGAATGAACAGTCGCCGGGATGAGCTGTGGATCTGGCACCGGGATAGATCTATTGTGATAGGCTAGTATTGGGAGGTGGGAGTGGATCCTGGATCTTCTCATTATTACCAATGTCCAGTTATTTTAGGCCGTACTTGAATAGACCCCTGATTGCGTTTTAAATGATAAAGAAATTGAGAACGGTCCACACAACGCAAGAATAGTTGGTGAAGCTGCTTGCTTGTCCGTGCAACTTGTCACCTATTGAAAGGCCGTCTCGACCAAAGCTCGCAGCAATCTGATGCTCACTGACATACACTTGTACCAACACGCGGATAGAGACGGCATCCGAGCCAACAATCTGCGTGGGGCATCCATGAGAGCTACGGCTCAATGCATGTAGCGTTGAGTGCAACAGAGCATCGATCGCTGGACCTAGGAAGGCACGAGCAGTGAGCCTCTGCACAACAAACCCGCAGCTGAATTCCTGAGCAAGCGTGGAACGTGTGACGACGTTGGACCTCGCTCGGGCCTAATTAATTCCTTCAATTTCCCACGATTATTTGTTGGGGTTTCGATGCCTAGAACGATTCTATCCTGGACATCCCAAGTCGCGGGTCATCAAAGTTCCCACGTAGTGACGATATTGAGCTCAATATGTCTGCATATGATAAGCAGCAAGATCTGCCGGGAGATAGGGTGACATAGTCTGCAGGATAATACTGGCCGTTTGACGGCTACGGAATACGAGCCTCACTAAGAACCCTGAGAAACCTAGCCCCAATCAAGAGCGCTTTGCGTTTGTCAGAACTGTCATACATCCGACGCACCTGTCTCGAATTTAGATGCGTTCTTCTGTAAGTTGAGGATTTGTCGGGATGAGGCACCATAAGCGAAACCATAAAGCTTAGAGCGAGCAAACAAGATATGTCCAATTGCTTGAGAGGAGTGTTTTGGGCGTTTGAAAGCTATAGAAACCTTGGATGGGTTAGCCGAATTACCACGGCTTAGGTGCGACGTGCTTTCAGCCACTGGAAGCTCGCAGGAAATTTTGCGGCCACGTACATCTTTCCTCTGTCAATGCAAAGGCCCTTCGCCACATTCTCCTGCATAAGGAGACATGCTGTTGGCAATATCTGCCTTGATCGATAATTATGAAAACATTAGGTTTCATGTTTACAGAACAGGGCAAAAATGAACGTGAATGTTGTCGACCAATATCTCTCGCCCAATTCAAAGTCCTAAATCTGGAAAGTAATAGCACCTGTGCCCATGTCTAATCTCTCAATAAATATTTATGTATCTCAATACTCCGGGAGTGGTGTTGGTCGTCGTTCTTATGTTTAACTTACGGTTCGACAAGGTATGTTTGGGAAGTTGGTCGGGATCAGAACTGCACATATGCTTAAGGCGATGCTTTTACACATTTCCTTGTGTATGTAGCTGGTTCCAAATGTTTAAATCACTACTGGAATATGAACCAACTCATCGGTAGTCTGGGCCATCGATCGATGGACAGCCCTGAACATGCATTTGGCAAGCGTTTCGATTCAATGGCTGTCGAAGTACTGACCAATCAGCCATACATACTTTGGAATCTGAGGCAATCGGTTGTGCGCTTGTCGCACGGGTTTACACTCGCGAAGTAGGTGCTGATCAGGAAGGTAATAACGCAGAGCAACGACCGAATCAAGCTGTAGAGCCTATCCTTTCTTAGCCACCGGTATCGATGTTTGAAGATGGTCAGTTTACCTTTGGGATGCGAGCTTCAATGACAGAGGATCAGGGCCAGTCCTAAGTGATTGGAGAGAGTTGTGATATTGTGGGTGCAACTTGATATTGGATCCTTACCGTAAACTGAACCTACGTACGGACATACATACGTTCAGAGTAACGCATTCGTGTCAAATCAAAAGAGCCAAACTCAAGCTGCGCAATGCGAAACCTAATTTGCTGCAACAAGTGAACAGGAGCAAGAGTTGCAGTGGCGGAGATTTGTTAGACAGGGTCCGTGGGATTCCGGGACCAAAGATCTTGCATGTTTGCATAACATCCAGCTCGCACCCGGTCTTGCATTTTGCAAGGGTTGGTATATTCTTCGCACAACATATGAGAGCGATTGAGAGTGATTGATACATTGATTTGATTGATAGGCAAGCTGGCACACTTTTGAAAATGAGCGGGCGATTTGTCTTTCCATGGAGACAGCCGATTCGAAATACTGTTGACAACTTCAACTGATCGTAGTGCACGGATAGGTTCGAGCGCGAAGAGTGAAGCGAACCAAGCAACCAACGCATCATCACCATGCAGGTAGCCGTCCCGCAGGTTACACTCGGTTCGCGGAGGCAGCTGGACAGACGGATGACGGTTGAAATTCTCTGAAGATGATTTGAAAATGCACTTGCAGTCCCGTTGGTGTGTGAACCGTGACATAGACCTAGAAACATCATTCCTGCACGTTGATCGCATTAGTTGAGGCGGGCAGAGGTGATGATATGATCGCGAGATGTAAGCATTGGAGCGTCGGAGTTGGTGCACCCATCTATGGTCGTGCGTGTTCTCACTCAAGCTGTACGAGCTTAGAAGGCCCCATTCACTTCTACGCAGCTAGATAAAGTTTTTGAGGCAGATGTGAGTGGAGATTTTCATACAAGTTCCCGACAAGTATTTTGGAATATTGGTCTGTTTCTGATTGTTACAGGATGCACATTGCACCGCAAATAGCACAGAATCTGGCCAAAATGAACACCTCAGGAGCAAGTGATAAAGAAATAGGCGAATAATGATGCAAATAGACGTTAATAGACATTGAAAGCCATGTTCGGCGGAGTACACAGGCAACCCTAACCCGAGGTTTTGCCGATCTAGCCCTATTACCTGTGGTCTGAAGGCCTTCCACTCAGCTCCAACTACAGTCATGGCTGTTCTACTGGAGACATCTCTAGGCGACATCGTGGTCGACTTGCTGATCAATGATGCTCCTACGTGTTGTCGGAATTTCCTCAAGCTTTGCAAAGTGAAGTACTACAACTTCTCTCCCTTCTACAATGTCCGGCCAAACTTGTCTTGCCAGACTGGCGATCCGATCGGACCAGAATCAAAGGATAGTGACGGAGGATCATCGATATGGGGTTTGCTTGGGGTTACGTCTGATAAGCTCTTCAGGCCAGAGATACATCCCAAGCTCAAACATGCTAAGCGCGGAACGGTCAGTATGGCAACAACACCGGCAGCAAGTGATCCTGACGACCGGCTAGCCGGCAGCCAATTCCTCATTACTCTCGGCGATGACGTAGATCGACTTGATGGCAGGGCAGCCATTTTTGGAATAGTTGCCGAGGGATTCGATGTTTTGGAAAAGATCAATAGCGCCTTTCTCGATATGGAGACTGGAAGACCACTGAGAGATATTCGCCTTTTGCATACACGGGTGATTGATGATCCATTTGATGATCCCCCGAATCTACAAGAGCCTCCGGATAGCCCGGTACCAACTCCTGCCCAGCTTGCAACCCAGCGCATTGCCCACAACGAAGACCTCAACGAGAATGCAGACCAAGAGAGTTTGGAAAAGCTTCGAAGAGAGCGTGAAGCCCGAGCACAAGCATTGACCCTTGAGATGGTCGGCGACCTGCCTTTTGCTGAAGTTAAGCCTCCCGAGAATGTCTTGTTTGTCTGCAAATTGAACCCTGTGACCCGTGACGAGGATTTGGAGCTTCTCTTTTCCCGTTTTGGGAAGATTTTGTCATGTGAAGTCATACGAGATAAGAAGACCGGAGACAGCCTGCAATATGCCTTTATCGAATTTGATAATCAAGAGGACTGCGAGCGAGCCTACGCTAAAATGGACAACGTCCTTATTGACGACCATCGAATACATGTAGACTTCTCGCAAAGCGTGTCTAAGATTGCCAATGTTTGGCGAGACTCAACAAACTCCAAGCGTGCACAGCAGGGTGGATTTGGCGGCGTTGCTGATTTGGAGAGGAGGAAGCAATATCGAGCCGAACCACATAGGGATCGTAATCGAACGAACGGCTACGGTATGGTGTTCGATCGAGAACAACAAGGGCAGCGGGAGCAAGAGCAAGATCGTTGGTGTGATCGGACTGATAGAGAGCATGATTCTAATAGGAGACGAGCACGGGAGAGGAGACGGGACTATCGTGACGAATACTACGACAAGGCAAGACGAAGAGATGGGAGTCGTGATAGGAGATACGAAAGTCGTCATCGCGATCGGCGTAGGAGTCGCAGTCCAAGCAAGAATGAATACCAAGATCATAGGCGATAGTCTACCATTATATTCACCACAGTGATTGATAGATGGTCATTTTGACGACAATGATGATTGGAACGATGCTTGTATAATAGAAAAAGAGCCCTAGCTTTGACAGGTGAACTGGGTCGCCACAAACATTGACGTGATACGTTCGTTGGAAATCAGTATAAATATCGCGTTGGTGCAGGCATTAGGAACTACAAAAGAGATGTTAAAGTGGTGAGCATCTCTTTGATGTTTTGAGCCTCCTCATCGCCATCTTCTATGCCGTCGACTTGCTCCTTCAGTGAAGATTTCAAATCTGATAGGCCTTCGTCTCGCTCTGCCATCAATGCTACAGTGCGCTTCCTCACACCGTCGTCCTCTGCTACCAACCAACTTAGCACCACATCTATAGTCTGCAAACAGTACAGCCCGGCATCCAATCTACGACCCAACCATTCACCACTTTTATCTTGCCTCTGCTCCGCATTTAATCCTTTCCGTTCCTGGTTGATCCGCTCGTCCACCTTTCCCACCTTACTCGCAAAATCTCTCCTTATCCCTACCAATCTTGACACCTTCTCCCAATCCTTTTCAATGAATTTGGCCAGGACCCGTAATCGCGGCGCGCTTTCTCCAGGTAGGCATCGCAAGAGGCTCGCAAAGATACCCAACAAATGCTCCAAAGAGGCCGCATCCGTCGTCTTCTTCATGAACAGGCCAAACACAGTCTTTAGACCTGCTGCGTCGACCAACTTCTCGCATACAGGGCTCGTCACAGATGTCGGGCCTGAGAGTGCGTGATCAAGTACGCGCAGCGCACGGGGCTTGGCAAATTTGGAGTCACGAAGCATAATAAGCATGAGCTCAACGCCCTCAGCTTCAAGGAAGAGGGCTTTCGAAACAGGTTCATCGAGGATACAGGTGAGTGCGTCCAAGAGGTCTTCTACGTATTCTTCTTCATCAGAATCCTTTTGCGGATCGCGTCGGCGGTAGGGGGCGAGGAGCTGGAGAAGAGAATCGACACCATTAGTAGGAGATTTGATCGTGTTGAGGAAGGTGCTCCGATTGCTGGTGGATGTTTGGAGGAGAATAGCAAGCAGCTCGGCAGTGTACTGCATGTTTTGCGTGATGGACGGAGACTGCCTTTCAGACAGGCGGGACAGGAGAAGTTGAAGAACAGATGTGTTGGTGCCGATGCGAGATACTATGTTGACGTTGGAAGATAGATTTTCTAAAACGCTCAGCGAATGATACACGCCGCTTTGGTCGGCTTCTTCGGTCTCATTAAAGCGAGAAAAGTTGGACATGAGGAGACTAAGCAGATCAGCATCAAGCATGGTATTGACAAGTGCGTCCCATTGGAACTGCTCGGCTTGGACGTCCTCATCTGTCAGTTCGGCGATGATTTGGATGGCATCAATGGCGATGTCCGCATTTTCATGAGCAAGCAGAGATACTAGGGATTTTGTGCAGCCCAACTTTGCAAACTCTTCGTAGAATTCAGAGTGTTCGGAAAGAATAGACAACGCCTTGATAGCTGCGTCCAAGTCTGCTTCTGAACCCATGAATTTCTGAGGATCCTCGTCAAATTTGGATCGAAGTTCCGCATTTTTGGATATCTTTTTCTCAAAATTCAAGCCCAGTTTTCGTACCCATGCTTTATCGATCTTCTCCGGTTCGTAGGATTCTTGATCATGTTGGTCGAGATAGTCTAGAGCTTCTTTGGATTCCTGGTTGACTCCTCCGCCAAAAAAGCGCCCTTCTTCATCGTCATCTTCAGGAACTGTGTCGTCGTCTTCTGGCGGTCGTTCGACATCGTATTGTTCGTCGTCCTCGGCCTTGATTTCTACATGACGGTCCCGACTAGTGTCGCCATTGGGCTTTTTCTTGGAGGAGTCGTAGAGTTGTTGAGGATCATTGAAGCTGTCGAACTTGCGTTTTGATCCAGTGAGGCTGCTAGAGCTCTTGAAAAGCTCGTCGACGCTTGTCATGGTGGAGTTTGCGGGAGATGAGGAGTGGCTCCTCCGCGGGCAGCAAAGTGCCAGTCGCGTAAACTCGCCGCGTCCTCCACTTTTACCTTTACAAAAACAACCCTAACATTCGCACTTGATACTGGAATTTTTATTCGAACTTCTTTACAACACACTGAGTCGTCTGTGACGAAGTTGCGCAGTGGTAATGGATGATCAACACGGGATAAACGCGTTACAGTTACACGGCAAAACGCTTTATCGCAGTGCCAAGTACGTCGAGGCTCTCGACGCGTTTTCGAAGGTTGACTCTCAATCAATACAGTGTCGCTTCGTTGTTGCTCATTTCTGCTAGGCAATCGCAAAATCCATTGCGCCAAAAGCAAGTCTATATGACAACCGTGCTGCCACATATGAAAAGCTTGGGGACTTCAAGAAGGCTCTACATGACGCTCAGAGCACGATCAAACGCCACCGAAAGGATGTGACGGTACGTATTCAGCTTGAGCGTGGAATTCAAAAGGCCACTTTAGACACGACTAACTCGTGAAAGGGCTATCTCCGAGCTGGTAGGATTCTACAAAAAATGGACAAATCCGAACAGGCACTTGACATTTATCAGTATGGCTTACGAAGAGTTTCCAGTAGCAATTCAGATGATTATAGAATCCTCTTCTCTGTTTGTGAGAAGCTCTCGCGTCATTTGTCTCCCCCAAAATCACAGGATCCGTTTCAGGTCCTCCCGATGGAAGTGGCTGAGATCATTCTCAATTTTCTCCAATTTGAGCAGGTTGTGCGATGTTTGAGGGTATCCAGGGCTTGGAATCAATTATTGTCATCGAAGGAAAGGCTGTGGAACCACCTGGATCTCTCGAAAGCAAAGCGACTTGTTCCCATCCGCTTCGTTAACCATGCCATCCAAAGATCTGCAGGAGAACTGAGAAAGGCTATATTACACCGTTTAGGTGATAATGAAACCACTGCGGTGCGCTTCCTGGCGAAGAGCTGCCGCAAACTAGACACCTTGGAGATCCTCAGCAGCCACATTCTAGGCCATTCGTTTGCATCGCTACTAACACCTGGATCGCCGACTCTTAGAAATTTGATTATTGGCAATGCCGCCGAAATTACCCTCGACTGCGTCTTTGCAATCCTCGATACCTGCAAGTCGCTCTCAACGGCTGAGTTTGGACTAGTAAAAGCCGGGGGGTTGCCTTTGATATCAAAGACTGAGTCGCCTGGTTTGAAAGTACTTAAATTGGTGCACAGCAGTAATCAATACGCTCGGTCTGTGGTATCGATGCTGACGCTTTTATTGCCCTTGGTGCCCAATCTCGAGGCATTGACTCTGAGGAAATGGGCTGCCTTTCCCCAACGAGGACAAATACCTTTCCGCGCGCTCCCCAAGTTGAAGTCGCTCGATCTTCTCGATTCACAAATATCATTCACGTACAATGACCTTCCTCCAACGCTGGAAAACCTACGCATCAATTTTACCGGAAATCGTCCGGGAGATTTCTTGCAGGACGTGGACGAGACGACAACTTTGTTTCCACATCTGACCGAATTAGAATGGAGTGTTGATATGAACTCTTCTCAATTTCTCCAAACAATCGCCGGCCGTGGCGAGGAGCGTAGTCTTGAAAAATTGATCATCAATGACTCGGCACTACAATCACATGACGTGTTGACGTTGCTTAGCAATAGGCGATTGGACCATCGATTGAAAGAACTCGGTCTATCAAATTCAGGTTTCAATGATGATATTGTGGACTTGGTCATTGGTAAGTTTTAACAGCGTAAAGCGCTTTTTAACAAGAGATCGTACTTATGTGTTTTAAGAGCGTTTCACCCTTTTACGCCGTCTCGATGTTTCCCATACACGGATCACTGGCGTTGGTGTCAAAAAACTCGTGCAAAATTTGAAAGCTTCTCTTGTATATCTTGGGGTTAATCAGTGCATGGATCTTAGTATTGATGCTGTGGAATGGGCGGTGAAGCAAGGTATTCAAGTTGATTCTCGATCACAGGAGCAACTGACGTCCGGACGGAAAGTCCGGCTTGCTTACTAGGTTTCACGAACACTCGATTCATAGCTTACTAGGATAGGAACACTTCGGAACCATTATTTGGGTTATACATGGGTTTAAAATGTTTGGAGGAAGCGCACAAACCACTGAAGTCGAGCAAAGCCTCGAGTAATGGTTCATGAGGGCTCTCCCAAACCTTTCAGCCATGTGACATACAAATACAAAATGTTGTACGGTCAAAAGAGCCTAAGAAAGGTTGCTTGCGAGGATAGCTCGATAACGATTCCTAAATTAATTTCGAGAAAACGTGAGTCCCAAATGAGCAATCAAAAGCGTCAGAAGCAGGGGATGTAAAGACAAAGAGGTATATTGCGCCAAAACTGACCAAGATTTCATCATGCATCGTGCGCCCGTTCCAATGTCTGTTAAGGTCCACCCCCTGAGCTAATGGCATTCTCACCATGTACCAAAAACCTTGCATATGCACAACCTTTTAAAAACCGCAAGCTCGTTTCCGGCCATATCAAAGCATAGACACCAGCAAGGACACCTGAATCGCCATAACGAAGTTGCTTCTAAATTCATTGGATATCGTATATGTCATCCACTGCTTCCAGTACTCTGTCCCATTGGAAGCGATGGCGGCAGGCCCTGATGTGCTGGAGTACTTCCTGGAGGCCCAGGTGGAACACCTTGACGTTTCTTTTCTTTTTTGGCCCATCTCACTAGGAAATTTAGTCGGCATAAATGTACACAGTGATCGGCGTGAGAAAGACTGGGGATCTGGGCAAAATTTATCAGTGGGGACTTACAGCCACAAGCATTGCATAACGTCTTTGGACCCGCTGGCCCTTTTCTCCACTCTGGACTATCTAACGTTCCGCAATCGGTACAGACATATTCATCCGTCACTTTGACCTTCTTTTTCTTCTCCCCAGCTCCTGAACCAGACCCTTTGTCCCGATCGGCCAGTATGACGATGCCGGCATCGCCCTTGATCAGTGCAGGTGACGTATCGCCGGTAGAAATGCCTTGCGAGCGCTCACCATCCCGATACCGTAGGCCAGTGAGCATCTCAATTGTTTCGATATGTGTCGCACCTTCATATCGCGCCATCTTATCGTTGATGCTGTCGGGTTTGCTCGCAGCGAGTGCTTCGTCCAAATTCTGTCGTGTAAGGGCATTGGATGCAGCACCTGGCTTTGCAGGCGGTGGCATTCCTCCATAGGCGCTCGCTGAAGGCGTAGCAGAAGATTGGTTTGCTCCATCCCCCATGGTAATGTTGCTCTGCCCGTTTTCTGCGTTGCTGGGACGAAGTGCAGCGTCAGCGAGAGATTCCGAGGGCGTCATGGACGACTGGGGGCCTTCGACTCTCTGTTTCCAGTGTCGCTCTTGAGCTTCCGTCTCCTCCGCTTCCTCACGCTTGAGCTCGGCAATGCGTTTGGTGAGGCGCTCGTTTTCGATCTTGTGTTCGAGGAAAGAGTCTAGAAGAGCAGCATTTTTCGTGGGATATGGACGTGCCATGAGAAAGAAGCCTCGACAAAATCCGGCGCTATTAGGGCTGGGTCCAAACTGGATGGCTTCGGAAGAGAGATGTGGATGTCCGTGAGACTCAAATATAGCATAGGTGTCATCTGCCTTACGGAAGCGATAGAAAAAGCGTAGCGGGTTGCCGGAAGCGATTGATTCATTGAACTCCCGAACAAAGATGCCGCTATCATCGGGATGTATGAATTCACCAATAAACTTTCCTTGAATTTGGGAGGGATCGTGGCCAGTTAAAGATTTACATGAAGGTGACACGTAGAGTATGCGCCCGTCTGGAGTCAGAATATGCAAAAAATCCTTGAGCTCCTCGAGGACGCGCTGTGACCAGTTACGGCGTTTTGTGAATTCTGTCAATGTGCTTCCGCTGGATTGGTTTGGCTGGATTCCAAATCCTGTAGGCAGTGGGCCAGCACCTGCTACAGATATCGATCCGCCATCCTGTTGTTGCAGAGCAAATGCGCCATCACTGGGTTCTGCAGTAGGCTGTGGCGCCTGTGATGCAGCTGCAGGTGTAAAGGAGGTAGTGTCGGTTTCGGGAGGCAAGGAAAGATCGAGATCCATGGGAATCATGTCAGTCATGTTGAGACCGTTGAGCATGTTTGAGTCCTGGTCCAGCATTCCGGACATGGAATCAACGGCGTCCATCTACAGAGAGCGTCAGTCTTGCTAATCAATCCTATTCGACATGAATCGTACTTACTTCGGGCGGTAGTGTACTTCCATTTTGATACAAGGACATTGAAACCCGGTGGTAGTGTGATACCACATGCGTGGCCCGAGGAGACAGCAGACAGAGGGTTGGGCAACGTTAATCACTCAGCGCATGGGCAGGACATGTGCGTGCGCGGTTAGCGATGGTCTTCTCCATGCTGGCGTTCTTCATCAGCGAGGCGTGACGTGATTGGTCCAGACCTCGTGAGCATCACGTGAATACGTGTCACTTAGGCGTGACGTCAGCCTCCATGTCGCGCATTTCACCTGGCACTTTGGTCACTGAAGTACGTGAAGAGTTGGCCGTGGGTGAGGCTCATGGAGGTACCTCATATAAGGCAACAACGCCAGTTCTTTCCCTGCCTCTGTACCTTCAACTCTTCACCTTCCTGCCTTAGCCTACGTCGTGTCGACTTTCTTTCTTGCTAAACATAGGTTGTCACATCCCACAAGCACTTGACTTCCTACGAAGATGTAAGTACACACCCCACAGTCGAACCAAGACTCTTTGCTGATATGAAGCAGGTGTATGTCGCTACTTGAACATCAACATGTTCTCTCACGAAGAAGGCTGACAGTGAATAGCAAGCATAGATAGACTCCAGATCTCGGGTGTTCGCAGCTTTGGTCCTAAACCCTTTAATACCATTCAGTTCTATACTCCACTGACCATCATTGTTGGCTACAATGGGGCTGGCAAGACAACCATCATCGAGTGTCTCAAATATGCAACCACGGGCGAGTTGCCGGTCAACAGCAAATTCGGCGGCGCATTCATCCATGATCCTAACCTCTGCCATGAGAAAGAAGTTACTGCTCTTGTAAAGCTCATGTTTGTGGGAACTAATGGCACTCGGATGGTGACATCACGCAAGCTCCAGCTCAACGTCAAGAAGACTTCACGGTCTCAAAAGAAGCTCGAGGGCACCTTGGAGGCAAGGAGGGATGGCGAGCGCATATCGATCTCTTCGAAAGTTGGCGAACTAGACACCATCATGCCTCAATACCTGGGCGTCTCGAAGGCTATATTAGAACATGTCATATTCTGCCACCAGGATGATAGTCTATGGCCGATGAGCGAGCCAGCGCAATTGAAGAAGCGTTTCGACGAAATCTTCGAGGCGTTAAAATACACTAGAGCGATCGACAACATCAAAATACTCAGGAAAACCCATAACGAGGAACTAGCCAAATACAAACTTATTGAACAGCACGCCAAAGAAGACAAGATTAAGGGCGAGCGAGCCGAGAAGTTATCACACCACCTGTTCGAGGAAATAGAAGTGCTTCGAGCCAGGTCTCAGGACATGGACAAAGACATACTGGAGGCAACCACAAAATCCGAAGAAGCTTGGAGGCATGCTGCTCGGTTCGAGAAAACCGTTGCCGAACTCGAAGGCAAACGCATTGAGGAGCGCGCCAAGCGTGACAATGTCAACCGTTTACTACGCAATTTGAAGCGGCTTGACCAACCAGACGAAGAACTTGAGCACATGCTTGAGAAGTACGAAGAAACCGTGCAAACACTTCAGGAAAGCAAACAAACGCAAACTGTGCGTTACAGTGAGTTGACCGAGGAAATCAAGAGCCTACGGGAGACGCAGGGCGAGAAGCAAAAGGAAATTGGAACCTACGAAGCTCAGCAAGGGCAGTTCGAACAACAAGTTGAGCGACGAGAGCGGCTGGTCAAGGAAACCGCGCGTCGTCACAGCATCCGAGGATTTGACCTTGACGTCACCGATAGTCTCATCGAAGAATTTACCGATCGTATTGGTAAAATGGCCAAGGACCAGAACAATGCTCTTGATCGCGCTCGACGAGCAACCCAAGATGAGCTCCACAGCGCCCAAGCTGCTCTTAACCGCCTTAATGGGCAAAAATCGGCTTTGGATCAAAGCAAGGAGAATGCCAGAACCCAGATCGCCGCAAATGACCGCAAGATCTCAAGCTTGCAAATTGATTTGGACAAGATTGAGGTTGATGAAGGTGGTAAGGCCATGTTGGAATCGAGTAAGGAAGATGTTGAGTACCGTCTGAAGAAGACCAAGGAAGAGTTTTCCATGTCAGTGTGGGACAAGCAAATTAGTAATGTTAATGAGAAGATTCGAGTCCTGGAGGACCAAAAGGATAAGTTGGACGCAGAGCTCATTCAAGGCACTGAGCGGGCAGCAGAATCTGCTCAACTTGACTATCTCGTCAAGGAACTTAAGGACAGGAAGAAGAGCCTCGACACCATGGTGACTGCGCATGGCAGTGGGATTGTAAAGGTTGTGGGTTCCGACTGGGAGCCATCTAACCTTGAGAAGGTCTTTCAGTTTATCGCCCAACAAAAAGCCACTGATTTGCAGGACGCTGAAGCTGAGCGTGACGGCACATCTAAAGAGCTCGAGCAAGCCGATTTCCGACTGACAGGTGCCCGTGAAGAACTCAAGCGGAAAACCGAAGAGAAAAGGTCATGCGAAAAAAGCGTTCGAGACGCTACTGAAAAAGAGCCATCGGACTACCTGGAGTATGTTGATCAAGTTCAGCGAGAACGTGATATCTTGAGAAAAGATTTCGATGGATATGCGTACATGAAGGACTATTATGAGAAAGTTCTGGAGTATCAGGAAAAACAAAACGAGTGTCGCCTCTGTAGACGCAAATTCACTGGGAGCTCGAAGACCTCTGACATTGACACATTTCGGCAGAATATCAAAGAAAAGATAACGGCAGCAGCTTTGGATATCATCAAGGAACAGCTGGAGGATACAGAGGATGACTTGAAAGCTGCACGAGACGTGTACTCAAGTTTTCAAATTTGGAAACGACTATCAGACTCTGATATTCCGAACCTCGAATCCGAGGTACATCGGTTAGGTGCGCGCCGTGGCGTCTTGGTCCGCAAAATCGAGGAGCAAGATCAAATTGTAAGCGATCGGCAGGAAGCAAAGCGCGATGTCGAGTCCCTATCTCGCACGGTTCAAAACATTTCCAGATATAGCGCAGACATTGCCCATTTCGAGGCACAGATTCAAGAACTCACTGCAAATAAAAGAGAATCCGGGTTTTCGAAAGGACTGGAGCAGATTAGAGACGAGATTGCTCAAGTCAATGAACAAGTGCGTGCTGCGAAAACGGCACTTGGCAAGCTGAATTCGGACAAAGAACGTGGTAGCTCGCATATTGTCAGCCTCGAAATTGAAGCGAGGGACATTCGAGCAAAGATTAGCGATACTGTCTATCAACTCAGGGAGAAGAACAGCCTAAACGGGCAAATCAATGAATTGAAAGTTCTCAACAGCGAGCAGCGAGATGCTCGGGGTGATGCGGATAAAGAACTTCAAAATCTTTTGACCCAAATTGAACAGGCTCAAGCAAAGTACGACGATATCAGCTATCGTGGCGATGAACGTGACCGCATTCTGCGACAAGAGGCTGTACGCCTCTCTGATAGTGTCAACCAGCTGCATACGGCGAGCTCGGAAATTGAACGCTACATTCGACAGGGTGGACAGCAACAGCTGCCTCGCGCCACTCAGGAAATGGAGCGCGTCATCAAAGAGTTGTCTCATTTTGAAGATGAACAACGCGACATTGCACGAGAGGTCAAGAAAATTGAAGAACATTTACGCGATACCGACGACATGAAACGGCGAATCAGTGACAATATCAGCTTCCGTCAAGATCAGCGTGCTCTCGAAGAACTGTGTGCTCAGATTGAAAAGCTTGACAATACCAACGCAGCTACGGACAAGAAGCGTTACGAGCGTGAGGGTACCGAGCGGCAAATAGAGCGTAATCGCCTTGCAGCCGAGCAAGCGTCCATTGTTGGCCAACTCAAGTCAAAAGATGGTCAACTCAAACAGCTCCTCGACGATTGGGACACGGATTACAAGGATGCTAGTTACAAATACAAGGAGGCTCACATCAAAGTTGAAACGACAAAGGCGGCTGTTGAAGATCTTGGGCGGTACGCTTCGGCTCTGGACAAGGCCATCATGAAATATCATAGCCTTAAGATGGAAGAGATTAATCGAGTCATCGAGGAGCTATGGCGGCGAACGTATCAAGGTACCGATGTCGACACGATCATGATTCGGAGCGACAATGAAACCGCAAAAGGTAACAAGAGTTATCACTACCGTGTTGTCATGGTCAAGCAGGATGCAGAAATGGATATGCGTGGTCGCTGTTCAGCGGGTCAGAAGGTATTGGCATCAATCATCATTCGTCTTGCGCTGGCCGAATGCTTTGGTGTAAACTGCGGGTTGATTGCCTTGGACGAGCCGACTACGAACCTGGACCGTAGTAATATCAAAGCCTTGGCTGAAAGTCTTGCTGAAATCATTCGCGTGAGGCGCCAACAGAGCAACTTTCAGCTCATCGTGATTACCCACGATGAGGAGTTTCTGAGGGACATGCAGTGCTCCGACTTTGCAGATTACTATTGGCGGGTGAGCCGGAAGGATAACAGTATCACAAGCGAAATAGAGAGGCAGAATATTGCGGACGTAATGTAGGGCCGCTGTCTCCATCGTGTCAAGCATATCGTGAGGTGTCTAGTTTGGAAGATTCCTTGAAATTAGCTTCTTACGATACCCTATGATAGATAGCTACCCAGCTAGGTAACTATGATGCTTTGCTTTCAGATGCTTAACTCACTTTTCAATGCTTGCTTAATTTCCTTGCTTAATAAGAGACATCAACTACTATTTTTAGCGAAGGTAAGATTCCTCTATCTACAGCCTTGTAGAATAAGACAAGTGAGGATTTTACCATCTGTTACAAAGGTAAGGTCAGTCCGGCCGAGGTGCTGAAATTGACAAACCTCCAGCTTTCTCATAAAACAAATATGGGCACGTTGGGCCCTAACATTCTTCGCCGAGTCGCAGCGCATTTTACAGTCCTACACATGGAGCATGCCCTGAACGGGATAGTCATTGTTACTCATTACAAGAATGACAATTCATCTCCTTTCACGAAATGCACGTGCTAGGCAAATGACGATGTCATTAGCGCTAAACCGTTATATGCCGAGCGATAAGATGCCATGCGCATCATGCGGGTATAACAAAGCCACTTAGCGCCACCAGTCACCGTCCCCTGCATTTCCATCCGCCCAAACTTGTTTGCTTTCGCGTGTCTTTCGCGCCCACTAGGACAGTGCACCCACCTTGCAGCAAACGAATATCTGCTATCGCCACTAGTCTATTCATGATTCGATTGGATGCGGCCTGCAATCAATTGGTCGTCCTGCCTAGAGGTGCTGCTGAGGTAACTCGATATGGTCTTAGGAGACTGTAGCTCTTCAAAAGGATGTCAAAAAGAATAAGATAACGTGACCCGTCTTTCAGGTGAGAGGCTGTGTTACCAGATAAAAGCACGAAAATGACTCCATGCTCGTCCAGCTCGTCGCACCTTGGTTCTCCAACGACATCCTGACAGCGCACCACCGAAGCAGGGAGACTGACAATGGTGCTGGGGTATGGCCTGTTCAGATGCTTGAAAGCGCTATCGGATTGGATATCTGTTTCATACCCACACATTAAAAAGCATCACAGCAGAGCAATTGGACCAGAAGTCATGAGTCGCCCAGTAAGCTGATGCTGGGACCGCATGTTATCCCCATGCAGCTTCGCCGCCTTTCGAATCAAAGATGTCCAGCAATCCGAAGATCATTTGTTGTCTTTTAGAACGCGAAACCAATCCGTTTCGAGCTAAATATGGACCTATTTGCCAACTCGTAGGGTTCAAGCCGACAATTCAGTTTAGATTGAAAGGACCGAGCCAAACATCTTCAACATACCAAAGGACCGGCGGAAAGGATCGGCAGGCTTGTTTACTGTTCCTATCCGAGCGCCGGGAGACTAATGCAAGTGTCTGAAGCGCAATCAAGGCACGGCGCGCAGCCCAACCAGCCATTCCCGACAACACAGCGCCACAGACCTTGGGAGCGCTCGCTCGATAGATCATTCCAAGTTCCGCAAGCCAAACATTACACATCCATGCCCTCCGTTGCATCATTTACCGATTTCACATTTTTTTACTTCACTCCTATATGTCTCTTTCCAATTCTACCTCTATGTCTTAGCGTTCACTTTTCTCCTGCTGGAATCCCGACTTCATAAACAATAAACATCCTCATAGCCAGCGGTCTGACCAAAATGATGACGAGAAACGCGTGGCAAGTCTTACTTTTTGCCGCATCTGCCATCACTGCGCCGGTGTATGAAAAAATCTCTAAATGTTCATCATATATGCATTAACTTTTATCACAGAAGCAATTGGGCCAAGGGATTAGATTTCGGCACTGAAATTACTCGCGGCGTAAACATTGGTGGCTGGCTAGTTCTGGAACCGTGAGTATACCTAACAACTGTCAGTCTTTCTTTCATGGATATGAGTCTTACCTATTTCTCATAGATGGATCACTCCCTCAATATTTGAGCAATTTCCAGCTAGCGAAGGCATCGTGGATGAGTACACACTGTCCCAAAAACTTGGCAATCAGACTGCACATGATAAAGTCCTGAAACCTCACTGGGATACCTGGGTTACGCAAGACGATTTTGACCGAATTTCGAGCTATGGTTTCAATGTTGTTCGTATCCCTATAGGGTATTGGGCTTATGCTTCGTACGGCGAGCCTTTCGCAAGTGGCGCCGCACCGTACCTCGACAAGGCGATTGTATGGGCACGAAATGCAAAGCCAAACCCGCTCAAAGTCATTGTCGACCTTCATGGCGCACCTCTTTCCCAAAACGGATTTGACAATTCCGGTCAACGGATTCTTAGCCCTGGAAAGCCCGGTTGGCAGGGTGGCGATTCCATAAATCAGACGCTGGCTGTTTTGCAGACGCTCTCAAGCAAATACGCCATTCCCGAGATGCAGGATGTTGTGGTCGGCATCGAACTACTCAATGAACCTCTCTCACAGGATCTCGACCTCGGCGAACTATACAGCTTCTACCAATCAGGTTTCAATACTGTCCGGAACGTTAGCGACTCAACTGTTGTTCTACAAGACGGTTTTCGGAACGCCAATACCTGGAATGGTTTCCTAACACCAAGTGATGGGGGCGATCAACATGTCGCAATCGATCATCATGAATACCAAGTTTTCAACAACGACCAGGTCGCTCTCCAGCCATGGCAGCACCGCCAACTGGTTTGCAATAACGCAGTCAACTATGGTGGGGCCGATAAATGGACCTTGGTTGGTGAATGGACAGCAGCAATGACAGATTGCGCGACCTGGCTCAACGGATACGGAACCGAATCCCGGTACGAGGGTAAATTCGACGACAGCCCTGTAGTAGGTAGCTGTGGTACCATCAACGACATCTCTACCTGGAACCAGACCTTCAAGGACGATACTCGGGGCTACATTGAAGCACAAATGGAGGTGTTTGAGGCAACAACGCGAGGTTGGATTTTCTGGAACTTCAAGACCGAAAATGCTGCCGAGTGGGATATGGAAAAATTGGTGAATGCTGATGTCTTCCCTCAACCCCTTACCTCACGAAAATTCGGTGCGATATGCACGAGCATTTCCTGATGTGGTTGGTTAATGTACCGGAGACCAGTATGGATGAAAAGGAACTGGAATTTTTTACAGCAAAGGATGCGCTAGGGATACCCAATATTTGGAGTGTGGAACATGATGTACGATTCTCGACTCTCCTTTGTATATTATGGTTTGCGAGGGATTGGCCCGAGTGCTGAACCAAATGAAACGGAATGCTGTGGTGACGAGAAGCGATAAAGGTACACGCTGGAGGATAACATGTGGACTCGGTCACTATCTTTGTCTAATACTCGAGGATCTAAAGTAGTTGTTTGGAACATTACAAGAACCATTGAGTTCGTCTTACCGGTATTCGTGCCTCTGACGTATGCTGTTAGTTTAAAAAGCTGTCAAGATCTTGCGACGTGGCTTTGTATCGAACTTAAAATGTTGCCGTAGTTTCTGATACAAGGCATGGAACAACAGAATCACATAATTCGTGGTGTGGATGTTCGTAGCAGCAGGTAGCGAAAGAACCGGGCGCGGTGTGGAGAACCTCAATGCTAGAGTGCTTAGTCATTTGTTTCCCAATTTGGTTAGCAAAGGCCGATAATCTCATCAGCCTGGACTGGGATCCATCAAGTTCGATTTTGGGTCAACCAAGGGGTCAGCAACATTTTGGACGTCTTCGTTCCGATATGCCGCCACTTGATACCTTGACATTGTGTCTGCAAACTCATAGGGTACTACTCTGATAAAGCTGGTAACGTATGTCTGCATTGGTGATGAAAGATGAGTGCTTGACCCGTTGTCCAAGAAGCCCAACAGCTTCTACAAAACTTGACATGCATTGTCTTCGAGCAAAGGGCGGGATGACCGACAAGCAGCGTAAAATTGACAGATATGTACGCAATCAGAGGGGAAGGTTCGAGATTTTATTCGAGTCTTTGTCTCGAAATTAATAGTACGTTGAGATTTTCCATCTTCATCACCGTGTTTTTCCGCAAGCGGTGAATATGGACGAAGTAAGAACAAAGCCGTCAGGGTGAGATATAACGTGTTAGATAAGGTGAGAATTTGACATCAAGTCAAATGAAGTACACTCTTACTCAATCCACGCGGACATTATGGCGATAGGTCGAAAGAGGAAGGCTCCTGCTGAAGACGGTAGCGGTGCCCACAAGGCTTGCAAAAGCACAACCATCGAAGAGAATCATGCGCCTACTGTAGAAGAAACTAATGTCACTATACCAAATCATCAAGAAGTACTCGAGAGTTTCTTACTTATTGGCCAAGATACAAGCAGCGCAGAGAAATTGCTCCAGCTCGGCTCGCAAATTGGTGTGCGACTCCCTCGATCTTGTCAAACGTCCAGTCAAATTTTACGAAAGATTCAAGATCATTTCGCGAGTTCGTACAGTTTGAAGGCTCTCTTAAACGAGGTTCAAAAAAGAAGTATCCACGCACCGAGGCTTCGAAGTCGTTGGAGTGCGATCAGTGCTCTGGGCGAGTGGGATCTGCAAGCTGAGCAGGACATTGAAAGAGCAAGGAAATTGGGCGATCGCGATCTTGGGCCCTTGCCAGAGAATCCTTCGAGGGAGGAGATTCAAGGACGTCTAAATGAGGAGTTCGAGACTATTCGTCTCATCTGTCAAGATCGACATTATGAGGAACCTCGTGATCTAAGGCATGGCCTTGATCTTATCGAGACACCAATGCTGAATGAATCGATCATCGCTTTGGATTTCCCTGTGCCAGACAGCTTAGACCGCGCCCGTGAGTTACTTCAGGTGTGGGATGATTGTAGCCGAAGAGACTTTCAAGTACTCGGTTTGGATCCCAAACTGCTTGGACGCGAGAGCAGAGCTCAAACGCGGGATCGCATTGTTGAAGCAGATCGACCTTTACGTGAGCGAGCCATCGCTTTGGGATATGACATCCACATGGATACTCGAGCATACGAAATCGTTCAAAGTTTGTCAACAAGCGTCCTTGCAAGGACTGAACAAGAGTTGGTCGAAACCTGCCGAAGAGCGGGCTTGAAGACGAACGCAGACTCGCATGAGCTTAGGAGAAGATTGATAAATCATGAAAGAGCCATATTTTCTATGCTTTATCCAGAAGAGCATACGGGAATTAATACTTTTAATATTGTCACTCACCCATCAGGTTTGTCCAAGGATCCTAATCTTACGTCCCCGATTACTCTCTGCTCTAACATTCGGCTTACTTTAGATCTAATTGAAGCCCCATTGCTCACTAGTGATTCTGGAGCCCATGAAAGCGGTGCCGAGCCTTCTCTTAGCTGGAAATATCTACAAGGTCTGGAACGCGAATTTGCCATCATACATCAACAAAAGCATCCAGAGATCGATCTAAACACTCGCAGCACACTTGTCGATGCGTTTGCCATTGCATTCTTTGACGACATTGATAAATACACGCGTGTGCAGGGAGCAATGCAGCAAATTTATTGTTTGGCTCTTATCAGCCCAACTAGGCTCTCCGAGGTAGGCTGGAATTATGTGCGAAGGGTAAGGCATGATTGGTATAGGGAACTCAATCAACAAGCAGTATCAAGAGAAGAGATGAGCCTGTTGGACCAAATATTACTTGGTCACACTACTAGTGTGGAATTGATTCAGCTGCTCGCTGATATTTATCACGTCCAGATCGTTGCTCACATTCGTGAGGACCATGGATGGTGCTTGATAGTCCGGGGGCCGTCTCGGCTTGAGGGTGCCAGGAGACAAATCCACCTGATCAATTGGACGGCCCAAAAAATTTGGGCAGCAGCACAAGGATTGGATCCGAAGAGCACCTGGTTTTCGAATTTTACGAGTAGCCCACTTTGCATGATGCCCATCATCCCAGCGCCAGCTTTTACCGATGGGATAAGACCTGTGCCTCTCCTAAGGGATCCAACACGTAATTGTGAAGAAGATTATCTGCTGGAATTGAACAGCCTGGCACCTTTGCCCTCGGATCTGGAAGGATGGGGATATTGCGGATCCGACAGAATTGAAAAAAGACAAGATTTTGAAGACGGTCAGAGAAAAATCCATATGTATCAGAACGAGGGTGTTAGAAGTGGTGTGCACAACATCACAGGAGCACAGGCTACTGCCGAGTCTGCGCTGGAAACCGACGTAAGCCCGCGATCAAGGCAGTATGCATGGGAACGAGCCAACAAAGGAGGAAAGCAAAACCAGTCGTGTACAAAAGACAACTCTTTGAGGAGCAACGAAAAGACAATAGAATTGGGTGCAGATGAGGATGTGCAATTAGGGGTTCCACAGCCAACTACGGATCATCAACTAAATCCTTGCCTAATCATTCAACAAGGCACTGAGACAACTAATTTGAAGAGAGGGATGCGGGAAGCTCGTTTCAGTCATCAAAAGCAGATACATGACGAGCATTTTGCTGATGATAGTAAGACGGGGAAAACAGAAGATGATGGTCTTTACAACAACAAAGATGGAATTGACAAAGAGTACCGCCAAGAGTCTGGAGATCAAACCGCGGAGTCCGGTCATGAGTCACGGTCACTATCACAGCAGTCCTTGACGACGAATACACAGATTCACTTCAATTCTTCCAGCCTGAGGATCCCAGGTCTCGGTGTGCCTGATAGTAGTAGGGATATTTCTGAAAGGCAGTTGTCCCTAGACCGTTTACAACAAACGATTGCAGATTCTGCATCCTTGGAAAGCGAGCTGGTTGTAGAGATGGAGGCAGTTGAAGCACTGTCGGCGGGGGAAGGCCCAAGGCATGACCCAAATGAAAGGAGATTGAACATTCCAGGGACAGATCCACCAGGGTTCATCATTTCTGAGAAGCGTGATGCTGCAGATGAGACCGTCTTGGAGAAAGGCGTTGTGTACTTTCAAGGAAAACGAATTACCCTTTACGACGAAGATAGTCCTGCATCGAACGAGCATGAGGGTAAGGACGAGAATCAAGGTAACAGCTTAGAAATGGACGACACGGTCGACAGCCGTAGCGTTTTGGCAGACTCGATTGAAGATGGCAGCCGCAATAGCTACGCACAGGATCTGGAAGATCCCGTGGAAGACTGGCGGCATCGAAGGATAAACACAAATCAAAATACGCACTACCCTCCTTCACCGTTACGCTCAGGAGACGCGCAAATCGATGGCATGTTGAACGCAGAAGAGCACAGAACAGGAAGGCATGTGGATCACGATCACGCAAGCGAGGCAGATTACAATAGCTTGTTTGACGAGTGACCAAAACGCGTGTCCGTCAAAATCGACGATTACTTTGTCTTGTATGGAACCGACGAATGGTGGTGCTGACTGATGGATATGCCCACATGCTGAAGATAGACAAATAAGTGCAAATGTGCTTGTCATATCTCACAAAGTACAAGATGCATGAAGATTACGTCTGTCGTATGTCAGAGATTGGAAGGTGAAACCTTGCTTTCTAGGTGTACATTTATTGAGACTCACTTCGCCGAATATTCGACTAGAGTGATTGGGGTTCTCTTATTATCGGTGGTCTTGATTTTAAATAATTATATGCTGACAGTGGCTGACTTTTGAAAGTGACACCAACGCACAACTGATCGGGTATGTTTAGCTCTGAAAAACGCCTTGAAAATCCTCCACCCATTGATCTTGAACGAGCGCCAGGGAAATGCTACAAATCCATCCGAACGCCAAGCCCGTATGGGACTTCAGAAATTCTCTGGCTCTAAGTGACTCCACTCAGGCACTTCCTTGATCTTACTCCACATGAACTTCTCTAACCGATTCGCAGCCTTCGCATATGGTGTTGTCTCATTGTTGTACCGCCTGCAATTATCAAAGATTAATTTGGCGTCCTTGACGAAGTCATCGGGATTGGGATATAGATCCTTCTCGTGCTTCTCTTCCATAGTCGCGAGATCCATTGGCTCCTTAATCACGTCATAGTAGTCGTGCACTTCGTCACGATTGACAGGTTGGAGAAAGGGCCAAGCATTATTGTTGTTTTGCATATCGTTTAGGAGATGCAATAGCTGATTGTAGTTGGGTCCATGACGCGGTTGGCGTGCAAGCTCGTCCATGTCTGGTGACCAGCCCGAAGCTTTGATTGCGGGAATAGAAAGAGGATCAACAGAAGGGAGTGGTTTGTCCTTGGCAAGGTTGGCCCATTGAGCAGGTGGTTGATGAATGTTGTAAGATTTGCTGACGGCACGAATTTTGGCATGAACGGCTTCCTTTTGCTTGAGAAGCATGCGACCAGACTCGAGATATCGAATTCTTGGTACCATCGAACATTGCATGATCGTACCACCCTCGTAGTCCTTGATGTATCCCATCCATTTTGCTTTTTCAAGTGTGATTTCTTTTGTAAATCCTTGCTTTTTAAAGTATCCAATGGCGTAATTGTCGGCGTAAGTGAGGAAGTGCATGACATCGGAGGTAGCTTTGACATAGTCTTTGAGATGCGACATGAGATGCGCGCCATAGCCTTTGACTTGTTGATCTGAGGAGATGGCACAAAAGACGATTTCCGCAAATTGCCTGCCTTTAAAAGGTCGATACGTTATGCCACTAAGAAGCGTGAGCAAAAACACATACGTGTCTAGACGATTGTCTTGCTCACCCGACCACCTCCAAGGGCTTCTTCACAATAGCCATAGACAAGTGTGTTCTATCGTACACCAGCCGCGCTATGTAGTCTTTTGGCATTTTCGGTAACTGCTTTTGAAAAATGCATTTCAGTCCCGTAAGAATAATCAAGCTCTCCCTCTGGTTGTCGTTGTTGACGACTCGGAATTCAATTTCGCCATTTCGCTCTTCAGCTACGGCTGGCTACACGATTAGATTAGTGGTGTCAATTTGAAAGGCGAACCCACATAGCCTGCCTTCTCAGGAAAGGGTACAGCTTTGACAGAGGAAGTATCAGCGGTCTGACTGTCCTCACCGTCCACCTGTGGGCTTTCAGACTCCTTTGGCCGTTTGTTTACTGTGCCGTTTGGGGGATCTTCGGCTTTGCGCTTTGGGGCTAAGAGTCGTAACCGCTGGTCAGTTTTGTGATTTGACTTTGTAGGCATGGTCGAGTTGACGTGGAAGAGTTGGTACCTTCATCCCTCATGGGAGCCATAGGTAGTTTCAATGACGGCGGCTGCCCGATTGCATTCTTTGCTTCTGGAAGTCTCGACAACCGCAGGCTCGTCTGTAGATACTGCCGCTTCACACCGCCTGCTGTTTTCAGTCTATCGGATTCCAAATTGAGGCCGCGAATAAGGTACTCTTTACCTCTACTGCATTTCGTAACGAATGCAAAGCGGCCATTCGTCGGAAGCTCCAATGTAGACCTCATTTTGACGCCAATTATAATTGCACGGCTCAGCTTTGTTGAGTAGCAACAACGGATCCTTGGTGGAACAATCCAGACATATGAAAGCTGAACTAATTTGCTAAGAAGTTGCTTGTTGTTCAATAGCCGACTTTATCGTATCCTGCTTGCCTATGTTTATTGAGTGGAGTTTATCATTTGGTTTGATCCATTCCTCTGACTGCCCGCAAATTTGTGACTTCTTTACCAAGACCTGTGCTGACAACTGAGGCCTATGAGATTGAGGCATTCGAGAAAATGTTGATGCCAATCGGTAATATCTCCCAAATCTTTAATTACTCGCGACGAACAGTTCTCAACCAATAGTGTTCCTGCCTCGATACAAAAAGAGGTAGAATTCGCACTACTTACAGCGACTAAGTTAGGCTAATGTGCAATGTGTAATGTGTAAACCATAATGCATTGCTGCGCGTGAAGAGAAACTACAAGCGAACAGCTGATTTCGTGCAATTGGAGTATCATTCTATGTCTTTTTGTCCAGCTCACTCTATTGGTACATGTTCCATTACTACCTGGCTAGACACATCAGTTATGCCACGGGTAGAATTTGCTGCGGATCTTAGCGATGCTAATAGGTTTTGTTTAAATACAAAGTTAATCAAAAAGTCTGGAGAAAGTAGCACTGCTGGCGCTTAAAGGGAAATGAAACGCCAGGGAAACCGCATGGGGAGTTTCTCATTCTGGTATCGAGAATAGCTATTCACTATTCACCGATCGGACTGTGCCTCTTAAACCAATTTAAGCTGAACCAGATCCAGCAATCGGATGCAGAGGATGTTCGAAAATGTAATCCGTTACCGACCGTCGTCTCAATTCGAGAAATATGATTAGCTGCGCGTAGACGAGGCCGGCTGTAATGATGGGGATGATTGACTTGTCATTCTTCCGAGATCTATAGGAGTTTTCCACACACTGTGCACGGGCACACACCGTGCACACCCTGAAATTTTTCAATTCCACGAATTCAAACACGAATTACACCACCAATATGAGCCCGATTGAGGAGGCGATTGCAGCTGCGAATGCGCAGAAATGTCCTAATTACAGCGAGATAACAAAATCATATGGAATTGAATGTATAACGTTATCGCGGCGCCATAAAGGAATTATCCAGGACAAAACAATCAGCGTTCATAACACCAACACAATATTTTCACAATAACAGAAAATGATATTAATTAAATGAATTAATATATTTATAAATCATAGAATTCCATTAATTAATTGAATGATATAAAATTTCGCTGCCAATTTATATAAAAAATCGTTATCAAAAAACTGAATAAATCATTTTATAAAACATCATTTAATCAAATTAAAATCAGTTTTTTTATTTTCATTTAATTTTATTTAAAAAAGAACAGATAATTATAAATAATTTCAATTTTATTTTGATTTAATACGAATTCTTATTTTATATTATTTTCATATTAATATTTTATTAAATTATCGCCAAAATTGAATAATATCATATATCTCCTTCTAATATTTATAATATGAATGAAAAAGACTTCGCCATTGGCCAAATCAATAAACAGCGTCATATTTTTATAAAATCAATTTACGAAAACGGTCAATTTTATGAATCAGATATAAACAATTCACGTAAATGGATTATTATTTTGATAATAATTTATATGAATGGAATAAATCTATCTTCTTCATTTATTTATAATTCGAAAACGAATTCGATTCAAAATTTCTGATTTCAAAATTTTAATCCGATTATTTATAAATATAATTTTATAATATCGCCAATAAATTGGACGAATGATATGATCGGATTTATTTAATTAAAAAAAATATTTAATAAATATACCAAAATTAAATTGAAAAATATAAAATATTACCGCCTTTTAATAATAAATGGTTATAAAAATTATATAATAATGAAATTCTTTAATTATTATTATTATAATCGAATTTTGATGGCGATTTATTTTTCTCATTCCATTTATCATTTTCAGCCGTTTGATATGAATTTATTTAATTCATTAATCATATATTATTCCAATTATTTGAATAAATAAATTCAACGAATTCAAAATATCAGCCATTTTACGAAAAATGACTTCTTTGGATTATTTTGATAGATATATCAGTAAATTTTTATCAAAAAAAATATCATTAGCGGATAAAAAAAAACAAATTTCCATTCATTTGATCCAATAATAATATTTAATCAAATATTAATTCATTTTCAATAATATTCTGATAATTCAATATTCTCAGATTTTTTAATATAAATTACGAAATCATATTAACGGAAATTAAAATCAGAATTAAAATAAAATTTAAATATTTTATTCAAAAATAAATTAAATCGATTTAAAATTAAATAGATTAAATTGGAAATAGAAAATAGTATTATGAAATATAAAAATAATAATTTTAAAGATATTATAAAATTAGAATAATGGCGTACGAAATATTATAAAATCATGAAAATATCAATTGAATATAATGATATCATATTTTAGAATCCGAATAAAATTTAATTAATTCAAGAATAATAATAATATAAGAAATAAAAAAAAATATTTCAAAAATAATAATAGAATATTCAGAAAATTGAATAAATTGCTATTAGATAATTAAAAGATGAAATGAAAACGCAATATAAATACGACCGTGAGATAGTTTAATAGAAACGTCAGCGACAGCGTCAAATTAAATAATAACGAAAATAGAAAATTCAGAAATAACGAATTATGATAAAATAATTCTGAAATGAAATGAAATAAAAGAAGACATCATAACGAAATATTATTATATTAATTGAAAAATTTCAAAATGTGATATTGGATGATAAGGAATATTTGAATGAATTTGATTCGGTTTCTCATCCTATCCGCCCTTAACATCGCCGATAACGTCCACAACATTTTAATGATTAAATTTAATGATGATTCTTATTGACATGAATTTTAGCTACATTTTAAAAATACTCCCATATTAATTGCTATTGTGGTTGTTGAAATATTTGAATTCGAATCCATGGTGTTGAGAATTTCGTGGGGTGTGCACGGTGTGTGCCTGTGCACAGTGTGTGGAAAACTCCTAATTTACTGTGCATAAAATTCAATTGGGATGGAACTAAAATTTAGTTGACCCCAAAAGTTAAGCTCAGGGTTATCTATATCAACTTCAGGGCCCAAAACTCCTCATCCTAAATTAATTGACAATTCATACATGAATACGCTTATTCATGCTCTTTCAAATCATTCTACTCCTAAGACGCTTGCTCAGTACTAGGCTTAAAAGATGTCTAGATGTAGTAATGAAGACGTGGATTGCGCTCAATGCTATTGACCCACTGCTTGAAGACAGGCAATGGAGTACCCTTATTTACTACCAGCCCGGCAGGTAGATCTTGCGGCATGTTGATTATTATAACTGGCGAGATAAGAGACAGATATAGAACGTTCTTTGTATTTTTGACAATCCCGGAAAGACAAATTAGATCATGAGCATGCTGCCAACTTGGACCTGTTAAATGAAGACCGCAGCGCACGATAGTGTTTTACGTGATTCGGCGAAATTCTGAACGCGCCAACAAAAATGAAACTTAAACAAATGATATTACTTTTACCAAGGATACGGGTTTAACAAAGCGGACGAAAATTTTGAGAACAGAACAAGCGTATTACTTGGAACCCACGCCAGAGTCAAGAGTCATTCTTACGAGCTCCTCAGACAGTCCAGCCCTTTGAATCAACACCCAAGAACCTAAGAGCCTAGCGGAGGTATTTGGCCTGCCGAGAATGGCGCAGTGGGAAGCTTTCCATCGAGGAAATCGCCAACGACCTTGGTGAAGTATTGGGCATATTGAAACAAATGACCGTGGCCACTGCTCGGGAACATGACGAAGTTTGCTCGCGAAAGCTGCCGGGAGAGGACGAAAGAGTTTTGTGTCGGAACAATAAGATCGTTATCGCCACTGGTGACCAGTACATCTTTCTGGATGGTTTGCAATAGAGAATATGGAGTAGGATCTGCATCCCAGCTCAAATAGGCAGCAATTAGCTTGATCAAATCATCCCCTATGGTAAATGAAGCGATCTCTGGCTCGCCATTCTTTCCAGCAACACCACTCCGAGAGTTTGTGCTTCGATTGAACCACGCGATACCCTCATCACCAGTGGTGAACGACGGGAAGAATGCGTCGATTGTCGGTAAACCGGGGCTTGGGCTGAAAATAGTCGATTGAACTTCATTCATTGGTCGTTGTAGGTCAGGACCGAGGCTCGGGCCTGTACCAGACAATACCAGCTTGCGGACTACCTCAGGAGCATCAAGGACAAGCTGCTGAGCTACATAGCCACCCATCGAAAATCCGAGGACATCGACCTGCTGAGCATGCAGCGTCGGTAGCAGCTGATGAAGAAATGCAAGTAGATTCAGGGCAAAACCGCGGATGCTGGGGGCGATCGAGCCGTTGCTGTGCCCAAGACCTGTATAGTCGTAAGTAATCAGTTGGCGACCAGTGGCAGTTAGGTTGTTGATGACTTCTGGATCCCAAGTATCAATTGTCGATCGAACATGATTGAGCATAAGCAATGGTGGTGAAGAATTGGTGCCGTTGCCGATGAGGCGATACGCAATATTGCTCCCATCCACATCCAGGAAAAGTGTTTTTGCCGTCTCCTGGGTCGCCATTTCGGTTATAGAAACTCGGGCACAGTGGATGTCAATTATCAAATAGCCCACAAGAATTCTCACAATGTTAGAGACCTTTATAGGATAGAATGAGATTTCTATCCGAGCATGCTGATGCTCCTCTTATACTTCGCAAACACGCTGCACGGTGCATACTTCCTATCGCCATCACTAATCTGTCAGAAGATTTATCACTAAAAGCAAAGACAGTGTCGACAAATGTCTCTGAACGCTTTGACGGGTCGTGTCGTGATCATGCCTCGGGGCGATTAACGTGTTGATTAGTCGAGCTGAGTCCTGTTTGTCAGCGCGTTCGGATCCCGCCTCCGCTCCGCCCGCTGCGCTTTCGAGCCCCTGCTTTGCGTCTTCTCGAGTCGTGCTCTCGACTCCGAGGCCCAAGTCGAATTGCTCTTCTTATTCGGTATGGTCCCTCCATCTCTCGTCATTTCTGATGCTTTCTGTCTTCATTAGACTAGTTATTCACATTCACTATGTAGGTTATCTTCAACCAATGTGCGAGCAAGGTGCATAATTTTGACGTATCCAGCTTGCTGTGCTTTCCGTGATTGCATATACGAGAGGTTGACCAAATCCGGCACACATGTTGATCGCATCTATCAGAAGTTTAGACCATTCCGATCCTGACCAAGCTTTCAGAATACAGCCAGACACTACCTTTAGACTGTTGACAATAAGCCCAGGGTATGTATATTGCACAATGGATAAATCATTAATTAGAGATCAACTTAGCTCATTTTCGTCTCTGTTGTGCCACTTTGATTCGAGGCAATGTACTTTTCTCAATAGTTATGCCGTTACGTTCAATGTAATGCACAACGAGATTCTGATGCTCAGCGATCATATTGTTTGCTGGAAGCCCGGTTCCAAGCATGATTTTTAGTTGAGCCCGGCGGTGTTTCCAAGTCATCATTTCAAGCATCCAAGCCACCCGAATACCCGCTCGGTTTCGTAATCAACGGAATGTACAGTATCGACGACTTTTTTTTTTCTTCTTTGCGAATCTTATTGACTAAATTCCGAATTCTTGATCAGGTAAGACATCATTGGGAGACGGCCATGGGCAGAACCTTGGCCAAAACCTTAGCCACTTTTAATTGTTCAGCTAGCATCTGCAGTCGAACCAATAAGGTCGTGATTCGAGTAACGAAATGCCGGATCTATTCGGTTGGTCGAACATCTCGTAACCGCCCTTTGCTTTATTCACATACCTTTCGCCAGTTTCATTAAGCCTCCGGTTCCCTTCTATCTCCAATCCGAAGTCAACTTACAAGGTAATTTCGTGCCCAAGCCTTTGCGATTATTTGTTTGCCGGTCGATAATTGCGCTCTCAGCAAAATAATGTCAATGGAGGGTGTGATCCTCTTTTCTAGTCTGTTTCTATCGTCTAACCGGGTATTGCCTCGTTGCAGTCTGAAGAAGACAGGTTGGTCTACCCAGGACAACGTAATTCCATGACATTCTCTTGATACAAAAAGCAATGACCTTTGAATTGCCAACAGTGGCAGGCACCCCAAAGGACCTGAGGAAATTAAATGAAAGTCTTTTGTGGTATCACATAAATTAATGGGCGTTTGTGGAGGTGAAGGATGTGGATACAGCGGCAGTTCGCAGTGACTGGGCGGTAACGACTTGGGTAAGGTGTAAGAAACTCGCCAACCGCAATATATGATTTTGACAAAAGAAATTCTATCCCAAAATTGTGTGCAAAGCCGGATGAATCGAAAAGCTTGATCGAAGCAATGCCCCAGCATGCAATGATTTGGCTCGAAGTTTGCAGGATTTTAAGGTTTTGGAGGGAAGCTCAATCTAAAGTTTCCTTCAAAAGGGTGTGGAGCAGCCCACGCAAAAAATCTTTGCAGTGGCGGTGGGCTTAAAGTTCTAGACAGTAACCCGTCAGCCGATCATGAGATCAAAATTGCTCAAATTGCATGTACTTATAAAGTGGATTTGCGTCAGGAACAACAAATGTGGTTGAACGGGAATGGACTAGTTTATCCCCATCCGGCACTTTGAAACCGGTTTGATTAGTATCCACCTAGAGACAGGAAATTGTTACCTTTTTGACGAGTAGCTGGGCAGTGTTCGATGCATTAACAGAGATGGCTGGCCCCTATTACGGTCGCTGGATCTAAATGCGGTTAGCGAGTGCGCGAAATGCCGCGTGGCATGAATGAACGGATGGAAGAGTTTTGAGTCAAGATACGATCAAAAAGCGTGTTGGCAACGGGCTAGCGAGTCGAGACTACTGCAAAGTGTGCCATGTTGGGCGGAAAATGAAGGAAAGTCGCAATGAGGGAATTGCAGTGGTGTTGGATGAGGTGTGCAAACTTCTGCGGCTTACGGGCTCCAGTGGTCAGCAACTACTGGTCAACTTGCAAAAATACTGAAATACGGTGAGATGAAGGCTAAGTGTGGAGTATCAAGAGTTCAGCGATTCGCTCAACATTCAGAGACTCGACCAATCTCGCCCACACGAACGGATGAAAGGGTGAAGGAGAGTGCAGCGATGCAGGAACAAGGTGCAGCGCCATCACGGTCGGGAAGGGGATTGGACAAGCCACCGTTTCAGAAGGAGCGGTTTGCTGGTCAAGCCGCGGGCCTAAACCCTGTTCTTTGAATGCAAACTCGACCCCTTTCATAAACAAACAAGGTGAGTGGCGAATCAAAGCTCCGATGCTGGGGGCCCCTGCATGCGCTAGAAAGTGTTCCTGACGATCTTCGTCAAGGAAGGGTCGAAATTTTGGCTGGAGATCGCACAGCGTCGTTTGTATGCTTCAAACATCGCAAGCCTGAAGAGCGTGCTCTGTAGAGCTATGTACATAAGATATTGCGTAGGAAACATGCAAGGCCGCCAATCAGTGAGCATTCCATGCATGGTAATCTCACTCTGCTTGGCTGGAACAACGGGCTTTCAAGCCATGATCGGAAAACGACAATGACAGGGTGTAGGAGCCGAAAAGTAGTCCGGCTTTTGAGCCAGCCCTTTCGGAGTGGCTTAGAAGACGAAGCAGCAAGTGGCGGCCGAGTGAAACTGGACAAGCGCTGACATGGGGATGAACGAAGTCTTCGTGCCGGTGTGTTCCCAAGCGAGTCTAGCAAAATGCGTGGACTGTCACTTAAATCAACTCGGGACCCCGCGCCGACCTCCCTCCCTTCCTCCCCTTTGCCAGTCACCACCGTGATCCTCACCCTTCACCTCGTGCCTATTGCCATTCCTTCATTGTGAGCATCCTCTTTGCTCGTCCACTCTTTGTTTCTTGTTCTCAAGAAACCCACTTTCATTAAGAACACCTGCAATAGCCCTGGTCGGCCTCCAGCATCTGCGCTCCCGGTAGTCGCGCTTTATCCTTCACTGTTGAATATCTGCATTCCTACAGCACAGCACGATTACACGGCATCATAAGGTTCTTTGATCACATCCGTCAACATGTCTAGCTTCACGACCAACGTAGCTCTCCTTTCGCTCCTTTCCGTCCAGGCTCTTGCCCATCCGCAAGCTGCTTACCCATGGAAGCCCTCTCATGGCCACGGTGGTGTCCACCACCACCACCGTCCTCATGGAACAGGATACCAATCAGGAAACTTTACTGCAAACTCGACTGGCATCTTTCCGTTCTCCGGAACATCCACATCAGCCATCCTCGCAACAATCTCTCCAGTTTCTGCCAACAGTGAGGTCGTTGCCAGTGACTCTTCATGCGCAACCGAGGGCGAAACCGTTACCGAGACTTCTACCAATATCGTGACTGTCACTGTCACCCCAGGTTCCGGCTCCTCGGCCTCTGTTGCTGCCACTGAAGCCTCCAGTTCGGTCTCCACCGAAGAGACGAGCGCCTCTGCGGCTGCCAGCACGACCTTCTCTGCACCCACCAAGGTTACTCCTTACCACGGTCCCCAAACCGCCAGCAGCTCGGTTGAGAGTTCTGCCAGTCCCATCAGTGCTGTCGAAAGCTCCACTGCTTCAGTAGCTGCCGATTCGAAGGCACCCGTCTATACTGCCGCTACTTCATCCACTGCAGAGGCTGAAACAAGCAGTGCTGAAGCTGCGACAACTGTCGCCACCTCCTCCAGTTCCGCCGCTCCGTCCAGCTCCTCTGTTGCTCAGAGCTCGGCAGCACCAAGTGTCAAGCGTGGTGTTGCTTACAACGATGCCAGTCTGACTACTCCCTTCGAGGGCTTTGCAGGATGGGGCTGGAACTGGGTACCCACGTCTGGTGGCCTTACTTCCAAGTTCACGTACATTCCTACTCTCCACGATGCCACTGAGCAGTGGACCAGTCAATTCCCTGCTGCTGTCAAAGACGCCGATGCCAAGACCATCTTCACTTTCAATGAGCCCGATAACGGTGGCCAAGCCAACATGGATGTAGCATCTTGTGTCAGCAACTTTGGTACCTACGTCAGTCCTTACTACAACCAAGGCATTGAGATTGTCGCACCTGCCGTCACCAATAGCGAGAGCCCGAATCAAGGTTTGGACTACCTCGAACAGTTCCTTGGCAGTTGTACCGGGTGCCAAATTGATGCGGTCAACCTCCACTGGTATGCTAGCTACGAGAATGCTCAGGATTTCATCGACTACGTTGGCAATGCATCTCAAACGCTTGCTTCGAAATTCCCGCACCTCGCTGGTGCCAAAGGCGGATACTTCACCACTTATATCACCGAATTCGGATTTGAAGACGGTCTTCCGCACGATGCTGACGGCTATTTCCCAGCCACTGACTCACAGCAGTCTGACTGCCTTGAGACCGTCCTCCCGTATCTTGACGCCCAAGACTGGGTGAAGGGATATTCTTACTTCATGGTCTCAGATGGTCTCATGGTCAATGGGGACTCTCTCACTCAGACTGGTAGCACTTACCAGAAATACACTGCTTCCTACTCCAGTTAAGAGATGATATGAGCCAGAGAGACGGTGATGGCATGTGCATGTTGGATAAACGGCTATGAAGCGACACATAGGGAGTCTGGATTTGCTACAACGGAGCGAAGGCTGGGTTGCACGGGGTTGTGCACCTGCTACAAGAACATGACTTTCTTCTTGATGGCAGTTTCTTTCAATTTTCAACTTTGATTTGACACGGTTCTTCTATGGACATACTATTCTGTGTAGTGTTATTATTTAAACCTTTATCACCAATGAAAGCATAGCGAGTGGATAGACTGCTGAGAATGAGATCTTGCCTGCATTTTGCCTATAGTTGTGACGGTACTACTGGCCTCACCCCCTTGAACTTCACGCGATTGAATGTTTTGGAATGAAAAACACAGGGATCTAGGTCTTGGTATCCGATCTAGGCCCGTGGGAAATGGCGAATCTCCAATTGGCCAATGGCGCGAGACCAGACGGAAGCTTGAGCTCAGCGTGACCAGAAACATTGCCCTCCCCACCTCACTTTTGTACCTGTACGTCTTTGCAAAGTCTTCTGAGGGGTAGTTGAGCTTCTCAAATTCCTTCTAGCTATCCATCTTACCCCCATTCTTATTTTGAAGTAATCTGGCAGCTTCAAAAATTCTCAGCCAGCAGCCGAGTTGCCCCGCAGAACCTCATTCCTCCACACGGGAAACCGTTAGGGCACATGCAGCATGAGGTACGTAACGTCAACTTTCAAGCATTCCTTGCCACGTTGTATGCTGCCATCCGCGCACATTCCAGCTTACTCGTCAATACCTGTCGCCGTCAAATTCTTGGCCCCTTGGTCCACTCGGAAATTTTCACCAAAGATGACATCCTGGACTAATTCTATGCTGCTCCAACTAGATTTGGCGCCCAGCTCCGCCAATCCCTTATCCGTGATTGGGAATACCACTTCATTTCATACGATGATCTGAAGCGCTCCCTAAAAACAAATCTCAAGCCTGGCTCCACCACCGAACGGCAACCATGGACAGAAGACGACGAGCAGCGCTTTGTGAAGCAGCTCGAAGGCGAGTTGGATAAAGTTTATACATGGCAACGTGTGAAAGCATCTGAGATAATAAGGCGGATCACAGCTAGTGAGAGAGAGGTGAATGAAGTCATCGATCGCTCGAAAAAGCTCAATCGCACTGTGAATGGCACGTCTAATGGACCTGTCAATGCCGTGGTGAACGGAGGGGCTGGTGAGCCTGCGATCAAGGGCAGAGAGGAGGAGGAGGAGGCAGTCGAAGAAGACTTCTTGCTTTTGGAAGAGGACTTGAGCGACATCATTGCTGACGTGCATGATTTGGCCAAGTTCACCCAACTCAATTATACAGGATTTCAGAAGATCATCAAAAAACATGATGTGAGTGATTTCATCTCCATGGCCAGTGTGCCACGGAATCGTACTAACATTTCATGCCCATAGAAACAAACATCATGGCATCTGAAGCCGGTGTTTGCCGCTCGACTGAAGGCGAAACCCTTCTTTCAGGACAACTATGATGCTATGATCGTCAAGCTATCGAAATTGTACGATCTAGTCCGGACGCGAGGAAATCCTACCAAAGGCGACTCTGCCGCTGGAGGTGGTCAGCAAAATTTCGTCAGGCAGACCACCAAATACTGGGTCCATCCAGACAATATCACCGAACTCAAGCTCATTGTTCTTAAACATTTACCCGTTCTTGTTTTTAATCCTAATAAAGAGTTTGAGACAAAAGATTCCGCCATCACTTCCATATACTACGACAACCCGCAAACTTGGGAACTCTATACTGGCCGTCTTAAAAAGACCGAAGGTGCAGAAGCCATTCGTCTTCGATGGTACGGAGGCATGGATTCGGACACAATCTTCGTAGAACGCAAGACGCATCGTGAAGACTGGACAGGTGAAAAGTCTGTCAAAGCACGGTTTGCACTCAAGGAGAAAAATGTCAACCCTTTTCTGCAAGGTCGCATGACAGTTGGTGCAGCTTTCTCGGATAAGATGAGGAGAGATAAGAAGAAGTCTGAAGAAGAAATTGAAAATTTAGAGCAACTAGCTCATGAAATCCAATATCGCGTACTCACTCGCAGGCTTGTTCCCGTCACCCGAAGTTTCTACAACCGAACTGCATTCCAACTTCCTGGAGATGCCCGAGTGAGAATCTCATTAGACACGGAATTGACAATGGTGCGCGAAGATAATCTCGACGGCCGTCAACGCTGTGGTAACAACTGGCGGAGGATGGACATTGGCATCGACTGGCCCTTCCGCCAACTCCCTCCCGAAGACGTCGAACGCTTTCCCTACGCCGTGCTCGAAGTAAAACTTCAAACCGCCGCGGGCCAAGAACCCCCTCAATGGATCCGCGAACTTACCGCCAGCCACCTCGTTGAAGCTGTGCCGAAATACAGCAAATTCATCCACGGCACTGCCACCCTCCAACCAAAACGCATCAAGCTCCTCCCCTTCTGGATGCCCCAGATGCAGCGCGACATCAAAAAGCCCGTCTCCCACCACTTTGGCATCGAGAGACCAGGGACTAGCGGAGAGACTAGCACGGCGAATATTGATGACGAATCCGAGGACGAAGACCGCCTTGATCACGAGGACAATGAGAATATTGCCACGCTGCAGGATGAGGATGAAGAGGAGGACGACGAAGACAACGAAGACCTCCGCCGTCTCCGCGCCGCCCGCGAGGCCTTGGACCAGCACGCCAACGACCAGCACCGCGACTACGGCACCACGACCGACGGCCACGCCGACGACGACGCATTCGCCACGCAAAACCAGCTCGACGTCGAGGAACGCGTCGGCGCGGCACAGTCGCAGCGGCTCTCCGCTGCAGCGACGGCGGAGAACGACTATCCGATCTACGAGTCTGACGATGAGGATGAGGATGAGGAGCGGGCCAAGGGGAGAGCAGGTGCAGCGAAAAAGGGGTTGAGGAGGTTTGGCAGGGGGTTGTGGACGGTGTTGGAGGCGCTGGTGCCGAGGCCCAGGCCGAGTGGGATTCCTGGTGTGGAGGGGGGAATGGGAGTGCCGAAGGCGACGGGAGAGGTGGAGAAGCTGAAGGCGCCAAAGGGGAAGAGTGAGTCGTCTTTTTCGTTTGATTTTCCTTTTCTTCCTCGCTTTCTTAATCAATTCATGTCTATCTGGGCGAAAATCTGGATAGCACAGATATCGTGACTCGATGTTTCGGAAGACTAACTGAAATCTCTCAATAGAAATCCACGTCCCCGTTCGTGTCGAGCCCAAAGTCTATTTCGCCGCTGAGCGCACCTTCCTCTCCTGGCTCGAGTTCTCCGTCCTCCTCGGCTCCATCGCCGCCGCGCTCATCAACTTCGGCGGGCCCATTGCGCCCAGCTTGAAAGCGCCCTCCTATTCGACCTCCACCACCACCTCTACCTCTGCTCTTGACATTCATCTTCCGGTGGAGTCCCTCCCGAGTAGTCTGCAACGCGTACTCCTCGCACCCGCAGGTGGGAACAGCAGTGATGGATATGATGGTGATGGCGATGGCGATGCCGTCCTACCCTTTGCACTTTATAGCAGTATTGCCTTTACGGCGCTTGCAGTGCTTGCGCTGTTCTACAGCATGGCGCTGTACCTATACCGGAGCGAGCTGTTGCGGGAGCGAAAAGAGGGCCGGAATGTCTGGTATGATAAGTGGGGACCAAGCGTGCTGTGTGTGGGACTGTTTGCGTGCTGTGCGGTGAGCTTCGGACTGAGGTTTGGAGGCGGGAATGGTGGTTATTTTGGATGACTTTAGACGAGGTGGTGGAGCGCGAGTTTTGGAATAGCAGTGATTGAGTTGGAATACATTCTTCGAGGAAGAGACGTCGATAATTAAGTCGATGGTATTGCTTAGGAATGGAATGGTAATTATTGCGCTCTTCCGGGCTTGCCACCTTACCGATATTGTTTTTGAATCGCGTAGATTATCCTTCAAGAATGGCGACTTTCTAGTGAAAGAACGTATTCGAGCCGCATGTGATATTTCTTCATTCCGATAGTCTCTACGTGTCTGAAAAATCTTTATTACCTTTTACCGAATCCTTGTTATCTGTCCTTGTCAGATAGCATTCTCATAATTCCAGTCCATCAGCCGTGAGTCTCGGCCTTTTGCTGCGTAGCTCTCTTGAATCCGGTAATCCGCAATAGTGGGAATAGACCGGGATTCGTGCACTTCACTCGATAAACTTTAAGAGTTTCCCAAAGATTTGTGGGAAAATTATGTCTGTCTTATTAACATACTACTACCGAAGGTACTTCGTATCACACTTGAAGGCTTTCCGGAGTCGAATTTTTGATCGCGTGACTCCTTGGCAGCGTGGATCGCCAAGACTCCAAATGACGAATGATGCTCGGAAAACTTATCATGATTGCAATTCATAGAGATGTTAGACTAATTGGAAGCTGATGCAGAGTGAGAATCCTCAACTCGGAAAGTTCCACCCGCCATTTTCCCTTAGTCACAAATTTTGCTTTTCATTTAGGCTTATTGTCTCTCGCAAATACAAGAAGCTCGAGGCTCTTGTCTAGTCATACGTAATGCCGCAATATGATTCTCAGTGGTGTTAGTATTCATTTTCACGTTAAGCGTCAGAATGATTTAATTCGTCGAAGAAGCGCACGCCATACACGCATGCCAACAAGCTAGCCTGTAATACCATCTTAAATGCAGACTGTGCACCTAGATGCAGATAGTCCCAGTCAAGCATGCTAGGTAACAAGAGTCTCAGGCCAATCTTAGGCCAGTGGTCACAAGGCTGAGGTATATTACCTACCCGAAAGTCTAGCTTTCACCGTTACCTTTTGTAGTCTAGCGCTTGATCATGTAATGTTTCAATTTCCCCGGTTCCGTTTTGCACTAAAATCCTCAAAACACTCACCTTGCCTTACGGTAGCTTACCTTATCTACTTGCTTGATGGGCTGACCAACTTCCAAGACCCGGAGCAAAGCCTGTCGCATTCATGTCACCAGCTATAAAGCACGCAAGAGCTATCGCAAATAGGAAGCTCTCTAGCAGTCGGTGAGATTGCTCTTGCCTTCTTAAACTATCAACGGCACTCTGCTTTCGTCGGAATCCTCCATGCAAGACTATCGCTCGAGTTGGTCATGGTCTCCAAGCCTTTACTACTGTATCAATCATAGAGAAGTGGTCCAGGAAGTGACATCAGATGGCCGAATGAAGCAGGTCGTTGGGCACAGTGGCTACGTAGCGCCCGATTGGCCACGAGGGAGCAGGCATGTCTGCGTATTCATGCCGTACATCGGTTCCACATATGCATCAGTTGATGTACACGCCACCAATGCCTAAAACACTTGTATCTCCAACATCTCATTATTGGAACGCAGCCAGTTGAACACGTCGAAAAAAAGGCTTCACCATGGTCAGCGCTCTTGCGGGGAATCACCAACGCGGTAATAGCGCCGAGAACATGGGAAGCAATCAACAATACGAATGCCGTCCACGCGTTAGTCGCCTATCACGATGCTATGTCTTGCTTTGGGCTGCTTGACTTGCTTGATATCTTCGTGATATCTCAAGTATTCTGTTCAAGACTTATCTTCTTTGGGCGTAGAGAAACTATATTCCGCAAGAAAATATCTCGATCTATACCTTTCGTCCTGGTCTCTGCATGTTCACACTCGGGAGCAAAGGGTTATTTCCAGTAATGGGAATGCTAATTGGGTTATTATCTTCCGCCTCGCGTTGCCCCGGCTTCACAGACAACCGATAGGCAAGGCCTATGAGGAGGCAGAGACGAAGGGCTTTTCCGTAGATGGCAGCTGGAAATTCATTCCAGTTGCGAAGAGCGTTCCGTCTATTCTTATGAGCTATTCTAGGACTTCACAAAAGGGGTTCGTCCCTCTCTTGTTGGCGGGCCTTCAATCCTTTATTTTCTTTCTGTTCGAATAGTCCCCTGCTTAACTGAATATGTCTGGAAATCCTTCCAAAATCGAGGAAAAGGCAACCATTCAGGAAAGAGAAGAATTGCTAGCAAGTGTTGGGTCATGGGTGGAACTTCTTCAAGATTACCCGACATCAATTGATGACAAAGATGTTCAAAGTAGTGTAAGAACTCAGGCCACCGAGAGTGAGATGATCGGTTCGGCTTATTAGATGAAGCCTAGCACTCAAGAAATGACCAAGTCGGCGCAGACTCAACCGCAGAAGCTAAATGAGAGCCACACATCTGTGGCTACTTCCCATGGGCACCAGCAGCGACAGCTATAGAACCTTCCGAGCTGAATATGACGAACTGGAATGGAGGAAGCAAATTTGTTGGTAGTAACGGAATACTACAGTCATTGATGATCAGAAGATGGTTGGAGCGGCTGTATCAATCCATCGTGAAGTTGATTTTGAGAAAGGTGCCGGCATAATTGGGCACAGGTATTTTTATAAAGAAAGATTGAACTGGTATAAGAAATATTGGACTAGTATAGGAAAGATAGATTCAGTCGAACAAAAACGATGTACAGACGCAGAAAAGAGTCTCACGCCTCTGGAAATCGCCTTCACTGAATTTGTAATTTCTCGACGGCCAGTAACTATAAAAGCACTGCTATCATAGCTGTAAACCTGTTGCGCAATCTGGAACGTGCGATGGGGGAGTAGATCTCTATGCCTTTCGTAGTCCAAACAAGTGTCAAGGTCGACTTGGGTTGAAGGCGAAACTAGCACTTTACAAGGCTAATGTAAGTGACTCCCTCAAATATTCTGTGTCAACCTCAAGTGATCGGTCTAGGTAAAGAATTTCTTACGTTGTTCATTAGTCCTTTAGCCGGAGTTGCGGTGAAGCATGAGTGTAGAATGCGAAAGCGGCATGCAGGCATCTTAAAGATGGAATAAATCGCACAAGCATGAATAAACAGGGGGCCGTATTTATGCATAAGTTATGAATTCAATCAGAATAATCTTGGCATTTTAGTTTTTCAGCTTTGTTATGGCTAGAATTCTATAACGATTTATGAACGTTGTTATGAACCATTCCTTGCATCGGTACATGCATGCATGTGCATACACATTCACAAAAAAACAAGTCTCATGACGCCTGGTGGGATGGCTAGGAATTCACAGCTCGTTTCACATGAGTGGCGGCTGGATGTTCTTCTTATTACTTCCTTTACACCTTTCCCACTCTTATGGTATGTTGACCGCCTGACTGGCCTTTGGACTGTTGAACCGATTCTCCGGTGGAGTGACCCTGGAAAACTACCCTATCTCAGTGGTGCTCTTGCCAAATACCTGTGAGAACTGAATGGATGTCGGACCTGCCAGTGTGCACTCAAACGGCGACATGAGCAAACCCGTACCTGTAAATTCGAATCAGAACTCTCATCATAATCATCTGGGAAACGGCCAGTTTAACTACATTGAAACGTCTAACGCATCGAATTCTTCGCCTCAACATGCTGGGCCAGTCCGGCGTGGTCCAGCTTCAAGGCTCAGGGATCGAGAGGAGAAGAGAAACCAGCAGAGAACCCGGAAACGTACTAAATCGAGCCAACCTTCCGGTCACACGCCCAATACTCGAAGTAAGAGCGAGGTGCCTGAAAACGATGGGACAGTATCGCTTGATGATAGTCGTGTTTCTATATTCCCTCGGAGGGCACAGGTTTCTCAGATAAGGACCTCTCAAGCAGCTTCCGAAGAGAGTCGCTCAAAATCACGCAGACAGCAATCGTCTCGGCCCGAAGAAGCGCGCTCAATATCGAATATTGTAGCAGACGGCTGGGGTATCATCAGATTTGCTCTCAAACTTCCAAAGAGATACTACCGATTTTGGAGATGGCTTGTTTTGGCTTATCTCTCACTGTTGATGATCTCGTACCTATTTACTTGTCTGTCTAAATTTACAGTAGACCTGTTGTCTCCAGTGTGTTCGATAGGGATCATCGGATCTCAGATACCTTTTTGTAAACCGCTTTTGGAATTCAGGGACGCGTCGAAAGATGCTTCAAAGGTGGCCACATCTCAAGACGAGTTCACAATGGTTATTGATAAGGTTGGACAGAGCTTTGAGCTTGCCAGAGACATGGTTTTTCATGAATTCACGCTTCATGACTTGAGAATTCTTGTTGAGAAGAGCAATCTTGCGCGCAGAATCGAGATCGCACAGGAGCTGAACTCGTTGATGCGATTGACTAAAAGAACGGCCAAGTAAGTCGCTCGTACGTTCTCATAGCTGTTACTGACTTATATCTGGCAGAGACCTATCAAGATTCACGGCAAGGGTTAGAAAATCAACCGATTCAGTCAGCACCGTCGATAATTATGCTGCCAAGCGTCTCGAGGGCATTCTCGAACGGCAAAGAACACCACGAACAATCTCAGCACGGGTTATTTCCGCACTCAATCCGTTCGATGTGCTAAATCCGAATGACTCTGAAGGACAAGTTAAGCACGTCTTCATTTCCACTGCAATCCAAATCAGTGGCAAGGTCAAGATACTCCTTGACGACTCCTATGAACTGAATCACAACTTTGATAGAATCCAAGAGATTTTGGATCAGATCAAAGAGCTTGTCATTGATGAGATTGGCGATTTACCCCGAACAAACATTTTGGGAGCACTGTGGGCTCGCCTTGCACGTCCGGACGATTACGAAGAGCATCAATCCCATTCGACACTTCTGACGCATTTGACCGGTTTCTATGAAAGTTCCATGGACGTGATGAAGGAGACTACCGTGGCGCTGAATCGGATCGAGGCAGAATTGACTGAGTTCCGCGATGATTTTGCCACTCCTGGACTGATACAAGAATATTCGTTAGAAGTGATGATTGATTTGTTGATAAAGGCCGGTCAGCGATTGGAGGCTGGGGAAATGCGGCTTGAAAACGTTGAATCAGGAGAACGGCCACTTGAACTCGATTTTCTGAAGACCGCCATGAGAACAGTAACCGTTCGATTCAACGCTGAGTGCTTTTAGTGTCCACCTCTCGGTTGTGTTTGAAGCTTGATAGAGAACAAGTAATTTCTCTATACGATAGCTCGTTCTCAAGCTTTTGTATTCAGCTGAATCTCGTGTGTATGGTTGTTAAGGACACCATGGGGTAAAAGCTCTATCGGAATCCGTGGAGTCAATCCCTGCCATTCGCTCGTACCGAATGCAAAGCTACAAGCTATTATGTTGAAGGGATTGCTCAGCGAGGACTTCCAGAGCCGGCCCTATAATTTGTGTATCCAACGTAATGTTGAATTTGCCTTCAAGTCTGTGTCTTCTTCGCTCTGCAGCACGAATCAGCATCGAACTAGCTACTCCGTGATGTCCAGGTTACCAAATACTTTCGACCTCAAGGTACAATCAAATCCAAGATCCTGTTCAGGAAGATCCAGCTCGAGAAATCGGCGAGTAATGTTGCATGCCTGCTGGTGTTGCTGACTAAGTTCTTTTCTCCGCTTTAGCACTTGACTGGTGTTCTAAGTGAGGAGCAACCCCACTCGATTGGGGCTTCAAAGTTTCGCAGAAAAGCTCCTCATCTCATCTCAAATCTATTCAACGAAAACACAATGTATGAATGAATGTCTCATAGATAGTATCGCACGATCGCGGCACACCTACGACTGTCAAGTCAAATAGTGTTGAGTCGACGTAATCCATACCAAGTCCTCATTTACGAACTGATGGGCCACGACGAGACCATAACCCGTACAAAGTTGTCCACAAAACCGTTACGTTACCAATTTATGTCTAGTGCTGTGATTGTCCTTCTAACAGTTGAAAAATTACACCAATAATGTTTCTCTGTCCCGTCGTTGTCCTTGCTATTTTCGCTCTCGTCTCTCATCCAACTTCTGCAATAAGATGTATCCCCAACCCTGCATATACCATCCCCTCTCTACCCGCGTCGAATCCGCTTCTAGAGCCTCTTCGTGAAGCGCTCGATCAAGCGATCCGGCAGCTGCTGGCTGAGGACGAGCGTGCTCGTGGGTCTCACGAATGCAGCGAGGAAGGCTCGAGAGGATCTCCTTGCACGAGTTCGGAGAAGGCGATACCATCGCTCTTTGCTAATGTTACAAGTTTCTCGATTGCAGTCACCACACGTGAGGGGAAGTTCTGGGAATGGCATCACAGTGCCCAGTTTCAAGGGGAAGATGGTAGTGGCAAGCGGCAAACTAACTGGCAGCAGTTTAGGACGCAGAACGCGGAGGAGAGAGAAGAGGTGGAGAAGTGGAGAAAGGCGAAAAAGCACGGTGAGCAGAGCGATGTTGGTGGAGAGATACGTTCTTCGGGAAGGGCACTTGCGAGACTACATGGAGGTAAAGTAGTTGATGGATCCACAGCATATAGAATCGCATCCTGCACGAAAGTCTTCACTGTGCTTGCGCTCCTTCTCCAAGAAGACGTTAATTGGGACGATCCTATTACGAAATGGATCCCTGAACTTCGCCCACAAGAATCATTGGATGGAGCCGAGGTCACTAATGGCGCTGGATCTCAATTTTGGGGAGAAGAGGGACGACCGCGACTGATGAACTATGCTCACTGGGAGTCCATCACGCTCCGTAGCCTCGCGAGTCAGCTTGGTGGCATTGCGCGTGAGTATGGAATCTTTGACCTTGTACATTTTGTGTCAGAGGATTGGAAGGAAAGGCTACAGGATTTTGGATTTCCGCCGTTGGGAGAATGGGACGACTTCCCGAGTGGTAATAAGACCAGTGATAAAGACATGAGTCGGAAGGAATTCCTGTCGGGAGCGAAAGTTCAGTATCCAGTGTTCGCGGCAGATTATCAGAGCACGTATTCTAATACAGGCTTTATTTTGTTAGGGCAGGCATTGGAGAAGATGACTGGGAAGAAATATGCCGATTTGATAGCAGAAAGGATCACGGGACCGTTGGGGATGGATCGGACCACTTTTTTGACGCCGCAGTATGAGGATGGAGTGATTCCTGCAGAGCCTAACGACTGGGATTGGGGTAATGAGTTGAATTGGCCGACAGGAGGTCTTTATTCGACAACCGACGATACAACCACGTTCCTTCGCTCACTCTTGCGTTCGGAATTACTAAAGCAAGAAATAACAAACAAATGGTTCCATGTACAGTCGGAAGGTCCTGGGTTGCATGGCTTTTACGGGATGCCGTGGGAAATACTGCGGACTTCACGCGTCACGTCAGATAATCGCACGATTACGATTCCCACCAAAGGTGGGGCCTTGAGAGGCTATTTCAGCAATCTGGCCTTGATTCCTGAGTTCGGTTTGGGCATGAGTATCCTGACTGCAGGCAAACACGAAGCCATTAACGCGTTGACGCGGGTAATGAACCAAGTGCTTCTGAGGGCCATGGATCAGCTTCTTCAAGATTGGACCAAAGAGACGTATGCAGGAACATTCGTTGCGGAGGGAAAACTGAACTCGAGCCTTGAATTGGGCATTGCGGCAACAGGGGGCCTGGAAGTGAAGAGATGGATCAGCAACGGAACGGATTTCTTGAATGTAATGGCGAAAGTAGCTGCTTGGCCACCGTTAGAGAACGATGCCAATATGAAGGGGAAGCAGGCACGGCTGCTCCCCACAGGTCTCCACCGTGAACGGAGAGATACATACGACGCGCTAACCATTGCCGAGGTCTGGAGGATGAAGAATTTGGAAACTGAGTCGGCGGGTGAAGCAGTTGCGGACGAACTGTGCATGGGAGATGTTGATTACGCGAGATATGCAGGCAAGGCGATCAACGAGATGCTGTTCTATCGAGGGCAGGATGGAAAGTTGGAACGTGTGGAAATTCCGGTATTGAAGGTCGGGTTAATCCGTAGAAAGGAGGGAAAGCGTTAGAATAGGAAGTCGACAAGCTTGATGAAGCAGTACGGATTGTGGTGAGGAGGAGGCAATAGGGTTATATCGTTGTCGAGAATAGTTCGTTGTGTGAACGGTCGTTTCTGTCATCCGGACGCGTTTCCGTTCGCGTCCAAACAACATTTTAACTTTAGGAGTTTTCTCGGCTGTGTGCACGTGACCGCTGTGTGCACACCTCGAAATTCGTTCAATTCCACCATTTCGTACACGAATTACACTATCAATATGGATTCGATTGAAAAAGCGATTGTAATAGCAGATACGTAGAAATATTCTAATTATATTCAATTAATTAAAATTTATGAAATTGATCATATAATATTATCACGATATTATAAAAATATTATCAAAAATTTTGAAAGAATTCAATTTAAATTTTATATCAAATTTTCAGAATCATAAAAAAGGATATTAATTAAATGAATTAATATATTTATAAATTATGATATTCTATTTTTTAATCAAACAATATAAAATTTCGTATTTAAAATTAATAAAATTGAATTAGAATCAAATTAATAAAATCATTTTATATAATATTATATAATTGAATTGAAATCAGATTTTTTAATATTTTTTAATTTTATATAAAAAAAAAACAAATAATTTCAAATAATTGGAATTTTATTTTTATATAATATGAATTCTTATTTTATATTATTTTTATATTAATATTATTTTTAAATAAAATTTAAAATAAAATAATACAATATTTTTTCACGTAATATATATAATATGAATAAAAAAGATTTTTTTATTAATCAATTTATAAAATAATATTATATTTTTATTAAATTATTTTATGAAAATAATTAATTTCAAAAATCAGATATAAATAATTTTCGGAAATAAATTATTATTTTTGTTAAGTACAGGTCATTCGATGGTGCAGTGGAAGTAAGGACACTCAGGATAACGCTCACAGAGCTACTGTAGAAGGAACTG
>JAGEMR010000114.1:0-95808 GCA_021030915.1 Astrothelium macrocarpum | reverse complement strand
ATACAAATTTGGTGGTGCGGAGGGTGCGGACGTGCGGGGCTGCCTGAGAGGACGCCCAACCTTCACGCGAGTGTATTTTCGGGCTTGTTTTGGCTCGTTCCTGAAGATCCCTTGGTTTTCTATTTACGCAGCAAGGCATACATCAGTCTCAAGGATCTCTGCCGTTTTCCATCATTCCAAAATATGGAGAATGTCCTGCATCTTACCAATCTAATGTTTGATCAAGCATCCACATACGTCTGGTGGTGCTTGGCCCAGAACGAAGGCCATGGATTGAAGGTCATGATGTCAGATAAACCTTGATTTGATTTGGGGGGAAATGCGGAGTGGCTTTATGCTTCACGTGTATTTTCAAGAAGAGCAACTAATAGAGACACGATCTTCACTCGGCTTACGCAGACCTCAGCCTCTTCGATACTCTTCCATGAAAGGTAGACTGACCTGTCCGAACAGCCTTGGTGCGCTTGGTCTATCAAGACAATAGCAAAGGCATGGTAAGGAACGCTTAAAGATGAGGGACATTGTTGCGATCTTATTCCATGTCACTTCGGTAGTGCACTCACAGGATAGGTGACCTTTCGACAGCACAGTGTTTGTTTTCTCAACCACTTTGATCCAATAGAAATGGCTCCTATGGCACGCTTTCGTACCTACGATTCCTCGATGTTCACACCCGGCAGATTTTCAATTTCCTCTTCTCAAACGCACTCTAAGAGACTGTTGAATATTTACTAGCTTGAATCATCTCAATATAGTGGCTAGAATTGTCACACCATGTAATAGGTCAATACCTCATTTCGCATGGAAAAAGCTTTACTATTAGCCTGAAAAAGTGTTGTGTGAGCGTACCTTTTGGCGTCAAGCTCACATAATCTATGCGAGGTCCTTCCAAAAAGCAAATAATTATACTCTTTGTGACTACTAGTAGTCGAGCGGTCTCACAAGAGGGCGATCTTGTGAGCCATCTGGTTGTGAGTTGCATGAAGCCTCAACCCATATATATTGTATATCCGAGTACACTCTTGTCGATAGATTTCTCCGACCTTCCCATCCACTACGAAACTCCAAGATGGTTTTGCTACTCGACTTGCCACGGGAACTACGAGACAAGATTTACTCTTACGCTGTTGATTGGAATGATATCACTGTCCAAATCGAAGAATTCCGCAGGCGCATCAATACCTGCAGACGAGATCCTCCCCATGGAGGCTGGTTCCGAGATGATGGGCCGCTTCGTGTAGAACCAGACGAATGGTTCATACCCGCACGTGTGTGGCAATCTCAATTACCCAAACTCACTACGCCTACTATTCTCCTTCTCAGTCAACAAATACATTTGGAAGCCATGGCGGTCTTACAAAAGAAACCGTTGGTATTCTCACATCCAGTGCCAAATCCCTACAGCAACCATCCTCTCTGGAAACCGAGCACTGAAGAGATTCTATTATCTCATTTTACCTCAAAGCATGCACTTGCGAGGGTGCGTAGATTGGAGCTTCAGATCAGCAGTGAACACTTCGCACCGTGCGTTAATTACGCATGGTACAGTTTCCTCTCAACTTCTTGCATCGAATGGCTCAAGCTGGCAGCGGAACTTTCTTCCCACACCGAGAAGCCGACTCTCTTTGTCTCTCTCGGACGTGAGCCTCATCCAACTCCTGTAGAGGTATTTTATGCGCATGGCGTGGTAAGTCATGACATGAAGACTTCAACGCGGGGGTGACAATTGCTAATGAAGTTATATAATAGTTACAAAATCTCATCGATAATGCGAAGTACAATGTCATTCTTGACAAAGCTTTCGAAGCGCATGACAATGCCGTCATGGAGAAAATCGTTCCGCATATCTCTACTTGGCTAGGCCGTCGGCCAAAAATGTCCCCTCATTATCGGTTCCCGGTTTCAAACCACATCGGTTCCGGAATGGTCTTCTTCTCGTTAGATGCTTCTGATTTCATGGCTCCAAGCCAGCTGTACGATATTTATGATGATGCGTTGTATCCGTTAATGCTACTGAATGCTGCATCGTAGGACTTGTCCTGGCCGTTTCATCGCCGAGCAGCGCTTGAGGAACAGTATATTTGGATAAATTGATTATCGAGCTTCCAGAGGTGGCTAATATAGAAGTCTTCGGTTTTCAACCGTTTCAATCATTCTTCCTGCTTGATGCGTTCAAACGACTCAGCGCTCCTCTTGATGGGAGCAGCCATGGTATTAGTCGTAGTTGCAAAAGAAGTCCTATAGCGCAAGCAATGCAGTTGGCTGGGCATTTGTTATAGGACTCCCCGGCGCGATAAATGGTATGAATGTCACAACGTCCAATAGTAGTCAAATTCATGTTCCAAATGTCTCTGAAAACGCGGACCCGGCATATGTAGAAAGTGGTGTCAGGGAAAGCGTGCTCGTAGGGGAATCGAATCGAAGGTGTGTAGTTGCGAGGTCGGGAGGGCAGGTGTATCCAAAAGAGGGTCCGAGCTTAGCCCCTTCCATACGTTACCTATCGCGAAACGGCCATTAACCATCTTTATATCGAATTCGACCCCTTGGATAATGTCAACCCATTCGAAGCTTCGCAGCTCTTCACAATCTTCAGTACAACCGTCTCAGAACTGTCGCAGGCTAGTAGTAGAGCCAATTGATTCCCTGCTGGCATAGCAATGGGCGTTGCAAATGGCGCTGAGAAGAAAGCTCGCAAGGCTGAAGATTGTGGTCGCAAGCTTAATGGGGCCAATTAATTAACCGCTGAGACGGTGCCAGGTAGCGAAAATAGCGCTCAGGAGAAAGCTTGTCAAGCTGAAGAGTATCGCCTTTGGACCATCTATACAGCACGAATCTGAGATTTGTATCTCTTCGCTCATACATGAAAAAATGTCGACTACACGCGCACCACTACCGCTAACCACATTGTTCACGCCGCCAGCATCTTGTTTTTCTAGTGCTTACTATGTTTACATGGCTCAATTGGTTCTTGGTCCTACGCCAAGCTACAGTGACTGCTATCCTTCAGGATGGGCTACCGGTTCGACTGATTATTTTTCACCGGGCAAGTGCCCATCAAGCTACAGTATTGTCTGTGCCTCTACCAGGTTCCTGCCGACTGGCATTGAGACTGTAGCTACTTGCTGCCCCAGGTAATGAACAAATAGGCAAACTTCGGAAGTGGACAACAGGCTAATTCTGTTGATAGCGGTTATTCGTGTGTGGATACAAGCGCTTCCCACTTCTTCCCTTGGTGGAGCACGTTCTCATGCATCTCGAGCATTTCGACGCCTACTTCTACCGTTGTCCAATTGTGGACTACCGACAGACCCATTGGCAGTTCGACCATAACCAGCGGAGGATTCAACGCATACTCTATACAAGTCAGATGGCAGAGTACAGATGAAGCGATACTCGATAACATTCCCACGTCCTCCTTGTCGTCCACCAGTCTTGCCTCAGCCACCTCCACGCCCTTGACCACGGCCACGGCAGCTCCGGTAGTCACGATAACTACGACTGCGCAAGCTACAGGCCTCCCTGCAGGCGCAAAAATCGGCATTGGAGTAGCAATATCATTTTTGGTTGTTATGGCAGCTCTGGCTGGATTCTGTGTCTTGCGTCGATGGTGGAAGAAGAAGAGCATGAAGGAAACCAATAAGGCGTGGTCAAAACCCGAACTTGATTCTCAAACAATACATATCCAGCATTTCGAGCTGCCCGGGAATGCAGATGTTAGTTAAGCTAACTTTGCATTTACAAACCAATCGACTAATGTAATTAGGTTAAAGAGCTTCCTGGACACGCAGAGGCTAGTTGAGCCAGTCTTGTACTTGTAGATTGATTGACTGACCATATTAGGTTCGAGAGCTACCCTCGTAGACAACTTGATATCTTTCCTGGATAACTGGAAAGTCATGCGTTGGGCAATGTTGCAATCATGCTATTGAAGAGAATACGATTATCTATCGCTCCGTAATTACTTGCAGAAGAAGCAGGCCTCAGAAGGCAATGCGATGATCAAGGGGCATACTTGTGTTTACTCTGTTACAAGTACCGATCTACATGTTAAAACCGGGGAGGAACTGATGACCGCGGCTGATAAATTGACGCTGCTTCGTAAAAGGTAGCATAAGGAAGCTAAGTGCAAATGCTAGCTAGAGAATTTTATAGCATGCTAAACATAGAGCATCCAGCCCTACCGTCAATATTATCCAAGGGCCCAAGATATGACTACTAGTGACCGAGTGAGAGTTGAAGCCAGAGCCACCCTCCACCCCGGCTGGTCTCTCTTCCTCCTAACAAAACCAAGCTCCTGCACCGCATTTCTGTCTCGTCTGTCTTGCCATCCTTGCTTCATAGGTTGTTGGGGCGTTCGGTAACAAGATTGATGTAATCCTCTAAGATTCATTGTTTTCCAGTGGTGGAGTCCAATTGTCTAGAACTTGGAGATCTGGCGGCCCGGGTGTTTTTAGGTTGGGGTATTGAAATTTGGCTACTGTCGAGCGCCAATAAAATTGGAAGCAAGTCCTCACTGGATTTTCTGATTTCAAAATACCCTGGACATGTGGATCGGTGCGCAAATTGACGGAGCTAAATATCACGAGAGCCGACATACTAGACAGCCGATATATTGATATTGATAAAAGGGTAAGTTAATCACGGTCTGGTCATTGGGAAATCGAAAGTGCGGACTTTCATTTAATTAGTCTCAGACTTTTGATCCTGTTCATGGAAGATCCTGCCAAGCAGTGAAGACCGTCTGTCCTACAAATGACCAAATCTGTCAGGTGACACAATACTTTGCAGTTGAAGCTTCGTCGAATGTGAATAGCGGACCTTAGCAAACCCTGAGTCGACGCGCCAAAGCTGACGAGCTCACACAAGATTGTGAATGTGACACGATTTGGTCATTGGGTCACGGGTCAAACGAGACACCAATCTTGATTACTAGTCATTTATCGGCACAACTTTCTTGTGATTGATTATCGCTACTCCATCCTACTGCGAAATTCCAAAATGGTTTCTTTCCTGGATTTACCACGAGAACTACGTGACCGTATCTATTCCTATTCTGTTGACTGGAACGATGTCCAAACTCAGATTGAAAAGTTCCTCGCTCGAATGAACGACTGGAAAGCAGAGCAGGTTCAAGAACTGATGCGCTATCGCTCTATGCTCGAAAGAAATGATGAATCAGACGCCGACTTTCAGAACAAAACGAGAGCTCGACTCAAGCAATACTTCAATCGATTGGGTAGCGAGAAGATGTCGCCGTACTCAAAGCACGACATTGATCTTTTGATTCAGAACGTAGCCCTTGACAGCCCCGATTGTGCGCCACCCAAAGAAATGCACCAGGCTCAGCTACCTGCTTTGACTACTCCAACGGTCCTCCTGCTCAACCGTCAAATTTACTCCGATGCCGTAGCAGTTTTAGAAAAGAAACCACTGGTCATTCTTGATCCACATTGGGCTTCACCTAATAGATCCCTTATCCAAGAACACTACTACGATAGCGTCCCTCTACTTGACTTTATGTGCAAAGGAGCGCTTGCGAAAGTATGCAGGATGGAGCTCCACATTACCAACAGGCCAAACAGCACAGGCCGTCCCTGTGGATGGTACTTTTTCATCCAACAATCTTGTGACTATTGGTTGTTCCTGGCCGCTCAGCGTTCTACCATCCCCGATCCCATGCATCAAAGAAGTCTAACAATCTCTCTTGGGGATGAACCTCGTCCATGGAGAGGAGAGCTCAAGTACACACACAGCGCGGTATGTTGGAGTCTATTCAGCCCAAATATGATATCACTGACGAATTGATAGCTACAGGAGCTTAAGCGTCGGAAGAAAGTCAATATCACCATCGACCAGGCTTTTAGAGAGTATGCGCGCAAGGCCATGGGTGATGATATGATGAATCATTACAGTGAAATCTACAATTAGCGATGCTGGCTAATTCGTCAACGGGTACAGGGCTCAGGACTTCGTGTTTGCTACCAGAAGTATGTTGGACCGGAAAAGTCATGATCAGTCCAGGACTTCTTAGAGCGACCTCCAAAAATAAGAGCAGCATAGTTCTCGATGGCATTTTAAGACATGGTTGAATGTTTCTTATTGCTCAAGCTACATTGGCATCTTGCAAAATTTGCCAACAGCGTGATTAACTCACGCTACCATTTCTTAGCTACGACCAGAGGAAAAATACTGTGCTCTTGAGCGATATCTCCTTCCCACAGTATTTTATAGGCACTTTAATCAATGATCAGATCAGTTGATTGCGAAACTAAGCCACCCAGCACCTTGAATTCAGTCCAAGTCAACAATAGTGGTTAAGTGAATAAACTTGGGGGGACCTATGTTTATGTAGGTACTGCGGTTCTTTCGCGGTAGCCAGAACGCAACAGAGGGCTTCCAATTCTGTTTGATGTATGGGATGCTAAGCCTCGCCAGAGACATTCTCTATCAGCTAGCAATGCATCTAGACGTCATGTCTTCATTACTTCTATCATAGAAAGTGCGCTCTTTTCTGGTTTAACGATCCGGACAATCTTTAATCTCGGATCTGTTCTCTCCATCAAGCTTTCCCAGTCCTCTAGGCTCCGTTCTAAAGCATTAAACATTGACATCATCGTGATGTCCATATTTCTAATGTGTCTCTCCTGGAGAGGCGGCATCTGTCCTGGTGCAGGAACGACCGAATCATTGATGAGGATGCGTGTATTCGGTGCCATTCTTGATACGAGATTACGCAGGATTCTTATGGCATCTTCATCAGGCCATTCATGAAGAATCAGGCGTAAGAAATAGACGCTGGCATTGATAATGGGGTTTGGATTGAAGAAATCATGTGCTTGGAACGTGATGCGATCGTGTAGCTCTGGCGCAAGTTCAGCTTTGCCTTTCGCAATCATCGATGGCTGGTCTTGGACGACGAAATGAAGCTTGGGCGCAATTGCTGCAACCGCTTTACTGACATGTCCGGTGGAACCTCCGACCTGAAATCCTATTAGTGTATATAGCAATGTGAATTGTCGAGGGCCCAAAACAGACGTCTACTACTACACCTTCCCCTAAATCTAGCCAATCAAAGGACTTGACTGTATTCCCAATACCTGTTGGACCGCTATTCGCGCTGCCTTTCATGCTCTCTGTAAACCTTTCAGACCGAATCCTGTCTTTGGCAATCCACTCAAGCGCTCCTAGCCGCGTCCCAAAAGCTACATTGAAAGGCGAATGCGTCCTCTCTTCGTCAACAGTTCCATATTTCTCATGAGCTTCTACCATACGACTGACAGCCGGGAATACTACTTCTGTTTGGTGGCCTACGACACCACGAATTGGATTGTCTGGCTGAGCGAGGAGGAGGGAGAGGGAGGTGTGGGCGGTATATCCCGGTGAGGGTTCGATGAAGATGTTGTTGGTGATTGCATGACGGATGACCCGCATGAGAACACGTTGAGATAGACTTAGCTTTGTAGCAAGATCGGCGAACGATATTATGTCATTGATTGGGACAGCAGCAGGAACGTTGAAATGGTATAACCATCTTAGAGTTGCAGTGTCAAGAGCCTTGATTGTGCATCAGTATCAAATCGTAGACGCAATTGTGTGAAAAGAAATTTGTGTATAACTGCACAGGACGAGCTGTCCCTACGATGGTTTGGACGTTTGAAAAGCCTTACCCCTGTCATGGCATACCATTGTAGCGATTCTGTAGGCCCTAGAGCCAAAAACTGTAGCTGCCTAGCTGCAAAGATGAGGTCTTTCCGTGCAGCTGATATTTCATCAGGTGCATTTATGGGAAACACTGAAGGTCCATCGGATGAGAACGAAGGTTGAATATGATTCTCTTGGCGGAGAAAGTCGGTGAGCAGGGAAGCATTCTTGGTAATAGAAGATGCGAGATCTTCAAGAGGTGCAATCGATGGGTCTGACATCAAATCCATAGCATCAGGCGCCATGCTTTCAGACTGATCAAAATTATCATCCAGAGCAGCCGGATTCTGCCGAAATTGTTCATGACTCCAGCCCTTTTTCTTGATGAGCCGAGATACCTTTGATTGAGAGACTTCACGACCCCGCTCATATCGGAAGAATTTCACCATCACATGTTGATCATGCCATCCCACCTGTTGAAGCCAGTCAAATAGAGCATCTTCATCTTCAATGGTGAGTTTGGGAGGTCTGCCTCGACGCGCAGGCTCAAGTTGGGAAGGTCGACTGTGGTGCCGTTTGTGCGTTCGTGCTATTGCCGAGATGGTCTGCTTTGAGACACCAAGTTTCTGGGCTACGGCTTGAGGTTTCCATTGATCATTTAGAAGACGAGCGATTTCGGCACGAGTTTGGGAGTTGAGACTGCGATGATCTTGAACGTATTCTAGAGGCTCCGCAGCAGGGTCGGTCACTTGAGGGAATATTAAGGTTAGCGCATAATAACGATACTGTAAGAGGAGCGTTGAACTTGCTGGCAAAAGCACTATCTGCAAGGCGCGATGTCGATGAATCTTAGTGGTGGGAGATCTCAAAGTCCACAAGAGGCAATTGATTCATTTTTGCATACTCCTCCACGATGCGGAATCAAAAATGTATGTGACGTAGGTTGGCGGTGGCTCATGGAGGCGCAGGTGGCTGATAAAGCAACATGACTTCATCACCTTCATTCTAGTCCCTCTCGCTTCAGGAGGATTTTCCAGCTCTCCAAGACAGAATCGCATCATGCAATAGCTGTCGTTACAGTTACTATGATTGCTCCATCTACATCAATCCTCATCCACCGGTACACGTGCGATGTAAACAAATACTTCTACACAGACAGATGCCAAGTCAATCTTGTAAGTCTTTCGCCATAAATTTTGATTCGAAGACCTCTATTCTGTCGCTTAACATGACTGGACGCCTTTATCATCGTTCAGTGCTATAAACTCTACATGCACCGACCTTCTATTTTGAGCTAGAGACGAAAGGGGTATTTGCTAGTGCAGATAACTCATGACTCGTGAGATTGGATCGGCATAGAAGAAACAGACTGGTTTTTTTTCCTGAACGCCCAAAGGAGTGTAATGGCTCAAACACCAAGAAAATCGAAGCTCAGTACCCATAGGTCCAGCCTGATTTGCACCAAAAGAGTGAACTTCCAAAAGAAAGGTTAAGCCTCCTAGCTCCAATCAAATCTCTCTCCCACTAGACTCTCACTCAACTGCCACAATTTCTCCGCCTCTTCATCTCGATTCATCCAACCTACTAATCCGTCCTCTACGACCTTTCCATCCTCCAAGTAACCTCCATTGCTTCCCTCGATTCTTGGATCCAATGCAGCTACTAGAATCGTAGCGCAACCTTGATCTACAGTCTTTCTTTTTGCTCTTTGCACAGCATATGTTTCTTCCGCAACAAGTGATATTGGGTTGCTCATTGCGCTTTGCATGCTCATTTGACGTTGAAAGTCGTAGCTTGACGTACTTGTCCCAGCCGTGCTCATTTGTCGTTGGCGGATTTGCTCACTCCCACGTCGGCTAACAGGAGCAGAAGCGGGAGCAGATGATGCGCTTGAATATGACAATGTTGGACCGGATATGCTTGAGTCTCCGGGCGGTGCAGAGGAAACGCTTGATCTCGTAGTTATCGGGCCTGGCGAAGACGATATGCTGGTTCGAAATTGGGCTGCGGAGGCACTTTCTGCTTGCTCCATGATTGTGGTTGGTATTCGATCTTGAAGACCAGTCTCTATTGATCCTGGATGTACGGAGAAGCTTAAAATGTCTCTTCGCGCCAGTTGTTGGGCATACGCGCGGGCGAAGAGCACATTTGCAGCCTTGGATTGAACATAACCACTTCCTGGGTCGTAGAAAGCACCATTGATCACCCCGTTGCTGAAATTGTAGTTGTCAGCAGGGGAGTATGTGCAATTTCGGTGCGCGGAGCTCGAGACAGTCACAACTCTGGGTCTCGGAGAATCCACCGGTCTTGGTCCGTCTAATATACGACGCGTAAGTAAATTCGTCAGCAAAAAGTGGCCGAGATGATTTGTTGCAAACTGTAGCTCAATGCCCTCTTCATTCTCCTGATAGATTCCTGGTGGGACTGCCGCATTGTTGATGAGAATGTCGATACGGGGAACGAGCGCAAAGATGTTGGCGGCTGCCTGACGAACGGACGCCTGGGAGGAGAGATTGCAAGAGACAAAATGTAAAGTCGGCGCGTCTTCATTGTACCGAAAACGAATAGCATCGATGACTGGTTGAACGGAAGAGAGAGAACGAGATACGAACACAATGATGCTCGGGAAAGCTGACGCAAGAGCAAAAACAGTTGCTCCACCGATTGATCCGCTACTAGGACCAGTGATGACGACTAGACTGGTGTTAGTGGCAATTTGGGAGATCAGATGAGAATAATGAGGATAGAGGAAGGAAAGGATACCGTTCTGAAAATCGTACATACCGATTCGATTTCTCACACGATCTTTGAGAGTATTGACAACTTCAGTCCCAGTGCTTGCCCAATCAAATTGCGGCAGACTATGACCGGAGGTTAGATGTTCGTCTGGAAAAGGGTCGTAATAGTATGCCGCAGCCATGAACATTAGATATTGAAGGGTTGAGTTGCATACCTACTTCCACTTTCTCATCTAAAGTTTGGAGAGCTAAGAAGTTATATAGACCGATTGACAAATTGAAAGTAGACATGTCTATAGAACGCAAGTTGATAATGCGTTTTCTTAATGCGTCTAGCGACGCGAACGTTAGTACGATAGGAGCTGGAGAAGCACGGTATAGACGCAAGGCGAGGTCCGTGTCCAATTGGGCCTTCGTTAACACCGGAGAGATTAGAGTTTACTCGGTTCCCATCTATAAGGGTGTGAAGATGCGATCCGTCAGAAGCTGGAGTACAGATGTTAAACAGTCGAGAGGAGAAGCATGTGCGAGGTGGACGCCACGCTTCAAGCCCCAATCCAGTAAGACCCGCGACCCAGCGGAGGCTGAAACTCAATCTATGCCCTTGGGGCCAGCCACATGGACATCGTAGACTAGGGATTGAATGGCTGTGCGGCAGTAGCGCCACGTTTGTCGCGTGCGCTCTTTACCCCATTAGAGCAATGCAGTGCAGAGATGATCTACATCAAGCATAAACTCGGTTAAATCTAATTACTTGTTCTGGTATTCTGCGCTTCCACCTCCTGTCTACTGTTCTCATCATGACTACGCATACTAAATCACACCATGCTGGCGGCCAAGTAAGATGCCGTTAAGCGAGGCTTGATTCTGGCCAATATTCTTTTTGCAATCGTGCCGACTAACGTACGGAGATTCCGCGCTGATATTTTCTGAGAGGATCTTCGATCTTGTGGCAGTGCATTTAACATATGAGTGCATACGCTGTATCCTCGATTTCCTTTACCCTATTCGCTCCGACCAATCGCGAAATTGAATTTGTGTCTATGCATACCTCTACGTTTGTAAACCCGTCTCTCGGCCGTAGCAGTACATGTAGTAAAAATGCCGGCTTCTCCTAATACACTGGTTACAAACTCGAAGGTCTCCCAACAACTCTGGCTTTGGTAGATATTAAAGAGATTAAAAAATCTCTATGAGCGTCTGTCATTACGTTTATGATGGCAACTTCTAAAATTTTGTTCAAATAGCTACTTGCCTCGTGGCTCGCAACTTCTCATGTTGCAACCGATGCTGACGCGCGGCTTTAATGCCCTCACCCGCGTGGCTTCCAATTTCAAATCTTACGCTAATTTTCGGCCCGCTCTGGACCCTGTTCTCAACGAGTTAGGGAGATCCTATCTTAAATAGGATACCCCTGAACCTAGATGATTCGCAAAATGAGTTTATTCTCAGACCACCCATGTTTACACTTTGTTCTCATTCGAGGGCAAAATTCCGAGCTCTATCCGCTAAGGCTGAACAAGTCTCGCTCAATTTTCAGATTGGTGGTAAATCTAGCGATCTAGATCAGCTCTCAAAAAGCGGCGAAGTTATTGCGTGGATGATCTTTTCTCGATTCTATACACCGTCTCTAGCTTGAAGAACCCTCGAAGACGTCTCAGCACCACGACTACTATAAAAGGCGTAGATAACGCAAAAAACGAGATGAACAAGACAAGATTGCTAACGCTCTCAATGGATACTGCTTTGGTTAGATTTCTGCCAAAGAATACCATCACTTTGCTCCGTATCCCCTGTGCTGCGGAATCTAGGAGTCAAGCCGCACCATTTTGAACAGAATGCGATATCTTTCTGTTACGCAGTTGACATGGAAGCTCGGTAAGGGTCATCGAAGGACCCATAAATGGACGGTACTGGATTCAAAAGGATCCTACTTCCCCACAATACCAACATAATCTGCCGTTTCAGGTCTATATAAAAGGATGGTTCAACCCAATGGAGTACGGGATATCTATATAACTAAGGAGGAAAGACGCTTGCGATAACGACCAAATTCCAAATTGGTATGGGAGAGTATCAGTTTTTTAGAGGTAACTGTCTATGATTTACAGAACACATGGTCCGATAACGACTCTGGTTCTTGCAAACATTGAACTATCCTCGTTTACTCGTCAGTCTATTTGCCGTTCCGTGAGTTTCGACGACTGAACAATGCTGGAAACGCAATGCCTTGCCACAATGGGCATTTGACTCTGATATCACTTAGCACCATAATTTCAACTCGACACAAAAAATTTTGAATACGGAACGTTCAGCAACTGATAAATTGAAGGCTTTCTTGGATAGAACCCGAGAGAAAGATAGTATGACTAGGATATAGAATCTATCGAGGTCAATGCCTCACCGCACCCATGTTTCTTCTTTCCGCATCCGCAAGAGGCTGGTCCCCAAACTGGCTTCGGTTTCCCATTTCTACGCCAGCTTTCTGCACACTCTTGGCAAACCCCATGCACTCTTCCTCGAATCTCTTCAGATCCAATTTTCCGTCCATCAAGTCTGCAAACGTCATCGCGTCAAACGCCGCTTGGCTCGTACTTGCTGCAGTATGTGGTCTGAATCCAGCAAGCGCGTCTCCAAGCAGTATGACCTTGCCATCGTAGAAGATTTGTTGTGGAGAAATCACATCCATGATTGCTTGGACAAAGGGTTGCTTTGTCTTCCGGACCAACTCCGCAAATTGGGGTGGGAGAACCTCTTCTGCGTACGCTTGTTGTTTCTCCCACACTTTGGGCTGCATACCACCTACAGGAACTGTCACTGGGTGTTGTTTCCCGTGGACGTCAGTCATGAGCTCGTTGTGTTCCGGCGAGCCTTCAGGATAGTTGCAATACCAGACGTAATTCATCAATCTCTGGCCCTTCTCCAGCGCACCTTTGCGGCCAGGAATAAGGTACGCCAGAATTTGCAGAGCAGGCGCGTGATAGAACGTGAACTTTTCCGCAAGTGTCTTGTGGGCCTCGTCCGAGAGCTCGGATTCCAAGACAGTGCCTCTCCACGCGACGTATCCAGCGTATTTGCGCTCAACGTCTGGAAGCAGGATCTTGCGGATAGTTGAGGATCCGCCATCGCAGCCAATCAGCATATCTGCAACTTGCTTCTGTGGTTCTGCTCTCCCATCTTCTATCCTTTTCTCGTACTCTACCTCTACACCGTCCTCCACTTTGTTCAGACCTGTTACCGTGCATCCGTACTCATACACTCCCTCACCCTCACCCTTCTCCTTCTCTGGTACATCCACATACTCGCTTTTTACGCCATCAAATCCAGCTCTTAGCACGTAATACAGCAGATCCCAGCTAGTCATCCGTTGTGCCCTTCCTTCAAAATGAATCACGTCCCCTTTGCGATTGAGATACTGCCGCGCATGACTCGTGACAACTAATCCATCGATCTTTCCATTCTGCGTGCGATTGCTGCGATCATACTTTGTAAAAAACGCTTGGGTGTCACCTCCTGCCACGATACCGGCACCTTGATCATGGAGAAGGGGAGTGGGATTGCGCTCAAGAATGCGGACGTTGTATCCCAGTCGCTTCAGAACTGTGCCGGTGAAGAGGCCGCCAAGGGAGCCGCCGACAATGATAATGCTCTGATGGTGTTTAGACATGATACTTTTTGAGGTTGAACGTGTAAGGCAAAGTCTAAGCAGCTGACATATTGGATATACGAAAGCTTGCTGCGGACAATTGGAGAAATGTGAGAGAATCGAGACGAGAACCACAATACATATAGGTAATAATGTAGTATACTTCAGAATACCCGTAGCGCCGCTTCAATGACGATCGCAGTACGAAAGTTCACGGAGAAATGTGTTATTCGTCAGCTACTTTTTAAACCATGTCTTCCTCTTATTTTACAATAGACATTAAGGTAAGAGAAATTGGAGGACTTCTTCACATATTCTCCCAGGGGTTGCCATCACTAAAGAATCATTACGTCAGTAGTTCATATCTTCATACCGGGGTTCATGAAGTTCTGTCTTGATTTAGTCCGAGACTCCGATGTCTTCCCGAAAAGAATGTCATCTACAAACGAAGTGAGATGTTATACAATCTCCTCTCAACATCAACGGCTCATCGAATGGTTCGGCATGAATCGACCTGGGGTTCAGAAGTAACAGATCGGAAGACAAGGGGTTGATGTCTAGATGACACTGAGTCATTACAGTGTTCACGTCGCACTTCAAGAGCCATCTTTTAGTCAAATCAACAATCTAAAGAGAACTAATGACATTGTCCTGTAATGACATTGTCCTGTAATGACTGTGTTCTGTAATGACTGATACAAAACGCCGAAAAGATCCTATGAAACCCAATACCAATCACGATCTTCAGTGAATGTGCAACATCACGTGAGTTGCGAAAGACAGCTAAGTTCGCATCCTATGCACTCTCCTAACGTGTTCGTTACACTTGTCCTGGCGAGCGAATGGTTTCCCTTCCCTAGCCTCACTGCGCTTACAGCCGGCAATTGGACACCAGATTCGTCTTTCGTGAAGATGGACAGTTCTGAGATGACGATCTGCGTCGTAGGGACGTCCAAATTTAGCACCACATTCTGGCCGTGGGCAAGGAAAGCGCTCGCGGACAGAGCTTTCAACAGGGGTTGTAGAGGCCAATGGTCCTGTAGAGCCTGGAGAGATGCTATCTAGGACAGGATTGTTGATTGAAGAAGTCGAGTTCATAATTGGGGGACCTGCCCAATGATCTTGGTACTCCGTAATTGGGGCTTGAAACATCGCCGGGCCAAGACCCAAGTACTCGCGATTACACAGTGTACCAACTTCAGGGGTAACAGAATTGAAGCCATGCTGAAAGTTGTCATTCATTGTGCCAGTGCCGGACAAAATCGACAATGTGGGATCAGATGTGCCGATGCCATTGTAGTTGCCAATGGATGATCCCATACCGAAATCATCATATGGCAAAAGTACACCGTTCGAAGTTGGGCCATCTTCGTAGTCCGGATTGCTATAGTACCCAGGGACCTCAGACGTTGTACTAAGGCTGCTTTCATCTATTAGCCAAAAGTCTTTTGCTTGTACGACAGAAGTGTTTCGAATACATACCTATGTCCGTCCACCAGCTTCTGGATGTTAATTGGATAAATGATGCAATCGGGAAACTGTCGCCTGTTTGCCTTAGCAGAGTAAAAAAAAAACCTACCCAGCATCCGCAGAGCCACAGTAACCCAAAATGGGTTCAATCTGCGGAGCGGATGGAGGGTCTCTTGGATCAATTGGCCGGTCCAAATGCACGCTCTGCTGCAGTTCATGTTCGGCATTCTGCATGTCAGAAACGGGCACCCGATTGTTCTTCTCCATCTCGGAGCTGAAATCCGGGGCGAAACGGGGCAAATGGGGCAAGGGAAGGCTGGATTTGCCCCAGGAAAAAGCAAGCAACGAGGTCAATTGATAGCGAAAAAGGTAGCAAAGGGCGAGAAAATTAGACTGGGAGATGCTCGAGATCTTATGGTTCCGTGCTCCCCTGCTGTTGCGGATAGAAAGGGGGCAAAGATTTGGCCCGCCCCGGGCCCGCCAGCATACCTGTGCATAAACGACGAAAGCACATTGCATGGTCGACTTGAATGGAGAATGACTTCATTGTTTGAGAAAAGCACTGAACTTGAGAAGGCACACAAAACCGGTACCATACCTTCTGACATCGGTCACCTTGTACGCCATCGCCAATCTGATCCTCATGACCGCTCTTTTTTCCCAAAGACTGTCCTTTGCCGTTGATGACTGTAGAGCAATCAATAATCCCCTAAGTAAACACTTTGGAACCACAAACACCAGTCGTATCCAACTCAACAAATCACCAGCACACCCATCCCCCAAACTCCCCAACCCCACCCCACCACATCCAACCCCTCCCCTCCTCCCCCTCCTCACCCCCTCATCAAATTAACAAACACCCCCACCTTCTCCCCCTCAATCTCACTCCCCCACTTCTCCCCCCCCCTCTGCCGCCCGACCACAACCTCCACCTCCACGCGATTCACCCCAGGCTGCAGTCTCGCCTCAAACACCTGCAACTTCTCCTCCAACTCGCCCACCACCTCGCCCTCCCCCTCCGCCACCATCTTCATCCGCAACCCAGTCCCCAACAATCTCCCCCCATTCAGCGACACAAACGTGCGATACGGCCGACTGCGCAACACCTCCTCGGCGATGCGCGGCACCACCCGCACCACCCCGTGCGCGGCGGGCAGCGCCACCGTCACGCTGTGCTGCGTCAGCCGCGGGTGCGCGGGGATGTCCAGCCGGAACGGCGCGGCGCCGGCGGTGGCCGGCGGGTGCGAGCTCAGGCTGAGACAGGGCAGCAGCGCGCGCGAGACCGGGTTGTCGGCGTCGCGGAGGCGCGGGCCGAGGCCGCCGAGGGCCGGCGCGGGCGGCGGGAGACTGCTGGCGGTGGGTGCGGGTGTGGTGTGGCCGTTGGGGAGCGGGCTGCCGCTGGGGACGCGGCCTGTGGTGGGGGGCGGCATGGAGGAGGTGGTGGTGGTTGTGGCGAGGGGGCTGGGGCCGCGGGGGTGGGTGTCGGGGGCGCCGCTCGTGCTGCGGACTGGGTGCAGGCTGGGAGAGGCGCTGGCGGCGGGCGCAGCTTCGGGTTTGCTGCCGCTGGTGGAGAGGGGCGGGCTTCCTGCTGAGGAGCTCTGCTGGCTGTGGGAGAGGTTGGGGAGGGGAGGGGCGGCGGAGCCCGGGCGGGAGCCGGTGAAGGGGTTGCGGGTTGAGGGGCGTTGGTCGCTGGTTTGGCCGTTGACGCCGGCTTGGATGAGTTCTTGTTGTCTTCGGAGGGCCTCGCTGTCGACGGTGACGCCGGGGGTGTGTGTGTGGCGTGTGTTGGTAGCCGATGTATCATTCGCGGGTGCAGGACTGGCTTTGTTGCCTCCAAGACGGAGTTTGGTACCAGGTGGTTTTGGTGTGGGTTGTGATGCAGAGGATTTTAGTTTGAGCATTGGTTGCACAGGCTCTGAAACTTTGGACTTGGCTTCGGCGAGTCGACGCTTGAAGTGTTCCTAGTGGACTGTTAGTTTCCTTTATTGGTCAAAACAATTTTCAATGTACCTCTAAGTCATAAGAGAGGTTCGAAATTTCGCTACCGTCCTCGTTGTACTCTCGCGCATTGCGCCAGATATAACTCATTTCATTCTCAAAGGCATCCCACGTCTTGAGTTCTGTGTTCAAAGTAGGTTGATTTCGTCCTTGTTGACCTCGGACTCGTTTGCGAATACCAGTGAGCGAAACTGGATTTTTGATAATCTGGTAATAGTCTGCGAGTGATCGGGGTGGTAAGGCAACAAAGGGGGTGTATATCTCTAAGCCGCTGCTGCATCGTCAGTATGGTTCTTAAACAGCCATTGGGAAGGCTTACTCTTCTTGATACTTGATTAATTCGCCCACAATTAGATCTTGAGCTTGCTGAAATGTTTTGCCTGTAAAATCTGCGTCGTCTACATCCGCCGGCCCTGCTGAGGCTCTGGCTGGAGCCGGAGAGGTAGTAGCTCGTACAGGTGTGCCTTTTCTGCTTGGCTTTGCTGTGGGAGTATCACCATTCGTATCTCGAGAGCTATCAAGGAGATGAGTTGGAATAGGTGTGGGATATGCAACGTAATTCGGGTCTCTGTACGCAGGATTATTCTTGACCATGTAGTTTGAGAGCATTTTCCGTATTCGCTCTGCATCCTGAAAAATGCCAGAGGGACGCTCGTTGTAGGCTTTTGCGTTATTGACCATGCGCTTGACATCACTCTCGATTTCCGATAGCCTGGAGTATTCTTTGCGTTGAAGTTTGCCCTATTTTATCATGAGTATATGTTCATAATCTTATGAGGCTGAAGCAGAGAAAGGCCATGTGCGCACCTCGATTGTGTCTATTGCAATGGGTAGCAAGGTCTCCTCGTAGTATTTAGGATTGTCACTCTGCAGATATTAGTGCGTTCAGTATTTTGTGAGCAAATCAATTTGCGCAGGCAATGACCACCGTACCCTTGATGGAAGTGTGAGGAATTGTGTCGCAATCGGTCGTCCACTGGATCAAAATCAGTATGGTCTTGGCCAAGGCCTAGCTAGCTTGAAAGGGTCCGTACTGTTTATCCTGTGCCTTTTTCAACTGATCCAAGAACTTCATACCCTCTTCTGCCGTGCGCTCGGGTGTTTCTTGGACATTGTCGTTCGGGCCCTTTTGGAATGTTGTCAGCCTCGGTCGTCATTTCGCTAGCTGCGACTGGCTCTGGCATCAATCAAAACCCGGTTTGGAGTTGTTCTCAGGCCTTGCTTGGCAGGTCGGAGTGCAAGAGGTGGTGTTCCCTCTTGCGAAGCTCCAGCCTGTCGCGGCTTTGCGGCGCTCCAAACGTCATCGCATGGATCGTTCGCATCTCTCCGTTTTCCACTTCCTCTGGCCGTTGCAACCGCATCTTTGATCTTCCACCAAGAAAACAACAACAACGTATGTGCACTTACCGGGACTCGTGCTCGCTTCGATGCACTTCCTTCGGGAGAAGCAGCGCTCGCCTGGGTTTTGCGCTTCGTGCCACCATTCAAACTGAGGCGGAGAGACATGATGTGAGCAGAATTGGAATGTGCATGCAAGGCTCTGGACGTCAGCAAGCAGAAACGCTTGATTGACGGTTTTGTCGCGTTCGTCTGTCCTGAATCCCTTTGCGCGTTCACGATGCTTTGGGGCCAGGGTCTCAACATCGGCCGGTCATGTGCCCGATGCCTTATATAAGCACTACAATCCTCACCATCACATCCATCACATGCTACTGAATACTGATCACTACCTAAAAAGGTCATGGTTGAATGCAAGAGTAATGCCATTCCACTTGAAGGGTCATGCTTGTGCTCACTCTAGTAAATTTTGATTCAACGAAAATGCTCTCTGATGCGAAGTATTGACCCTATCAGTCCCAATTTCAGTTCCTTCCATGTCCATGCGCCCCCCTTGATCTGATATCTACACATACTCAACCTAGTAATTTCGTATGTTAGGAGGGTATCGCCAAAAACCAACAAGAAGAGAGAAAAGTGTGTATTAGGGACGGTAGCGATATATCTTGCCTATTCTAGGCCATTCTCTGTACTGTTCAGTCTCCTCAACCTTGACTTGCATCCCGGGCGTGTTGTGTTGCCTCTTGTTCAACGCGTTGTCTCTCTTGGTCTCTCTTCATTTCCCTCACCTTGGCCAACACAACTTCTCGGAAAATTTGGCTTCGGGCGATCTTGCTAAGACTCCTTTCCCTCCTATGAGCTGGTCGTCCAGGTGCTAATCTATTAGGGTCGGCCGCTCCATCATTTGCATGGTGATGCAGAGCTGCTTGACCGGCAGCCGTATCGGAATCTTTGGGAATGTCGTCTTCCACGCCCTCTTCGTCATCATCTGTTTCCATGCGTAAAGCCTCGATCCGGTTCTTGAGTTGGACGAGTTCGATACCGCGACGAAGACGAGCTTTAGTGACCCACGATTTGATTTCAGGAAGAAGGTTGTGTTCCGAAGCACCTTTACCTGTAAGCCAAACGTGCTTGAGTGCCTCCTGTGACATGCTGAGTCAGTACTTGTAGAATGGACGATTAGGAAGCATCATGATCTGATCACTTGCCTCGCTTGTTGGGCGCTTTGACGGATCTACTTGTAGTAGAGCGACGATGAAGTCTTTTGCGTCAGAACTGACATCTTTCCAATATCGCTCATGAAAAGTGACTTTATTCTGGTTCATTTCGCCAATTAGATCCTGAAGATTTTCGCTCCGCCAAGGTGAATAGCCGCAAAGAAGAGTGTATGTGATTACGCCCATCGACCACATGTCGACAGGTTTGGAATGACCTCGCTTGAGCATGACTTCGGGTGCAGCGTAACCGAAAGAGCCAGCCATACTCGTCAACATCTTATGTTTGTCGTCTATGGTCTTGGCAATACCAAAGTCGGCAAGGACGAGAGAAGAGTCGGGGTGTCGCGTAACGTAGAGTAGGTTTTCAGGTTTGAGGTCTGCCAGGACATGAGCATCATTATACAATGGACTACATTTAATCTTGACCGACCGCGATGGACAACGTTGTTCTGATGCAGATAGTTGACTGCTTCGAGAACTTGCCGTATGGTTTGAGATGCATCCTTTTCTGTAAACTTGCCCTTTTCGCAGATTCTGTCGAAAAGCTCTCCACCGGTTGCGAGCTGCGTTACGATATAGTACTTGTCCTGCAATAACATTCGAGTCAATTTACAGTAAATGCCAAACTGCACAAAATCTTACTCTTGACTCGAACCAGTCAACAAACCGGACAATGTGTGGATGGTGTAATCTTTGGAGCATCTGTAATTCATCGTACACCATTTGTTCGTTGCCTTTGACGCTCTTTTTGAGGATGATCTTGACGGCAACGTTGCCATCGGGGCATTCTGCCTCACGGACAATGCCATAAGTACCAGCACCGAGGGTCTTGCCTAGCTTGTATCGAGATCTGCGACGTTCATTCTCAGCAGCTGATATTTTGAGACGGGAAGGCCCATGGCCATCAAGAGAAAAAAGAGAGGGTTCCGACTTTTTGTCGTAGCTTTCTGGCTGACCGTGAAGTTTGTTTAACATGCCTGAGACTGTGTAGAATAGGTCAGTAATTGGACATGTGCACAGCAGAAGCCAACATTAAAGTGTTGGAAGACAAGACAGGCAGATGATGTAGCATTGGAGCTGTGGGAAGGCTGAGCTCGATGGATTGCTTGTGAATCACAAGACCGATCTCTTTTGGGTAGGCACACTTTGGGAATAAAGGCAGCCATTGAGGCCTCCCACAGTAGAACACAAATAGAGACAATCGAGTGCTATAGAACTTACAACTCATGTTCCTTTTCAATGCGGCGTTGCGTTCTGGCGAATAGGAAAAGGCTGGGACTTGTCCGCGAGCAACAGTCAAGATAGCGTGGATATCTTCAGAAAAGCAGTATTCGCGGACAAGTTGTCTCATATAACAGAGGACAATAGGGTACAGGGGATGATGATGTTTGCCAACTCAGCCTCAGCTTGGGGCCACGCAGGGTATAAGGATGGACGTGGGACCGTGTCGTCAAGCTGTGCCAGAAGGCTTCCTTTTCACAGGATGAAATGAGGTAGCTGTGCGACAGCCTTGGCGCCGATCAGTTTTGGCGGGGTTTACTTTTCTCAATGTGGCTTCCTAGATAGACTCGGTCACTGCACTTCCCGTACCGGATTTCTTTCCAGGCGCAAGGCTGAGTGCATCGAGTCACAACCTAACCGAGCCATAGTCATGCGCGACTTCCTTTGACTCTGTCCTCTTTGGAGCCCACAAAATATATGCTTTGAAACGTACTCGAGAAGAGTATCACGAGCTACATCTCGGCTTACTTCCCGAAGTGTGTTTGGGCTCATCTATTTTAAGAAACGCTCAACAGTGATTGGTTGGAGTAAGAAGCTGGCGCTTCGCAGAAGTTACCACTTCTGTACATGACACCAGTCCCAGATTGCGTCTATCTTGATAGAAGCATGAAGTGTGATACTAAGTCACATTTATTGAATGTTAGACGTTACGACCTATTACTTTCTAAATGTATAGATAGAGGTATCGTAGACCGCAAGTAATATTAACATTAATATTGAAACATATGTTTAGGAAATCCTTGCGTTTGTTGACAGCATGCAAGGGGGGATGAACATTTCTTTTTGCAATTTTCATGATTTAATTTGCAGAGTATGGATATGCTCCTTCTCGTTGTGTGATATTGGCATCTGTAAATATTCGTCCACTCATTGACTTTCGTCAAAGAGACTTTCAGTCTTGCCAGTTGGTCTCTTACAGACCGTGGTTGGCCTAGGAATTCAGCCTGATTTTTCGTTACTACATGGTTGCGCGACTGAGCATTTGCTTGGCAAAGTCCTATTCTGGAACATGCTGTAGTCTGATTTAAAGACTTGCTCCATTCCAAAATGCAATGATCGTGGGCGACACTTGATGAGAACGGTTATGAACAAATTATATGCTGCACATAACGCTGCCGTTTTCGGAGTCAGCGTTGTACATTTTGAATGAACGGCGAACAACTAGTCATACCACACATGCAGTCTGACATGGGTTTGAACTCTGAATTCTGCAAAAGGGATGTCTATGAGAGGGAAAAAGTCATGTCCGCGGTGAGGTCAGTGCAAGTGGGCTGCTGGACCCTTCCTCACATCCCCGGCTGCGTTTGGAGCCATTCGAAGGACCATGCAGCAACACGTAGTGTGACCTTTTTCTTCAGTATCCCTATTATCAGACTTCACTCCTATGAAACGCTCACCAAACGACTCATGATTCTATGAGATCCTGATTTGCATACAAGAGACGTACCTCTATAATCATATTCCCAATCAATCATTTGCCATACCTCCCTGGCTTTTCCGCCGCCTGGCCAGGCATCATCGCGGAACAGCAAGGCAGTCCCCTTTGACTTCACAGACTCTACCCTCTTGATCTGACATCTTTTTCCAACGTCGCTACGTACAATGTTCGCATCAAAGCGACTCTCCAAGGTAGGAGTGCCTTGAATCACCAAACAGTGGACATTATACTAATAAGAACTGCAGGAGCTCCAAAAGGTAAATGCCTTCAGATGCAATCTCTCCAGAGAGGGAAGAGCTCATCGATAATAGCTCCAAGGTCCTCTTCCGCCGGGCATCACTCTTATATCGGCTGAAAACTTGGAAGAGTGGCTGATGGACATTAAAGTCATGGATGACAATCCTCTGTATAAGAATGAGGTTTACAGACTGAAATTTCGGTTCGGCTCTAGCTATCCTATTGGTACGCTAGATTTTCTTGCAGACCATAACCGCATCATCCTGCTGATAGGTCCTTTAGAAGCTCCAGAAGTCACCTTTGTCCAAGATGCCTCTCACCCGATCCCGATGCATCCGCACATATATTCAAACGGGATAATATGCCTTGATTTGCTTGATACATCGGGTTGGAGTCCGGTTCAGAACGTGGAGAGTGTGTGTGTGAGTGTGCAGAGTATGTTGACAGGCAACTCGAAGAACGAGAGGCCGCCCGGAAATGATGCATTTGTCAGAACGAACCGACAGCGACCAAGGGACATAAACTTCGTCTTTCATGACAACAAAGTCTGACGGAACTTGGCATAGATGGAGAAATTGCACGATGATGTCGCGGGAAGTCATTTTAGCAATGGCGCTTGGGTGTTTGTGGCAGTCTGAAAGGGCCTCGCATAAAGATGAAGCTCTTTACACACAACCTGCTTTGGAGTACCTGTGTGAACTGGGTCTATGCACGCTTAATACGCATGATATCACTTTTAAAGAGAACGAAAATTGAAAGATTTGCCTTTATGCTTTCAAGAAGCTCGTTGCTTCCCTTGGCAACAGCATCAGGCTGGGTTTTCATTACAAGAACGAGAACAGTATTGCCATTCAAACATCAGATTTAGATTTGACATTTACAAGGATGCAAAAAAGGCTCTGTGGCCTGCTGAAATGAAAAGGTTAGTGTAAGAATGGATGATTTAGGGCTGACTGTGCAGGGGTAATGGGCTAGTGAATAAGTGGATCGTAGGCGGTGAGCCCGAACAAATTATTTCGCCAAAATTTCTCTGAGCCTGCCAAACCTTCTACTCCTATCCATCCCCTACTTTTCCAACCCTTTATCAAAATGGCCGACGAAGTATACGAGGGCGCCATTGGCATCGACTTGGGTAAATCATGAATGGGAATTTGACCTTGTACATATCGCTCATGCGGCGCAGGGACGACTTATTCGTGTGTTGCAAATTACGAGGGTCAGAATGTCGAAATCAGTACGTTGATCGAGAACGAAAGTACATTCTACGATTCACAATTAATCCTACTCTAGTCGCAAACGAGCAGGGGAGCTTTACCACACCCTCCTTTGTCTGTTTCACACCCGAGGAACGTCTCATTGGTGAGGCAGCCAAGAATCAGGCAGCCATGAACCCGGCGAATACCATTTTTGATGCCAAGTAAGAATGCATCCGACAGAACCTCTCACAATAAATCAGGATTCTGATCTATTCAACAGGCGATTGATTGGACGGAGATATGATGATCCTACAGTGAAAAAGGATATTGAATCATGGCCGTTCAAAGTTGTGGATAGAGAAAATAATCCATTTGTTCAAGTCGAGTACCTAAACGAAACAAAGACTTTCTCCCCGCAAGAAATATCGGCCATGGTGTTGGGCAAGGTACTACATCCATATCGGCCAAGTAACTTTTCTAACTTTGACCAGATGAAAGAGGTAGCAGAGACGAAGCTTGGCAAGAAAGTCGAGAAGGCTGTCATTACAGTACCTGCCTACTTCAATGACAATCAAAGACAAGCTACAAAAGATGCGGGATCAATCTCTGGTCTCAACGTCCTCCGAATCATCAACGAACCCACCGCTGCTGCCATTGCCTATGGTCTTGGCTCCGGCAAATCTGAAAAGGAGCGAAACGTCCTTATCTACGATCTTGGTGGTGGTACCTTTGATGTGTCTTTGCTAAACATTCAAGGCGGTGTCTTCACAGTCAAGGCGACTGCTGGAGATACGCATTTGGGTGGACAAGATTTCGATACCAACCTTTTGGATCATTTTAAAAAAGAGTTCCAAAGAAAGACCAAAAAGGACATTTCTGGCGACGCCCGTGCTATTCGTAGGTTACGTACGGCCTGTGAACGTGCCAAGAGAACCCTTTCGAATGGTACTCAGGCAACACTCGAGATTGACTCTTTGTTCGAAGGCGAGGACTTTAATACAAACATTACTCGTGCTCGATTCGAAGACTTGAATGCCAAGGCATTCAATGGCACTTTGCAACCAGTAGAACAGGTTCTCAAAGACGCAAATATTGACAAGAGCAAGGTGGACGAAATTGTTCTTGTTGGTGGATCTACTCGTATTCCTCGTATACAGAAGCTTCTTAGTGACTTCTTCAATGGCAAGAAGTTAGAGAAGAGTATCAACCCTGACGAAGCCGTTGCATACGGTGCGGCAGTACAGGCCGGTATTCTTTCCGGCAGAGCGACCAACAAAGATACTGAAGACCTCCTCCTTCTTGATGTCGTTCCTCTCTCCCTCGGTGTTGCAATGGAAGGCAACATCTTTGCTCCAGTCGTTCCTCGAGGTCAAACCGTCCCAACAATCAAAAAGCGCACTTTCACTACTGTGGCCGACAATCAGCAGACTGTCCAATTCCCTGTATACCAAGGTGAGCGTGTCAACTGTGAAGACAATACGTCTCTTGGTGAATTCACGCTTGCACCAATTCCACCCATGAAAGCCGGAGATGCTGTGCTTGAGGTTGTATTTGAAGTCGACGTTAATGGTATACTCAAGGTCACTGCCACTGAGAAGACATCTGGCCGTAGCGCAAACATCACCATCTCCAACTCGGTCGGCAAATTGTCTTCCACTGAAATTGAAAGCATGATATCGGGTAAGTTGGGTCATTGTGACGCTTTGACGTTGCTCCTGGTTTCTTTTGGCTGTAACAATCTGACATGTCTTTTTTCCTATAGATGCCGCAAAATTCAAAACTTCAGATGAGGCTTTCTCCAAAAAGTTTGAAGCTCGTCAACAACTCGAGTCCTACATTTCTCGCGTCGAAGAAATCGTCAGTGATCCAACGATGAGCATGAAGCTCAAGCGAGGTCAGAAGGAAAAGATTGAATCAGCACTAAGCGATGCGATGGCACAGCTCGAGGTTGAAGATGCTGGAAGCGACGATCTTAAAAAGAAGGAGCTCGCGCTGAAGAGGGTAGTCACCAAAGCCATGAGCACTCGTTAAGATGCTGCAGAATCTGTCACTTACGATCAGCAAATCAGAGGCGCCAGCGGGGTTTGGGTAAGTGGAAGTCGCAACAGCACTGGCTGAAAGCAAGGTAAGAACCAAAGTAACCAGCGCGACTCCATAGACTCGGTTGTCCAAAAAGCTATTCCAGTCTTATCTCTTATCGTCTTTCTGTGCGAGCTTTAAGCTGCGTTCTGGCGGCCATCTTTCTTGTGTAGAAATGAAGGATTTTTGCAAACTCGACAACATTTAGAACAACTCCGTCGCCACTACTATATTCTTCCTCACGGATATTAAATTGGCCTTAGAGGAAGAAGTCGACAGGATAATCCTCCTTGTTCACGCATGTGAAATTACAGATCTCAGCACCAGCTGGAAGATTTGGCAGCCAAGAAGGATCCCATTACCAATCAAGTCCTCAAATAGGTGACACAGCATAAACGCAAGTAAGAGTAGACTTACATTGGTGCTGACATGACTTACTGTTCCCGAAGATGACGATTGCTCCCAGGTAGGCTGTCTTACTTACATCAAGTCAAAGTAGAAAATGACAACTAACCGAGGTTCTTTATCCGCAGTTTGCGACGCTTCCGATGTTCTCAATAATATCGATGCCTATTGCAGAACGGGGATTTCTGAAGACAAAGTGTGTGTCCTGCACTAACCATCCCCTCAGGCTGGAACTTTTAGGAACAAGGTAACTTGCCCCTCGTCAAAATTATAACTCCCTGGCCGGTCGTCAGGAATGGACGCGCGATTTGATCACAACCTTGATACAAAGCAAAACCCTAGAGCACGGTTGGGGGATGCTTCGGCCCAGCTAGCCGTATATTGCAGTAGTACCCGGTTCACAACATGCTTTGGACATGTTCTAGCGCCTCTTTGCCCAGGGAGTCGCAAGCAAAAATATTGCGCATGTGCCGCGCAGGGACCCCTAGTAACCAAGCTCGTGGTTTTATCCCTGCCCTTACGCGGTCTCCTTCCGAAGAGCCGCAAATTCTCCACCATTATCTATTCAGCCTCTCAGCGGCTGAAACCGATAGCAGAAAAGCGTGAACATCTTCCAAGCCCGTCGAAGAAATCGGTATTTATCCGCTGGGGATTTTCGAAACCATCCGCAAAGCTGAACGCCACTAGAGTCGTGATGATAGTCGTCTAGAGATTTTCAGGTACGCCACGCTGGTGCATGTTCTGTCGATCAGGAGGCTGCCTTACAGACTAAAAACTCCAGTCCTTCTGTGCGTTTCTGCTGAGCCTCGGCATGAGCATCCAAAATAGTGGCACAGTGAGGGGAAAATGTGGGATTGCATGAGGCGGATTAAGCCGATGCCTTGCGCCATCTTCCGTCCAGGGTCCACTTTGGTTTCGGTAAACCCGAAGCGATACGAGAAATCTGCAGAACGATGCGGTAATCTGCAAAGTAAATCGATAAAGCTGCAAAGCAAGTCGAGAACTGTTCGAGTGATTCGAGTGCTTGTGGAGGTTCACGAAAATGGTCGAGGCGCCTATCGGAAATGTTTGAAGCGCCGTCAGCTTGGCAGATGGTGACCACCATCGAAATTACGCGGAAGGCTCTAGTGTTCTTATGACTCTACTAGCCGGGATCCGAGACGTGAAACTGGCGTCCTTTACTTGGTCTGGGAGGTGCCATCCCAGTCGTACCCGAGCCTAAGGATACTGTCGTCTGCCCCTGTTGGCCAGAAAGCTTATGCACCTGCGGAAGGAATCACCGCCTCTTCGGGACTGAGTCGTGCTCGAAGTAGCAACGTGCTGTATAGATGAGCTGACGCTGCAAGATAGACGATTGGCAATTATCGATGCATAGGTGCACATGGCTGACTGAGACCAGTTATTACATTCCGTCTTGGATCATGAGCCCTGCATTCACTAGATGTACGGCTAAGGCAGCTGAGCCAAGGACAGGCATGGCAAGGATTTTACTCCTTACGCCGGTGTAGCAAAAATAATGTAGGATCTATTTCAATAAAAATGCGTTCGTGCCGCAATGAATGGAGTAGAGCATCTCCGTCTGTCGCTTCTTCGAGACTCTTTCGTTTTTCTCTGAGTTCGACTTGGCCATCTTTCGTTGAAGGCCACTTTTAAAAACATGTCTTATCTCTTTCTTCTTCTCCTGCCTTCTCTCTTCAGTCCTTTTGCCTCAGCAGCATGTATCTATAAAAGATCCGGGTCGCCGGCAATCAGTAATATCACGAGCGCTCAGTGGCAAGCTCTGAATCAAACCGTCAGTGGGAGATTACAAATTGGATATCCATGGGCCAGGCCTTGCTATAGTGAATACAATGGAGCTACTTCATTGCGAGATGCTGCGGAATGCTCGGTTATACAATCAACATACTCTAATGAGACTATTATTGCTAGCAACTTTGGTGGTTATCAAAACGTAAGTCATATCGAGTTGTCATCTTGACACCAGGTCTCCCAAGAACCACTTCACAAAGCTCGCTCCACAATCCACATGCTGAGATCCCCCTTGGTGAATGTGAATGGTAATGCTAACTTTGCTCAGGCAAACTGGGGAAGTTGTCAGTCAGCTGCACAAGGCTGCAATCTGAACTCCAGCGACCCTTCTCAACCTCCACCAGCCGACTGTTACCAAGGTAGCGTTCCAAGCTATTATATTGAAGTCACAAACGTATCCGACGTCCAGGCTGCACTGGCCTTTGCTGGATCAAATAAAGTGCCCCTTGTCGTAAAGAACTCGGGACACGACTACAAAGGTCGCAGCTCTGCGCCCAACTCCCTTGCTTTGTGGACACACACATATCAACCACCCATTCAGCTCGTAACAGATTTCACGCCAGAAGGTTGCTCCGCACCGGCGGGCAATGCTATTACCATCGGTGCTGGTCAGGGCTTCAATGGCATCTATGAGTTTGCCGAATTAAATGACATTACAGTTGTTGGAGGCGCAGACAGGACGGTAGGAGCTGCTGGAGGTTGGCTCAATGGAGGAGGTCATGGTGCCTTGTCTAACAACTTTGGTCTCGGAGTCGACAATGCCCTTCAAGTCAGGGCTGTCCTCCCAAATGGTACATATGTCACAGCAAACGCGTGCCAGAACCAGGACATCTTTTATGCGATCCGCGGTGGTGGCGGAAGCTCTTTCGCTGTCAATATGGAAGTTACGTACCGAGCACATCCTCGAGTGACGCTTCAGGTACGTTGATCAATACACCCAAGCCATTCAACTCATCCCTAAATCTTTGCACAGGTCGCCTACGCTGGCTTTAAATCCCCCAACAACTCCACCTTCACCGACTTCATGACCATCCTCGCCGCCAACGCCGACAAGTGGGCCTCCGAAGGCTTCGGCGGCTACATCGAGCCCTCTCCACCCGCCGACACGCCCCTCGTCTCCTCCTTCCTCATGATGACCCCCAACCTGACCTACGAGCAAGCCAACACGTCCATGGCGCCCATCCTCGACTTCGCAGCCTCGCTCGGCAACTACAGCGTCGAAGCCGGCGTCGTCACCCTGCCCTCCTTCTACTCAGCCTACGAGACCTTCATCGCGCCCGAGACCGAGATCGTCGACGTCAGCCAGGCGCTGGCGAGCCGGCTGATCCCGCGCAGCCTGTTCCAGTCGCCGCAGGGCCAGCAGCAGGTCGTGTCGGCGTTCAGCCAGGTCGCGGCTACCGTGCAGTATGGCAGTCCGTACCAGCAAGACCAGCTCGCCGCGTTCGCCCAGAACCCCGTGCAGATCTTGGTCACCACGCCGATCAACTACCCGGGCGACAACACGTCCTCGGTGACGCCGGCGTGGAGGGATAGTCTGTGGCACGTGATTACGGGGGTCACGTGGAGTAATGATGCGGATACGGATACGATCACGAAGGGGTTTAAGGGCACGAATGTCGCCGGGAACATTCTGAGGCAGCTCGCGCCGGATAGTGGTGCGTATCAGAATGAGGCGGACGTGTTTGAGCCGGATCCGGTGGCGTCCTATTGGGGACAGGCGAATTATGATAGGCTGACCGCGATCAAGCAAGAGGTGGATCCGGGGAATCTGTTGACGTGTTGGGATTGTATTGGGTCGGATAAGAGCGATGCGCGATATGCTTGCTACCCGGACATCTCGTAGATCGTCATCTAATAATGGGCGGAACGATTGCTGGCGTTTATGGTTGTAATGTTGGGATTAATTGTCAACAGAACCTTCTTTGCGAATAGCTTCGCAGAAGCTTCATTTTGGGAGCAATGATTCAACATAATGGAAGGCATGGGAAGCTGGGCACGAGACCATCAGCTAATCATTCACTTACTAATACAATGAGATGAGAGATAGCCTAAGGCTATGCTGAAATGTAAATGTGGGGACACGTTTAGAATAATTGGAAGAACAAGCATGACTACTTTTTAAAAGACTTTAAAGGCAAATGCAGTCGGACACCAACTTCTTTCTAACATCCCCTAAACGGATAGCCAGATGGCACTTCTGCGCAATTAGCAGTGTGTCTTCTTGTCTTGAATTCATGACTGTTGAAGTAAAGAGTTGAAAGCATGAAGAGAATTAATTGAGGTCTGAGTTCCTAGTGGAAGAACAGACGACTATGTGCCCCAAGCTAGACTAGTACTATTCGGGCGATCGCTACCACAATACCTTAGGGTCCTCAGGGGAAATTTCCTCTCAACACTGACCCCTTCGCTGGGTAGACATACATCAGCTGTTATATGTCCAGTGATGACGGCGTTTGACTTCAATGCGAGCAGAATGCTTACGAAGCAAAGAGAGATGCTAAGGTATAATGATACAAACACGAGTGCTTGGTTTTTGGCGACAAACAGATGTATGAGGCTTTTGTTCAGCTTCGGCTCGCTGTCTTTGGTATAAGGTATCTGCTAAGAATTGGGCCTGACTCTTGCCACTGCTGACGGAGCTTGTCTTTGACACGTCCTGATTGAGGTACATTGCGCCAAGTTCAACCCCCGCAGTATGACGAGCCTGTGGATACCAAAATCTGCACGGCTTCAACGCCTCACAGCCTTGCGTGTGTCGAATTTCTTGCCGATTCAAGTATCCACTAAGTTAGTATTTGGCCTCCGGAGGAATACTGGTCTCTCAATCACCTGAATTACTTCATATCACGGGTTTTCTCCTGGGGCAAGTTTACCTCCCAGCCTCCTCTCAGAAGACCGATCAATGGATCACGTCGCAATGCCTTTGAACCCTAGTGGTGATGGAGTTGACGTTCCTTTACTCAGTCTATTTGAATACGATCATCTAAACTTCTTAGACTATCCTCAGCGCGATGGTTGGGGCGTCCGAAGCGTCCTTGACTGGGACGATCTTTTTGAGAATCCTCCTCGAGAATTCCAGGCGTTCCTTCAACGCTGGCTCTACTTTGGTGTCTTAGAAGCGGTTTTTAGACAGAAGATCAATGTCCTTGATTTCGTGCGCTGGAAGAACGATGACGCTCAACCATATTTGTGTTCGAAGAACCTGATACACTACACCAAGAACTTCGCGAACACTGCAGACATTGATGTGCTTTTAAAAGCCTTCCAGATTCAAGCCAATATGGTAGACACCCGCAACTCTGGCTTGGAAAAAAGGACTCACCCCAAGTATGCTAGGGATTACTTAACACTGTCTAAATATACTTTAATGGGTGGTAAAGCGAGTCCCCAAATCCCAGAAGTAACCATGGCCACCGATTCAATGATTGACTTGATTATGAACGCATGCATGGACCGTTTCATCAGGGCACAAGTGACTTCTGAGCCAGACCGTATGCTGCTTCCTTTCCATGGAAGGGCGTTGGAATTTCCTTTTAAAAAGCTCACCTGGAACCTCTTGAGGAATCAAGGTTGGTGCCCATCCCTACTTGGAATGATGTTTGAGCGCTACAATACATCTGGGCTGTACTACATGAGTCGTGTCCAGCGACCGAGTGATCCACATCAACACGATACTGAAAACTACGGAGACGTTCCACACAAATCATCTGCCAAGGACCAAATCTGCACTCTCTGGAGATGCCGTCATCGAAACTTGCAGGACAACTCGTATAAGACTGCGCATGTTGTCGGTTGCCCCGGTTGTCGCGAGATCGAAGTAAAACCAGAAGATCTCGCTGATATCCTAAGACAAGGAACATTCCCTCTGATCCTGTCAGTTGAAGAACACGAAGATCCTGCAAATATCCAAGTCCTGCCTTGGAAAGACGGCGTGGCCTACGTAGCCATCTCACACGTGTGGTCCGACGGCCTAGGAAACGTCGACAAGAATGCCATTCCGCGCTGTCAGCTGGTCCGGCTGAGCAAACTTGTTCGGACGTTGCCTGGAAAGGCCTCAGATGTGGTCCTTTTCTGGCTTGACACTATATGTGTACCTCCAGACGCTGCAAACCAACCAGAGCTGCAGGAGCTTGCCATTGAAAAGATGAGAGAGACTTATCTATATAGTTGTGCCACACTCGTGCTAGATGCTGGAATATACCCAGTCAGCAGTGTCGGTATGTCGGATGCGGAAATTATGATGCGTGTCTTTGTATCCACTTGGAACTCTCGCCTTTGGACCTATCAAGAAGGGGCTCTGCCATCAGCTTTGTACTTCCAATTTGAAGAGACTGCACATGATGTTGACGAATTGCACAAGAGATTCCAACGATCCGAAGACGATGTTACCAAGTTTACTTTAGGTAACCGGCTCACACGCGAATATTTCGCCCTGAGAGGCTTTCGAGAACTTTCGGGTATCGGTGGCGGGCCGGGTTCTGCAGATGGCATACTTCTCTTTATGATCCACGCTCTGTCTCACCGTACGACGAGTGTCGCCTCCGATGAAGCGATATGTCTATCGACATTACTAGGCCTCGACATGCGTGCTATTGTCAGAACAAAACCAGAAAAAAGAATAGAAAAGTTCTGGACGATGATTCCCAGAGTTCCCTGGTCGATCCTGCTAGATAGAGGACCTAAGCTGGACACCCTGGGCCTTCGCTGGGCGTCAAAATCCCTACTTTTTACCGAAGAACGGCGTCACCCGTTTACGGGAAATCATGCCCCTATTGCTGCCACCAGTAATCTCACGAGGATTCAATGTACAAATGAGGGCCTCAAATTTGAAGCGCCCGGAATGATGATAGCCTGTTTTGACTACCGAGTAGGACATGTATTGAGCGTCATTGATAGCACCGGTGTCTATCACAAGTTCATTGACGTAGCGGCAGATTTCCCTGTCAAGACAAGAAGCAGCTGGATCCCAGACGGCGAAAAACGCTATGCAAATCCAAGCTGCATCCATCCTCGTGGCATCCATCCGATTAGCAGAATCGCGTTTGTGTTTCCAGCGGAAGAATGGCCATCAGACAAGTGGATGAGTTACGAGTGCATTTTCCTTGTTATCAAGGAGCAGCGGGGCGGGATAATTTACGCTACGAGGGTAGGAACGGGATACTACATGGGTACATTGGAGAAGGACTCTCCCTGTGGAGCCTTGCGAGGGGCGTGGCCTCCTCCATATTTCGGTTTTGAGGATGGACCCGCAGTGATCGACAGGATGGAAAATCAAGTCCTTTCGGCCTCGTGGGCGTATCGAACGCCATCTGGACAGAAGTGGTGTATCGTATAGATCAACCACATTTGCGGAACGTGTGGTCAACAGAGGACCAACATTTGAGCTTCTACGCCCATCAACCACTCTGAATTAAGCATCCTAGCCCTTGTCCATCTCCTTCAGAGACTAGGCATTAGATAAGGAAGATATAAATTAACTATGTTCATAATCACGAAGGTCTAGAAAGAACGGAGCGAGGCATAGAGGTGGCTCCCAGCTCTAACTTGTTGCAAGTGTCTGATCTGGCGTATGAATTACCTCCTATCGCGATGGAGGTATCTCAGAGTGCAAGGCTATCATTCTGTAGATATTGGCCCGGCTCTGCACGCGGGATTGGACATTTCAGTGTATCGACAATGTGTCGGAAATCGTTCAAGAGACGCTGCGAGTTAGTCTTTTCATGACATGGATTTTTGTTGCTGAGTGAGAAGAACCTTCTGTTCAGGACATTCATTTTTCTGACAGCTCGTGCCTTTCCAAGAGACCAAAGCAGAAAATTATCCGTATTAGAAGATTGGCATAGAAAGATCAGCGAGTAGTTACATCATTATTTACGACAATAGAAAGAGGGAGCTATCTAAATCCAAGCCGTATCCTTATTCAAGCTCTCCCCGACAATATCTCTACAACGAGCAAGTGCAGTTACTATCGTTACCGTTCGTAAGATAAGCAACGTTGATAGCAGCGAACCTAAAACGTACGTTTTCAATCAGCAAATTTCTCGCTTTCTCTAAACAACAATGCAGAAGTCCGATACTCACGCAGATGCGGCGGCGAACACCTCTATTTTCCGTGCATTTGTCATCAGAGTGAGTATTAAGGTGCAGATTATTGACAGAAACGCGATGATTCCCATCCGTAGCAAGTTGCTTTTAACAACGTACAAGACAACCATTGAGCAGAGAGGTAGTAGCGATGTGATAGTAACAGTAACGACGAAAACGATAGCTATTAATGTTGACTCTTCATATTTATAAATCCCAGCTCCCAGGTTGTCCGAGGTAGGTCGCTACTCATGATCTTAATAATCTTCTTGGTCAGTCTTTTTGGAGTCAGATCCTACCTTGAGCTTCTCGCCAATGATCTCGTGATACTTAGGAACTACAGTGTCCGTGAACCACCGGGAGAACAGGTCCGGGGCTTTGCGTGTCTTCAAACCAATGAGATCCTCTTCAAATTTAGAGCTCCAGGCGTTTCGATCAAGTCCTAGGAGCGGAAATGATCCCATCCATGGCTTCTCAAACCAACTCCTGAGGAACTGAACGTCATGTTGAGTTGGCCTTTCCAGACATGATACGGCTGCCTGCTTTAGAAGAGCGTCGTCTTGACCTCTCATTCAGTCGGGACCTTAAGAATTCCAAAAGTTCCGCGTACTATATTTATCAAGTTTTTCCCTAAGCTCAAGCACCTTTTCCCATTGCTCCGAGCCTTCTTCGCCTTCACCGGTTGCTAGCGAAAACCAGTCGTAGGGATAATCCTGACGGTCAGCGTAAGCGGCATCGTCCCTCGCAATCTCCTCGAGGTCTGCTTCGAGGTGGATGATCTCGGCCTGCATGTATAGAAGGTTCCGCATGCCCAGAGCTTGAAAGCGTCGAAAGATAGCAAGTTCATTATGCGCACCCATCAATTGAGCAACCTTGTTGTAACCTTCCATGCTTCAAATAGTCTACTTGAGTATGGGACGCAGCCTTGAATGAATTTTCTCAACTCTGAAGAGGAGAGACGACGTCACCAGTGCCTACAATTAGAGATTATGGTACGCCTTGACACGTTGTCATGAAACTCGAGCAAGTCACGGTATGCTTCAAGCATTGATCAACGTTGAGCTGTTCGTTGAATACATTATCAGCATTTTTATCGGGTCGTTTTCAGGACGTCTCTAATGAACGTGCTTCTAATTTTCTTTTCATCGTTTCCACTTCTTTTTATTGCGTACATCGGGAATATTGCAGCCTCGAATAAGGTAAATGATGACTGGTTGGAATGCTAAGCGCCAGAAGTCGGGCGAAGCTGCATGCAGCTTGCAGTTAGGCTACAACACCTCACGGGCGCGTGGGGTAAACCTGTTCGGTGAGGGCAGCGCATTATGCATGCCACACTGTTGCTGCCTGGAAGAGATGCCAAATAAAATGTTATTTGAAGCATCAATCAGCTACTTTCGTTCATATGTGGTCAGCATGAAGATGGTTGGAGCCAGTTACAGATAGACTTATCGGTGCGTTTCGGTTGTAAAGGAGCAGGTCGGTTTCTGGGCAAACTCGCAATCACTATAGAAGCGGAATAGCACCTATTTGGTGCGGGGGAGATAGACCATGGGGTATATATGCCGCAGGTGAATCATAGCATCCGCGGCGCTGACAATCTTAGCTCCCAATCCGGTTTTGGCTCGAATAACCATCAGAAGTCCGGATACTTTCGACAACAATCCTTCCAGTATTTTACGTCGGTTCGATCAGCGTATCATAGAGAGATGGATCCCAACGCGAACATGATGGGAGGCTTTTCTCCCCCTCCTCAACAACGTTTTCAGTCCCCCAGTCCGACTCCGTTATTCTCCCCAAGCGAAAAGGAAGCCCTCCTCCAAGATCGAAAACGATTTGTTGCCAGCATGTCCCTTTTTACTGGTATGCCGATTGACCAAACTTGGGACGGAACCTCTCAAGGACGTGTAGGAGGAGCAAATGCTACGCCAGAAACCTTCCAATCGTCCATGGAAACCCGGGAGAGCGGCATTACAGAGTACCGGACCGAGGAAAGTAATGTACAGTCAGCGAGCAACATCCAGTCCGAGGTAGAATTGTTGTCTCAATGAGTACGAAAGTGTGAAAAGCTTACAACGTCGCAGTGCTGCCAAACTTGCCACGGACCAGGCTGTAAAATCGACCATGGTGCTCCTCGATACGCTGGAGTAGTAAATCAACGCATTGGTGACCTGCAATATGTCGAAGTGAGAGAGGATACTGGTACAAAAGTTAATTGGATCTCGCCGCAGCTTGTCAGAGAGTGCAACTTTCCCCTGCTTGATGGCTCAGAAAAGCGGATTTTCTTGGACTTTAAAGGAGACCAATATGAAGCCAGACAACGCGTCAGCATACCTCTCGTAGGAAAAATGAAAAAGACGGAACAAACTGAGTTCTTTGTGGCTCCACCTTCCTTTCCAATGAGCGGCTTGTTAGTCGGCAATGAATTCATCAGTAGTTTTGGACATCCCCATAACGTGTTTCTTGACGAGCGAGACAAAGTCCTTGTTATGGTTCAGAAGAAAACCACGGTGGGTGGGGAGCTCCTGAGAATTCCAAATGTTTAAGGGAAACACTGAGACTTTGTACCTAGGAATCGGAGCACCAGTTGATACAGGTCGCACAAGTTGAAGCAGACGAAAAGGCATTCCAAATAGAACAGAAGCGAACCAAACGAGCACAGCAGCGAATTTCTAGCAATAAAACTCGTCAGATGGGACGAGACCAGCAGTCACCCGCTTCATCAACGTTGGAGATCAGGAGTAAGCGGGGATAGTGATGGAGTGCCGTACCGTAGAGACTAGACATTGATCTCAAAAGATATCAAATGTTGCTTCTATCGATATTCTCGCACTTCAAGTACGCGGTAGCCATTCTCCGTTCGGAAAAGAAGCCAACAGAGAAGCTCAACAGCGTTTCGAGGCAAAGGGACCAGCGGGCCTGTGAAAGTGTTGACGGATGAAAGGCTCAGTGCATCGGTAAATGTAGAACGATACAAGCCAAACTTTTGCTTCATAAGTCTCACTAGATTAACCGACACGTAAAGAAATTTTTTGTTAGCATTATTGGCACAATCGAGATCTGCAGGCTCGGCCAGTACCTTACCTGTGCGGAAGGATTGAAGGAGGCTGTCGAATCAAACGGAACGGTGGAGATTTCCAGACCGACCGATCGCCATGCACTTACTAGCCTCAGATAGGAATGGTAGAATGACAAACACCAATTGGGCATGGAATTCCACGCGGCATGACATTCGTTTCAGTGCCCCACCTGTTGAATCCGCGCGCTCGTCCTGATGGGCTGGGATGAGATGGCCCGTAAGGCACATGTCTCTTCTAACCCCCCCTTCCGTGCCATGCGACACTGGGGCATCAAAGTGACCTCGAGTCTGCTCATCAGAACAAATATACCAGGCAATCCGCCAGCGCAAATCTTTCGTCTCGGGAGCATCCGTTTTAAACCAGCCAACCGATGCGCCAGCGCTGTTACATGCGTGAGGCTGATCCAATTCCTCACTGCGTAATACCGAACCAACTTTCTACCACCGAACGCCATCTCCGGGTACTGGCTTTCAATTACGACCTCCAGTATTAGCTTCGGATCGCCACAGTGACAGGCACGACGACGCCAATTACCTCGCCGTCGCGGATCATAGTCAAGGGATTCCAGCTATGGTCTTGATTACCTCACAACCTCCTCATAAAGAAGCACCATGACCACATAGGCATGTCAACACATCAAGAGAGATTGGAGTCTCGCAAAAGCATAGCGGAGGACGCCCTTAAAAGAGAAATAGAAAAGGGCAGACATTTGACGGGCATCGATGAGATAAAACGATTTCTCCAGGAATTCGCCCAGAAATCAGAGTGGAAGCAGGATTACTTTGGAGTACTGGAAGACAAAGACTGCTTTGACGTTTATCTCGCTGCCAACTCTCGCGCTTCTAGATCGATTTCAGGGGGCCGTCCGGATATAGACATACTGACGCCACCGGCAAGTGACACCTCGGGCGAGCTGCATTCTGAGCAACGGCGACCTTCGCTTGGGATAGAAGAGTCTCAAGAAGTGGGAAAGGAGGCGTTGCAGCGCTTATCCTATGACGAACCCGTGAGTCATTGCAAATGGTGAACCCGTTCTCGAGGATTTACTGACCGTCGCGATTGCTCACAGGAGAATTACTTCCTTGTAAGAATAAAACATGCCAGCAGAGATGACATCTGGCCGGTGATGGCAAACCGCATCAAAGGCGAAGAAAGCTATATATCAGAGGGTACTCTTAACCAATGGAATCTCTCAGGTCAACTGGATGGTAATAACACAATCAAACTCACATGGATAGAGCATTCAGGAGCTGGGACCAAGACACGCTGTACGCGATTTAGGAAGATATCAAATGTCAATATCCAAAATAATATTGCCATCGCGCAATCTGCCTACAATGATTATGATACCGAAAGTTCTTCCTGCGGAGAAATGCAGTTGTCCTTAGGTTTGTAGTTGTCTTCCGATCCTATGCATTCAGAAGTACTGACCGGATTGGAGATAATGTTGAAAGTCAAATGATTGTACCACTACCTCCAGAAATTCTTGAACAAAATATCCAGTTTTTCAACAAGACTGCCGAGAGCTTTTTGACCAATTCCATACGGAGCTACAACCAGATGCAAAGAGGGTTTCTCGGCAAGCGGCATTATCACTGCGCCGAAGAGCTCCAGTATCCTGATACACTAAAAAGCAACAAAAAGCCAAGAGTCGATGGGCCTGGAGGATGAGGCAAATAGCTAAAACTGACCCTAATCACACAATCAGCATATTCTCGCCGCAATATTCTACTTTACGCATCTAGCTTTGACAACACAAGGGCCGGCGGATTGACGCTTCTGTCGTTTGCTCTTCTCAGGGGCCTTCAGACAGTAGGATGGCGGTAGCTGACTGCCTACCCGACAAATGCCATTGAAGTCGCGGAAAGCGCGTCACCTGCGCTCAAGAGAGGACAAAAAACGTGCCAGGCAATGCTTTGGCGATGGAATGGATAGGCCTTGTGCTCTGTTGAGAGTGAATACGTACCATATTCCATCAAGAGATGGTCTGGGGACCGTTGATTAATTGTTATACTTGCGGTTTGATCAACCAGGTGAATGACACAAAGCGACTTCGCGGATTTTTGACATTTGAGGGAATTTTGGAAGGAGGCAAGTAATCCCAACAGTGGGAAATCGGGGCTGAACTTACCAACTATGTATGCAGCGTGGTCCCCGCTTTAGAAAGTGGTCACAACTTTCTCGGCGTAACAAACAGGCGTCCGGAGTGGTGGGACCAACTATGCAAGATACCCAATCGATTTAGATTACAGTTTTTGGAGGAAATTTTATTTGTTAACCCTACATGCGCTTAGATCTAGCGAGGAGTTTCTGGGCACCATACATTTGCCACGTGGTGAAGTTCATGTTCTGACGTTACACGTAGACCCGCAGCAATGAAATATGCCTCATATGTGCAACTCTTTTCCACAAACTTGCCTAATTACAGCAGTACTAAGAAAGCTGATGACTCGCTTATTGACCTGATCTTCCAGAGCAAATCTTTATGGAGCTCTGCCATCTCTCAGGGTTGGGCAAGTCATATACAGACGAGGTGGCTAGCTCTGAGTCATTGCAAGCGTTTGATCCGACGTATTATTAACGCCCTACGATGGTCGAGGTAGCTCCGAGTGTGCGTAGGCGATCTAATTCAAAAAGTCGCTGCAGAGGCTGATACCACAACTGAGTTCCGTCCTTTTTAGTTTTCCTTTTCCAAAGGAAAAACATCCAGAAGGCCTAGACTCTTCAAAATCGTGTCATTTCCTTAAATAAGGGATCCGTAAAGTGCTCAAAGTGAAGAAGGGCAAGATTGCTGTGAGCTAAAGTAGTGAGTAGTGACAGAACGTGTGAGTCTGAAGCTGTTGCCACTCGCGTAGACCCTAGATGAGCGGCAAACAAACCTTAGACTCATAGTCCACGCAATTGGCGTCACGCTTCAGTGGGCTTTACAGACTAACCCATTTCCCCATAATTCCTGCAAAGCGGTACCCTGCTCCTACTGGCCAGAACAGGTACATCTCAACATACGAACTCTTCTCCTCTACTACTTACTATGTGAATCATCCCTTAGCACATTCGACGAGAGAAACATTGCTGCCCATTCTGCTCCTAGAGCTCTGAGAGAAACTTAGAGCTCACTTTCAAACGTTCCTCCGTGGCTTTTCACATACAGAACGCATTACCGCGACACGGTAGTTGCCTTCAAAATGCCACCCAGACAGAATCAGGTAAGGCTACTGTGAGCGATACACAGCGAGAGAGGCCGATAGGTGGCATAACTGTTTTCCAAACCATGACCAAGATGAAGCAAATCAATCAGATGAATGTATATGGGTCAGCCAAACGACCGTGGGCCTGTGTCTTAAACATTGGCCGTTGGATAGACATAACAAAAGCGAGTAATGACCTAAATGGCATTAGACATACCTCTTATCATGTCTTTATGATCATTGCGTGACTTGCTGCCTTTTTCATATGCGCCCGTCCAGCAGATTGATTTTGTGTAAATCTCTTCTCCCAATATCACACTTTAAAGAACCAAACCTACCTTTGCAGTGAGTTATGCTGTAGCTCACACGTAAAGTACCCACCGATGACCACTAATGACGGTACCTCGAGTCACATCCCAATGTTCGACGGTATGAAGCTCTCCAAACCATCGTTTCCACATCCTACCTCCTTTCCTCAACAACCACCATCAAAACCACTCACCACTAATAATCTCATTCTCAGCCTAAGGCACCCCCCAGCATGAATTTCCTCAATTCGCCATACTTTGCTCCCGCCACTACCAACCCCGGCGACCCCAACTTCAAACAAACCATCATCAACTACGCCAAGACGCTCGACGCGAGCAGTCTCTCCTCCCTCAGCGGCAAATACGGAGCCGACCTCCTCCGTGCCACCATCTTCAGTGACCCCGCGGGTCACAAAGCCATACTCCAGGAGGTGAAAGCAGAAATCGATGCTCTGCTGGAGGTAAAGCGCGCCGAAGAGGCGAAGACGGCAGAGAAGGGCGCGGGGGAGAAGCGCGAGAGCCCGAAGAAAAGGGCCTCGAGGCAGGGGGAGCGTGTGAACGGATGAGGGGTGCTCCGATGGACTTTTGCGTGGAATTCGGGTAGGTGTTTTATGGAGTTTCGATTTGTAGTTTTACAAATGGACTTATTGCCATGGTGGCATCCGTCATGTTCTATGCTTCTTGATCTTGCACTGCAACCATATCGTCATTGAAGTTCGAGTCAAACGCGGGTGGATTTGCTATGAAAAACATAGTGTGCCTTGAACTGCTGTTGATCCATCCAGGGGGACCTCGACAGGCCTCTGGAATTGATAAATGCTAAGGACTTTCGGCGAATGCATCATGAGCATTTGCATCGTGCTTTTCGGTTGAGGGTCTCCCGGCTGTGAATGTAATCAGTTCAATCTCCGAAGCGCGCAGCCGTCCTTGCTGCATTCACAAAAGCCCGAGCAGAGAGGACGAAAGAATATGAAATCCAGAGCTCAGGTAATAATCTGCACGAGGCCATCTTCAGCCTCTCTTTCACCTTTTTCTCATCTCACAACTACTAGATAGTGCTCTCGTTCTACTTGTATGCCAGGTGACACTAAGATTGCCTTAAGGTGTAATTGAATCGAGACAAAACTCTGCATTCTAATCGAAAGCTAAGATTCAAGTGGCTGAGACCATCCCCTATTTGTACCCTGAATGCATGCTCAAATGATTCAGAAGCTATTGAAGAGCTGGAGCCGTCCCGATGCTTGCTGTCCAATTGTGAGCATTGCATTCACAACACACCGTGGTGTTGAGATTTTGGGACGACTCGGCGCTCCGATCCGTTCTTAGCGCAAGACTGGGTAACACGAAAAGAACACGCTATTATTGCTAGCCCACTTTTGGTTAGATCCTAAATCCAGGACAATATCCCCTACGATTGAAGTCTGTGGACCCTGATTCATTGACAACCCGAGTTTTGCCAATCTATACCGGGTCTTCTTTGAGACTGCGTCGTCAAACACTGCTCAGATTGATGCGGATGTCTTCTATCTTAAAAAACATATCTGATTTCAAAGTTGAAGCCATTCCAAATGGCAATTTCGAGCGAACGCCTGGCATTCTTGGGCCTGGAAAATATAGGCCAAACGAACTTCATTCTTCGCCCCGGAAAGATGGGGTAACGTATGCAAAAAGAGTTGAGGGCATAACGAGGAATCTAGTTGAAACAGCTAAACGAACGGATCTTTGGTTTAGAGATCTGTGAAGAGGTCTTGCAAAACAACATGAAGAGCAAGTTGTTTATTGAAACGTTCACTGTCATTTCGGAAGCCATGAACAAGATCAGCCAGATAGTGAGTGACATTGGTGTAGAATCTGTCACCATGCTAGGTCAGTGCTGGTACTGATCGTCGCTGGCAATCATGACTTGTTCTTTTTCTGCAGCATTTTGAGAGGCCATAATGGTACTGGAGGGATCTTGATCGGCATACCTTGTGGTCAAACTCACATCGCGGATCATGCACTGCCATGTTCGGTTGGAGCGGCACCTCCATCCTTCTCCACGTGGATCTGCACAGGCTGATCGAGTTCGCCATTGCTTTTCGCACAAGTATTGATTTCTGCAGAGACGAACCATACAAGGCTTCTCTACTGAAGTCGACCGGCGATACATCTATGCTCAGTGCTATGGGGATAGGTACTAAAGATCATGTCTTTGCCGAGAAGACTGAATTCGGGACCAGCAACCATTAAAGACCGATCGAAAATACCTTCGATAGTCCTTCAAGGATCTTTGTAAATTGTATGCACACTACCAAGGATGGTCAGCGCAAGGTAAGCCTGCCTTCTTTGACCGCATTCCATGACCTTGATATTGCTCTCGAGGTGGCACAAAATCCTGGGACCTCTCTACTGGCTACGATCTGCTTCGCCTGTGTTGCATAATGATCATCTTATCTCTTACTGTATTAATTTTCTCCGTCTCATGTTCGCCGCGATGATCCTTTCATACGTTGATCGATCATTTATACGGGTCTATAATAATCTAAAGCTCGTCTAGTCTAACACTTGGTTCTACCATGTTCTCACGAGCTCAATGGGTATTAATTTGCATATCAGTTTTTATTTGACTTGGGCTACTCTTCAACGGATGTTGGTTTCCCCCTTTGCTTCCTGTAATGCATTAACTCTTGGAGATTTGAGGCAAATAAATCACGTTGTTGCCCCCTGGTAGTACATTGTGCCACGCTATTCGTTTATTTATTACGTGGAACTCTCCCCCAGTCAAAAGTTCGTCTGCTGCACCCTCTGCCCATATGTCCTCGCTGGTGCCAGTGATGATGCTGGACATTTACTTAACATGAAGATGTTTCTTGGAAATGATCCTGAAAGAGCCGGACTGGAATTGCATTTCTGGTCCTGACAATATTGAATCGTATCTGTGTCCGTATTATAGAAAACTAAGCTGATGGAGTCATGTTGCTTTTAGATATGCGGGATAAATATTGCAAGGTCATTTTCGACTTCTTCTAACATTGGAGTGCAAACACGAGATATACAAAGCCTTACAACGACTAATGTCATGGACGGCAAGGAAGGTAACTAGCCGTACATATCTTAGGGAAACTGCTCGATAACAGTCTGAGAAATCGGATGCATTGACTTGCTCGTCGAGAAATATTTTTGGTGGTCGCGTTGCTTAGCATCATTGGGGCTCTCTTTGACATGTGTCGAGCAGAGAACAGCTCTGGACATATCTTTTGCAAGTGCTGGAGATGTGAGCACATTGACTGTCCTAATAATTCGATATATTTTTTTATCTACAATTCACTATCGATATTCTCCTGGAAACCCCGTATTTGTTGACATGCCAATGTACACAATAATCACACGGCTAAAACTGACAAGATAAAACCAAAAAGTATGCGTTTATCATTCCAAAACTTCCTTTAGTAACATAGCTTAATTTCAAACATCCGCTGGTAGTTCTTGGGTCTCGTGTGGTGGTAGTTCCGCTATGACTCCTCTGTCCTCACTGTAGTCTGTTCCTTCACCATAGCTTCCCTGACCCTGCATCGAAGTCCCCTGCTTTGTTTTGTTCCAATCATACTGGGGCGGATTTGCGTTTGCATTTGAAGACCCGTTCGGAAGAAAAGGTTCATTGGCCGGACCTTGGAAAGCTCGAAATGCAACTTGTTGTGAGTCATTGGAAGAAGCACTTCGCCGGCTGGAACGACCAATTCTCCATGCTGCAAATGAGATGACAGCTATCACGAGCAAACCTACTGGGACCCCTATGCCGGCTCCGAGCGCGACGGAATGGTTGCTTGTACTGGAATTTTGAGGTGTCGATGTACTTGATGCTGAAGCTGCTGTTTGATCAGGTTCTGAAGTCGTTTGCGATGATTGCGAAGACGTCGACGATGAGCTTGAACTTGTAGTTGTTTGTGACTGTGATGAGGACGTTGTGCTGCTGCTGATGCCAATCACTGTCACAGTAGTCGGCGTTCCTATGATCTATGAGCACAATCCAGCCAAGCAGCGTGTATACTTACCCGAAAATGCAACAGCATTCTCACTATCACAGTTGTCCTGAGGATCCGTTGCCAGAGTGACATTATCGATGCAGTAGTATTCATCCAAATTAGTATCAGCACACTTTCCTAAGCCCATCCCAGCAGACCACGTATCAGCGTCGGCAGGATCAACACAAAAGTTCGGACAGTTCCCAGAACTCCAGGTCTGATCAGTGCAGCTGCTTCTCACATATTGGGATTGGGCGGGACCGTGTATGGCAAACGATGTGAGCTCGCACAAGTTATTTGATAGACATGCGAATCCATGGGGACAACACGCTGAATCACCACTTGGAAGGCATGGGGTATCTGAATTGGAAATAGTCTTGCGATCAGGAAACCAGCAAGTTGCTCGGACTTGAAGGATAAACGTGGTGAGAGCAATGAAAGATGCAAGCATTTTAGGATGCGATTGTACGCACGAGATATGGCTGGAATGGGTAGAATGATCCGAAGCCTTGTTCACAAGCAATAGAGATAGATACGAAAGGATCTTTAGGAAGAAATTGAAACGGCTTAGATGAGTCTTGGCGGTGGTCAGGCTGAGCACATTGACCCAATTTTGCTGTGCGGCACAGCAAAAGCCACCGTCTCATACTAACCTGCAATTTCCAACCAGAGGATCAAATCTCTCCAGCTGAGCGGAAGCGCTGTTTGATACCTTGACCCTGTTGGAAGTACCCAGCTCGTGCCAAGTCCTGCGCGCTTAGTACGGAACCAGACGATGCCTGGTGATACAGCAGGGTGAAGTGGCTGCCTTGTTCATTGCACCCAACAAGTAGGCCTCGGCCTTGCAAGTCCAATCTCGACCGTCATCTCCTCGACCCGCGTACACGATTATGGTCTCGCGCATCTTTCGATTGTCTGTTGTTGCTTTCTTCATCGTTGTCGGATTTTACACGCTCAAACGATTTCATGATTCTGGCGGAGATCTAGCCGCCCTAACCCAGAACCTTGCCCCAGATGCTTGCCGCCCGCTATCTCCCGAATCTCCATACATTCCGACCGACAACGGACACTTCAAGTGGAAAGATGTCCCCACCAAATATCCAGTAACGGCCTTAAAACAACTGCCGCGCGGAAGAGGACGTTCGTTGCCGAAAGTTCAGCACACCTTTACCCCAGCCTCGCCGTCGGTCGTGGAGAAACGACTTTATCGACGAACCGAGGTCAAAAAAATCTTTCAACGGGTTTGGCAAGCCTACAAAGACAAAGCATGGCTAAAGGATGAGCTTTCACCGGTATCCGGGGGTTCGAAGAACAATTATGGAGGCTGGGCAGCGACATTGGTGGACAATCTGGATACCTTGTTGATCATGAATATGAGTGCAGAGTTTGATGAGGCCGTGGATGCTGCTATACAGCTCGATTTTGGTCCAGAAGGTTGTGCTTCCGAAGAAATCAGCGTTTTCGAGACCACCATTCGGCACCTAGGAGGATTCTTGGCCGCATATGACTTGACCAAGTGCGAGGATAAAAGACTCCTGGACAAAGCAATAGAGCTAGGCGAGATGATCTACAAGTCGTTTGATACACCAAACAGGATGCCAGTAACAGCATGGAAGCCTCGTCAAGCCATCAACGGGCCTGAACAAAATGCCACGGACGATGGAATCATTGCGGAGCTCGCTTCATCCAGTCTCGAATTAACGCGGTTATCGCAGGTAACTGGCGATATGCGCTGGTTTGATGCAATACAACGCATCACCGATGTTCTTGATGAACAGCAGGATCAAACAAGTCTTCCAGGGATGTGGCCTATAGCTATCAATACTCAAGCTGCGGACCTTCGAGTAAGTTCAAAATACACTCTTGGAGCACAGGCGGACTCTGCATTTGAGTATCTGATCAAGATGTGTGCTTTACTCGGAGGAGGCAGTCTTATGGAGCAGTACAAACGAATCTACCAATTCGCAATGGATACATCCCTTCAACACGTCTTTTTCAGACCTATGGTACCGGACAATGCAGATATAATATTTCCAGGGACTACGACGGTCAACGAAAGCGAGATATTACTTGATACGCGTGTCTCACATCTTGCGTGTTTCACAGGAGGGATGCTGACTCTCGGAGGTCGTCTACTTCAGAATGACACACTTTTTGAAAAGGGTCGAAAAACGACGCAGGGATGCGTCTGGGCCTACAGAAACTCACCGCTTGGAGTCATGCCAGACGTCTTCCATATGGTCAAATGCGCCTCGGAGTCTGATTGCAAGTGGAACCGTGACCGAGGACAATGGTGGACATCCCTAGATGATCCGAGCTACCGTCTACGACCAGAAGCGATTGAGAGTGTGCTATACTTGTACCGTATGACAGGAGATGAGGCACTTCAAGACGTAGCCTGGGATATGTTCCAAGCAGTTGAACAAAGCACGCGTACCACATTAGCAAACTCAGTGGTCGTCGATATAACACGCGAAGTTACCTCAAAGAATGATCGTATGGAGAGTTTCTGGCCAGCTGAAACGCTAAAGTACTTCTATCTCATGTTCAGTGAACCGGATCTGGTCAGCTTGGATCATTTTGTGTTCAATACCGAAGCCCATCCACTAAGGAGAAATGGATAGAGCTAAGCTTGCGAGCTCACAGCACAGCCATTATCTTCAAAACAAAAAACACAAGGCATGGTTCACCAATGTGTTGAGCTACTGACATAGCACCGTTTACTCTGTGTTCTCCACCACTACCTGGGTTATATCTGCAAAGAGACCCAGACCTCCGGGAAAGCCTTGTTCACAACTACCGCGGATCGACATCACGGCTCCCTGCAGCAAACTCTGCGAGGCAAATTAACAACTTCTTGAGTTGGAGGTCCTTGCTTGCTCTTAGATTTTACTGGGGCATAGTGATTTCGTTCGGGACGTGACAGCGCGGCCAGAGAGCAGTGTGCTACCAAGGCGGAGCAAACGTGTATCGCATTTGCCCGAGCTGACAGTAGAGGCCCACGTGCTTAGCTAGGCGAGCAGCTAAGTTCGTGCAATCTTACTATGCAAGTAGAGTATTACACAAACAAAATTTTCTATTTGCATGCGATCGCCAGAGAGTCACGGCATCGTTGGCACTAGAGGTTTTGCACTGCATCACACTCAGTAGATCTAATTTAAGAGCTGAGTTTGCGCCTGATATTACCGAGTACCCAATTCCCTGAAGATTGGGTCAAAAAGTAAATTACTTCTGATTTGTAATGAAGTCATCTTGTGCCATAATTATCGACTAGATGTACAGAAGTGTGTGGGTCTCGTAATTCGATCAAGTATCTCACAGTAATTAGAGCCCAGACCAATCTTTCAATTCTTCTCGGCCAATCAAGATATCTACATATGCGCCAATCTACACAATGCGCTGGTTTCACGCTAGCTATGCAGCTATTTAAGCCGAGGCAGAGATCATCTTATGCAGCGTTAAAGCTATCACATGTCTTATCTAATCACCATGACATTGTCCACTATATTATCTCGTTTAGTATCAACGAAGTAAAGATGTTCAAGGGCATTTAATCGAGGGATTGCCACAACATGTATTATGAATATAGTAAGTATCTCATCCCATTCCAGGTTAATCGAGTCCAAACATGTTGCGGCATTTATAACATTAGGTTAATCACGCCTCCACTTGAACCAGGCTGCCCTATGATCTACCTTCAGCTCTGGCATCCGGTCGGTTCCAGCATTGAATCTCCGATGCCAGGAGCCCTGTCATCAAACGTGCGATGCGGCCCCATGGAGCGCGACATAAATCTCTGATTGGCAGAGCTGTGTACCCCCAAATTTTCGCCTTGCTGCGCCGCAAGAGCCTCCCTGCCGATCCCGCTCCATCCCGCGTCAGGAGGCTCTTTTTTGGATCGAGGTGCGGAGGAACTTCCCCCGAACGAACTTCTTGTCCGTTGACTCGACTTTTCAGAATTATCCCAGGGCAACACGCGAGCGAAAGAAACGTGCAGACTAAATTAGGTGCGAGAGCCATTTGGGTATTTCCACATTACCTCCCCCATCTTCCTTTAAATTGAAAATACGGTTTCTCTTTTGTCGCAGCTCTACTACGGATATGAAAGATACCGAACCGACAATACCATATTCAATGCGCAGAGGATTGTGCCTTGCGCATGGTGGGCCCAATGGCGGAGAGAGTAGGAGAGGCCGCAGCGGTCAAGGTGCTGCACTGGGGTCTGTGACATGGCTGCAATTAGCAAACGATCGCCAACGCCAGTCCTCAGCTCGGGCAAAATCATCGACCAAATTACTTTATTGAGTTTCCGCCCCCAATTGTGGGCAGCCCGAAGGATTCAGGCGTCCTGTTCTCACAGTCAGAAGTTTTACCAATGACGTATATGGTAAGGTCGCAGCCAGATTGTGCTGAGCTTCCTGCACAGTGCGGTGAATCACTCCATTTGGTAGGCAAAGACCCAGCTTATATGGTCCGTATCATTTACGGATACGAATATGCTTTGTCAGACAAGTAATTCCAACGGTTAAGTTTGTATAGATTTCTGGCTGCTTTTACTTCATGCTCGTGAAGAGTCTCACATCGGTTCACATAATCTACCATTTCTTCTCGTCGCACCTCTACATATCTCGAAAAGTTGAGTCTACTATTTTTGAAAGGGGACGATCCTGGATGTTTCCTTTATAATCAAATGCGCTGTATTCGACTAATGTCATCTTACCGCGGTCTTGACTTTGTGTGGCCAATTTCACAGTTTTGAATAGATTCAAAGCATAATAGGCGTGCAGAGGAGCAAACAACCGGCTATCAGTGTATACTGGTCTATTCGTGTTGCAACAGAGGTAATCCCAATTGCCAAAAAAACTAGTCAGCGATAATTGTCGGAAAGATCTACGCTTACTACGTAATTGAGAAAAAGGAATCTCTTGAGTTTCGTTAGGCAGATAATCTCCCGACTTAAAGCCGGCCGAGACGCACCCATCTCAGTCAATGGAGTTCAAGTTAAGTGTCCAGTGTGGGTACTTTCGGTACCGAACATACTGTACATGCTTGGAGTTGGCTCTGTGAGAACAAGCTTTTTATGTTTCCATTAATGGTTCTTTTCTGGAATATTGATCGGCTAGATTCGGGAGTATATCCAAAATAGGTAGTTAGCAGACCTATCTAAATCGCTTTTCTTAGTCATTTGACGACGACACGTCTGTTCACTATTATTTATAAGCTCATGTCCAGTGAAGAACGTCTAATTCAATCTATCGCAACTCTTTAAGATAAATTTAAGCGTTATTGACTCTGTTTCTTAAGTATGAGAATGCTCTATTTCGCATGTCTCTTACTCCCGTAATTGAGGGTTCTCTTGGTCGATCGATTTCCTTTGACTATGGCTGCCACTTATATGATCTATCTGTAGTTCTGCGATGGGCTCGTTTGACCATGGAAAATGAGTTGTGGGGCTGCTCTACACACTCAGAGGCAATATTGGCATTTTCGGACCCCAAGGTATGACCTTCAATTTCATTGCCGACTTTGCGTATCCTTCCATAAACTAAACTCAAGTCAGTGTTCGTGTCCTCCTCAAACACGGGGGCCCTCAATCGAAGGACTTACAACGTCGAAATGTGTTGTATCTTTAAAAGCACCTTTGGCTTCGTCATCGACCTCCCAGTACAACTGTCTAAGCCAACGATGCAGATTAGGATAATCATAACGAATCTGCTTCCAAGTACAGTTCATAACGGTGAAATATGCCACGTCAAAACGGACTATGGTTGTGAATAGACTATCCAATGGTTGTCAGCTTGGTGGTCTATCTTTTACCATCTTCCAATGCCTTCCACTCCATTTTGTGGGGCTTCTTACCGGACATCCGCTTCTGTGATATGATCCCCGAACAAATATCTCGTATTATCCAGCCTTTTCTCTAGCCTATCAAGTGCGTTGTACAAAGCGGTCATCGATTCGTCGTAGTGTTCCTGAGTCTGCGAAAGGCCGCACTTGTATGTTCCCCAGCTGACATCCTGCTGGACCCAATCATTGAGTTCCTCGATATCCTCCTGTAACGCCTTGGGCAGCAGACCCCCTGCAGCTTTGCTCTCTTCTCTTAGCTCGGGTACCAAGAACGCGTCAAAGACAGTGATCAGCATGCGCATGATATCGCCGCTATCATTGCTGACAATCGTCTGCTTTTTACGATCCCAGAGGACAGGAACTGAGTAGCTTCCTTTGTAACTGGGGTCGGCTTTCTCGTAGAGTTGCCGAAGGTTCCTGAAGCCGTAAACTGGGTCTGCAATATCAGAGCTGGCGCTTCCATCGTAACTCCAACCATTCTCTCCGTCACGATGGATAGAGACCGCGCTGAGGCCGATCAATTGCTGGAGTCGTTTGAGGTGGTAGATTATATTTGTTCGGTGCGCCCATGGACATCCAAAGTGAATGTAGAGGACCTTGAGGCGGATGAACACGTCAGATTTGGTGAAACGATGTTCGCGCTTTTAGGATGGAGTTCAATAGGAATTACAAAATGAAATGTCATAAGTCGCGAGGGACACAATTCACCGCACGTACGAGAGACCCCCATTTTAGCAGCACAATACCAAATTTTTCCATAACAATTAAGCACCGGTCAACAATAGATTCAATGAAACATGGCATCTCTTATGTTAAGGGTTGACTTAATAGATGGGGGTTGAATTATATGTCTCATGGTCTACGTTTCGTGCCGCATACTGTGGTATCTACTTACATAGCGTCCTGGCTCTGCTGGAAACTCTGCTGAAGCCTCGGGCTTGATCAAAGATGTGAATCTGGACGGAGGAGGATTGAACCAACTGCTAGTCTTCGAGTCGTCTGAGTTCATGTTGATTCGAAGGGAATAGTGGAAATGTATGGCTAATAGCTTTTCCCTGTCTCTGAAATTATTAAACGATGGGGCGAAGTCGTAGAAGCGCCAGGAGTACCTTAACAGTAACAGCTTCCGCTGTAGACTTGGTCCGTGTATTGTAGTGCTCTCGACGATAGGCTTTGATTAAAGTTATAACAAAGTGTAACCCATCATTCGTGATGTCTAGTACGTAAGCGATATGCGGCGCGGTACGTATGCATTTAGCTAACCCTCTCAGAGCTGCGGCTGAAACTAAGGCACATCATTCTATCTTTGACCTTTAATCGAGAGAATATCTGGATGTAGCTGAAAAGATGTATGTGACGCATGCGGACTAATATAATCTCGGTTTTCCTTCATGGCGAATCGAAGCCTTCTATTGTGAGCACGTATGCGCGAGTACCTCAGCGGTTTGAAACTACCGTTTAGGACAGCTAAACCTGGCTTTGAGGCGTAAATCTGGGTTGACATACTTTCGCTTTTCGGAATGGATAGGTAGATGTTTCTAAATCCGCACGGGAACGCTATGGAGAACGCTTAAATACGTTAATATGTCGAAGCTAACGCAGCCCGTAAAGATTGCCCAGTCGGTGTGATAAAGGGTTTGTCTATGGCTTCTATGCTATCGAAGCTGACCTCAGAATAAACAACGCTAGGTGTATTCATCAATTTTTATACGAATGTAACCGGCTGATACTTCTTCAAATCCATCAGCACTGACATCTCAAGATATATATTTGTCTACTCCTTTGGAACACCACTCAACAAGTAAAGAGCTTTCCACTGGACGACTTTCAAGACCGTTTGTTACATCATTGGCCTGAGAATGGAACAAGTGCTTGGGCTAGTGAAACAACTCGCATCCAAAACAGACGATGCTGGCCGTAAACGCCTCGCCATGGCTCTCAGGGAGCTGTCATATGATATCGAGGCACCAAATGATACGATATCAAGGATTACCTCTTATGTAGGTTTCACCAACCAGACCTTCTGATAATCTTAAGGAAAATCAAGAAACTCACCTGATGATGAAGCCCCTTAGAGCGACGGTCGTGAGGACTGGTATCGACCTCAATTTGTTCGGCCATCTGACTGCAAGCGGCCCAGCCCTTAGCGTTGACACCTTGGCCAACAAGACCGGGGCTGATGCCAGCTTGTTAGGTACGCTCAAATGGACCCGTATCAGGAGGCGTAGCCGCTAATAATAATCTTCCAGGTCGCTATCTACGGTGTTTAGCTTCCTTTGGATTCATCAAGGAGACCTTCAATGGCATGTTCACGGCGAATAATGTCACCAAGGCAATAGATGATCCAGGAAAACAGGCAGAGCTCATCTGGTGGTAAGTCGTGAAATTCGGCCGTACACCTCTTGGGGCACTGGATATGTCCCTTCCCCATACTCGTCTTCCTTGTATCTTGAATCTTACGACGCTTGAAACATCAGGTTCGACGTCATCGACCCTGCATATCATGCCATGCCAGAATTCCACCGAATTCATGGGTATACCGATCCAAGCGCTGCCAACAACTGCCCGTTTCAGCTTGCCTTCAAGACTTCAAAGAGTGCATTCGATTTTTTGCCAGAGCTTCCACGATATATGATGGAGGCATTCCACACATTCATGAGTGAAGGAAGACGCCACTCCAAATCTTGGCTTTCAGTGTACCCGTTTGTGCAGGAATTTGGCAAGAGCAATGCAGAAGACGTAGTGTTCGTAGATGTAGGTGGTGGATCTGGTCACCAGTGTCTAGAGCTTCGAAAGAAGTTTCCGGATCTGCAAGGGAGGGTCATCGTACAAGACTATGAGGAGGCGATCCGTGGACTCGAGCATGTTGGCGTTGAGGGTATGGTTCACGATGCCTTCAAGCCGCAGCCAGTAAAAGGTTAGGATACGGGTCTTGTTCCACTTCTCTCTCAATCAACCCTGCGCCTTGTCCCAAGGCAATTCAAAGCTCTTGGAGATGATAAATGTGTCCCAGCTAACGGTCACCTTCAGGAGCTCGCTTCTATTACCTCCGTACTGTGCTTCACGATTGGGCAGACGAATACTGCGTCTCCATCCTCCAAAACCTCAGAGATGCCATGGATGCTCGCTCGCGCATTCTGATCGACGAAATGGTATTGCCAGAGCGAGGTGTGGATTGGACCGCGACGTCGATAGATTTGGCTATGTTGGCGTCGCACGCAGGAAAGGAACGAACTCAAACGCAGTGGGAGAAATTGCTCGACAGCGCTGGCCTGGAAATCGAGCGGCAGTGGCGCCATGAGGGTCGGGTAGGATACGAAGTGGTGATCGTAGCAAGGAAAGGAGTATGAAGTTATCATGTTCCTTTTGAGGGCTAGCACAGCTGGCTGCCTGTGAATTCCACATGTAGGGGACTGATGAGATGGGGAGCACATCGGCGGGTGCTAGGATACACACTAACAGGTACTAACCGCTTTCGTTTGTAAGGAAAAAATTAACCAAGTCTTACAATATTGTTAATGAAAGCAGATTGCTTGATTTTTTTGGATTCATAAAGCTTAGTCTTGATGCATTTTCTGATGCGTTATTCTGTGCAGCAGTTTTTCTCGTTTGTTGACGAAATAAAAGATCATATCGTTCACTTTATGTGTTACGCTTTTTCAATTCTGTCAAATTTAGAGTTCTCCTTGTGCTAAAATGTAAGTTGCTCTTGGCTCTTGTCACTGACTGTTTTCGTGGTGGATTTTCTGGTGTTGCTTAGAGGACAGGATACACTTTGCTTCAATTTTAGAGAGCTGCAAGAACTTCCACTTGCCTGATCTTGTCAAACACTTCCCATCCACTGGCGTCACAAGTCTGCCTCCAGCAATCATCATCTATCTCTCGAGCACAAAGCGCCCACCCGAGTGATTGTCCAAGCTACGCTCCAACTACACCGCTGCCAACTACCGACCTCCCAATGCTAGTCTTTGCGAGCCTTCCTTTTAGGCGTTATTAAACCTCGGCTCCTGTGTTTCCATCTTCGTGGATGACTGAAAGAGCTTCGAGTATATCAGTATTTACTGGATTTTTGAGACCGGCTAAATGGAGCAATCAAGAGGTAAACTGGTCAAATTAGTTACCATGCCAAAATTTTAGGGATAAGGATACCTCGGGTGTAGTTGACAAAGCGAAGCGACGCTGAAAATGTGGACTATGGGCCCCTAAGTTTGACCGACAGTTGGATTTCCTTTTGGTGGTTCAAATCAACAGGATAGTGATGTATTGATAAGCTGCTACTAGAAATACCATGGTCAATCTTGCGCCAATTATTCTAAAGTTATATTGACAAATGATGCTCTTCCCAATAGGTCATTTTCGCTCTCAGGCCATGGATAATATTGCGTAGTTACTCCGCCGCCTGGTTGAACGCTGTCGATTGTCGACACTTCTCTCTTACGGTACCAGCCCCACTCCACGAGAGTGTCTGCTAAAGCAGGTCCTATCACCTTAAATTTCTTAGATCGGGAGTCAGACTCCCGGAGGATGAGTGGCAAGGGTACACCGACAATACTTGCTATGCGATCGCCTTTGACAGAATTTGGTGGCCCACTTCCAATTATCTGATGATCAGCCAATAATATGGCTCTTGATCTGCTCCACCGCCTGTAAAATAGTTGCAGAAATGCTTCCACACTGGGATGATTTTGGAGAAGATTCTCAATGGTGGTAACTGAAGGCTCATGGTCTTGATGTTCATTCGCCTCATGTAGGCCGGCCGTTAGATGGCTCCAGAAACGGTCATATGCCTCATCGAATTCACTATCTGGCTTGGCGTCTTTTTGCCCAAACATGATCCGGTCGGCCAGGAACGCATTTCGTAAAGACCGAGACAGAGCGTTGCATTCTTCAGCATTTGAACGAAATGCCATCATACTCAATTCCCACAAAAACAAAATCAAATGTCGCGATTGAACAGATGAATTATTTTTATTAGTCTCTTCATGAAGACTGGAAGATCCAGGAAACATTTGAGAAGAGGAAACAACAGTTCCTCTCCACATTCCCTTAACCTCGAGTGATTGGGTGTGGATTCGGATCGACGGCTTTGCGTGATGCTTAAAATTTATGATCGGCTCGGACATGAAGCTACGATGGATCCAGGCACTCCTAGCTACGGTGCTCCAGTCCGGAACCCAGGTAGGCGCTTCGTAGGAGGGGGAACCAGAGTATACCAATAAGCTAATTAGGTAATTGTTGTTTTTTAGGAGTTGTTCGGTCAAGTCGAGATAGATTTGCCCAATTGTTTTGCAATAATCAATGTTCGCGCTTGGAAATCCTAAATGACGGAGAATTGCTTGGATCGCGAAAGACTTGTCTTTCAAATCAGTTGCATATCTATCCCTCAGAACTTGCAGAATCTCAACAGCCTGAGTTCCCTCTGCTGCTCTCACAGGCCCAAGGAGGCCTCCACGCAAGTGGAAATCTCTTGGCGTCGTGAGCCACAAAAAGAAAAAGCAGAGAAAGGGTGGTAGGATTACAGCTGGCCGGCGGAAGAAAGGCTGATAATCAGGGTGATCAGCTATGACAACGACTATTGATACTGAGCCAAGAAGGAATAGGATGAAAGCCGAAGCAGCAACAAGGATATCGAAGGAACCTCTCAAGATGCGTATTGGAGACCTCATGTACTTGTCAAAATATCGGACCGCTGACCAGATCTGGTCTCCATCTAATTTTCTCTGAGTCACGTTGAAGAGCACGACGGGCCTGGCTATAGCAAACCAGATCGCCATCAAATCTCTCCAGGGCCCAGTCACGGAATCATGTATAGAGTGCCACGGATAGCGTGGAGTGAAGTACGTGAAATATCGCTTGCTCGCTTGCTTGTCAGTGAACAAATTCTTGATTGGGCACTCTAATTCCAGCCCTCGGCAAAATGTCTGCAGTCCTAGATATTTTGATCTACAAATTATAACAGGATTAGAAGCAAGAATGAGTTCTTGGAACGTCCAAGCTCGTTCTAGCCATTCGGTCTGAAGTAATGACCGGAAGTCGCTTTGGCGGAACCGGCGAGCAATTCGCCATCGAATGATTAGTGATATAACTAGATGGAGAAGAGTCAGCAGGACGTATCATCAGCAACACAATACTTATACACGATACATCTACGACCTTACCATTTTAGGACCTGTAATGTAGAAAAGGAAAGACTCACAGAAGATGTTGAGCACCCAAATCTTGAAAAGCCCTCGTATGAACTTACGTATGTCTTGACACGGTGTTTTTGCTTTGCCCTCGCAATTCCAGGGTATTCCCATCGGGGGAACGCGAAGATGCGACGCCAGCTTGATACAGTCCATAGCTCTGTTTGTGGCACGGTTCCCGCTCCCAAGCCATATATAAGTAGGCTGAGCAAGCGCATATATGTCTTGCATCAACGGAATCTGGATTGCCTTTTCGGCTTCATTCGCTTGATCGATACAAATACAATCAATCCAGATAGTTATGTGACCGAACAGTTTTCTCAAAGAGACTAGCGCATCATAGCAATTGGAAGTGAGCTCTATCACGCAACCATTGCAAACTATGATGTTTCTACGGATCGACCAAGGACCCCATACATATGATAGAGCAGCGAAGTTGGGGTTCTGAGTGAGATCTGCAGTACGCAACGTGCCGCTCAGAGGTTCATTTGCATCTTTTCTGCCGCGATTTAGCTCAAGAAGTCGGAAGTGTGTAGGTGATGACCCTAAAGGCAGTGCTTCGTAAAGCTCGCGTGCAGAGCCATGGGATCGCTGTTCTGATAAGTCGATTTGTTCGGACATTTCCATTATCACCGAGCTAGGAAACGAGTCCCGCTATATGTTTGATATCGTGGTTGATGCCATGGGTATGAAGTAACGCAGAAAGGACTCAGAGGATACCTTGCGTAAGAGGACCAGACACAGCGCCTATGTGATTGTATCAAAGATCGGAGAGGATACCTGGGATAGAAAGTCACACAAAGTTTATATGCCGAACCTGCAGCCTTTAAAACCATTCGACTGACATGCGCTTTGCATGGGCGTCAGCTCAGGCTTGATTAGGCTGTGTGTTTCTACACGTTTGGTTGCCTGGAACGAAGGTTCGAAGCAGCAGAAAGTGCCTTGCCATGACTCGTGTGCGAGCAATCCCAGGCTGAGAGCCGCCCGGCTTCTGTATAGTAACGCGTAATTGAATATTTCATCGTTCACGTTATGTCAGGTAGAGTGGAAGGAAAATAGAATGAATGGAAGACAGTAGAGTATTTTTTCATTGTTTTGAAGCAAGGACAAAAGACAGAAGAGACGTCGGACTCGGACGGCCGAGGCGCAGCGAGCCGACGGCTGTGGTACACCAGTTCTTCGCAGACCAAGATGCTCGTAAACTTCATGCCATCCCTAACTTTTCTTGGCCGTGCTTCCCAGAGTGTTACTAGATGGACCGTGAGACGACCGGATTAGGGCCGACAAGCATGAAGTTGGTCTTGTCTTGAAGTTCTGCTTTTGCCTATACTTCGGCTAATCGTCAGTTATGCAGCTCCTCAACTCACCCAACTCGCCTACATGAAACCATAATGCCGAGGATCGGTGCCAGCGACTTTGATCAAATTCTAGAAAGAGGCTCGACTCGCAATCTAGGTGGATATTCTCCTTCAATTGAGCTTAGCAGGAAATATTCCCTTGCCTTCGATTAAGGAATTAGACCAGCGTGTGTAAAGCTCTACGACTCGGTCATGTCTCAACATTCTTGAAGCTCTGCCTCTGCCCGCGCTCAAAGCCGTGGGCATTATCGTATCTATTGTGAACATGCTAGCTCTCAGAACCCCGCGCCGGACGTGAGCGACCAGACAATTGTCCTTCCGAACATCTTTAACCAGCACTGCGGACAACACCATCGGTCATCACGTTGTGGTTGAAAGGGGTCAAGATACGGCTGTTTCCATATATCGTGACTGGGATGTAGTGCGGGAGGCAATACATGGGGATTGAGTCGAGTTTTTCCTTGGCGCCGAGCGGTTCCATAATTTCGGTCATAATCACTTCCGCATCTCGTTGCTTTGATCCTTGTATGCCCATCACCAGCGCGAGTCGTTCATTATCGATGAGGGTCGGCTTACACTGGAACAATTTCAGAATATAAGTGGAAATCCAAGAAGTACTCAAAGTGAGGGAGATTCTGCCAATTTTCGGAATTTATTCACTTCAGAGCGGCAGGAACTTTCCGGCGAGGAGTCTAAGCAATATGATCCTCCGATCTCTCCCATTCTTGAATCAGCAGATTGTCGGAATATGGAGAGATGAAAAATGTCTTCCCAATTTCTACCATGCTGAAAGTGATGCAACAGCGAACGTTGGTGGTTAAGAGCCGAGTACAATTGCGACCCGGCGTTTAACAAAGCAGATCATTTGCCCACAACATCGGACAAGCATGCCATCTCAGTTGAGTTGTAGGGACCTACCATACTGATGCAAGGACAAGAGCACTGCTAATAATCCAAACCTCTATAGTGCAGCAGCGTTATCTACGGTTCAGAGATGTCCAGCATGTTCTGATCGGCCAGAATCCGAATACGTAAAGATCATATACACACAAAATTAGACAGTATCTGGGGAATTAGTTGTGTATATAAGCAAGAGTCGATCAATACATTCGTCAAAAACCAGCCTCAGTCACCTTCATACGAAGCGTAATCATAAACTTCCGAGTTTGAAAAGAGCGATTTGTCAAAATTCCAGCATTAACATTACCAAGATATCAGCATAAACTCCAAGACTTGTTCGGTTGTATCGGCGCAAGGCCACCAGGTCTCTGCAGCCCTGGCACTAAGCCGAGTGAAACAGATCACCGTTATATTCACGTTCGGTCAGTACGAATTGAAAAAGCATACATGATCTATGCGGTGCTATCGCAATACCACAAACCTACCCTGGGAACCCGCAGAATGGACCGCGAACAGATCGAAGATTACGGTATCACTCGTTCCGGTTTCGACGAACGCTCGGTCTTCAAGGGGTCTACCGGATAGCCAATGTCTTCGAAGGGATGTGAACCGTGAAACGTGGCAGGGAACAAAAGTGGTATTCGGGACGTGTAGCCCCACAATTGAAGGGTATGCCAGCTGTTGGGGCGCTGACATTTCGTAATGTCTGTTCTGCGATGGACTCGAGAGATCAGACCGCCGCTTAGGGTCCCTCGGCTTCGCCAATCCATTGTATCCGACACAACATCTCGGTCATGTTTCGACCAGGCTTTCTTATCGTAGCCATCTTCGTGAATGGGTCGTCGAAGCCGGCGGATGAGCCAACGGTACGGGCGCTTCATATCGCATGGGTCCGGGGTGCTGAAGTCTATGAGCGGTGGATTAAGACGTTGACGCTGTCCTCGAAGACGACTCGCACGCTAGCTTGGGCTTTCTGGCGCATGAACTCGAGTGATGGGATTAATGAATTGTAACAGTTTCTGGTGCTCCACACGCATGCCTTACAGCCTCACCATGCATGATCCCATGTACGTACGTATCACCGACGTACACGAAACCATCCCAAGTGTTGTCATCTCCGTATCGTCGACGTAGCACATGCGGTACTTTGCCGCATAGGAACACCCAAACCTCATCTCCTTTTTCCAGAGTCGGTGGGCCGATTCCAATATACCCATTTTCAGTAATGAAAAAAGCCTGATTATGGGTCATACTCTGCACGCTCTCTGCTACATTGTTATTGTCCTTACCACGCATGAATAGGTCGTAATCCTCGTAATCGTCTGGACGGACCTTGCGTTTGACAAACATATGTACGATCAGGTCCCCGAGCATGGTGCGCCAGAAAGCATCTTTTGTATTTTGGCGAGTTCCGTATGGCGATGCTTGCGTCCCAGTAGAATGATGTTCTTCAAAAAGGCGTCTCCAACGGCGGACCATCTGACGAGCATCATGATTCGCGGTTGGATTATCTTGATGATTGTTCCAATTACCGTAGAGAACAGACCCGATCACATTTATACGGTCTAATCTGAATCCCTGAAGCACTAGCATACGACCGATACGTGCGGGGGCTTGGTACCAATCATTGTCCGCCATGAGCTTGAAGTATCGTTGTCGATGCTGCCAATAGTCGATGGTGCGCTTTGAGATATCGGGTTGGTAGACCATGTCATTTGTCCAGCTCGGTAGATTTGGTGTGATGTTCTTTTGACCTCGACGGCCGACAATAGGAACTAAGCCGCGACTACCGGTAATGAGATCGAACGTAACGCGCATGAAGAGATCAGGGACGGATAGTGCGTAATCGTTATACGGCACGCTGGGGAAAGGTACATCGGGCAATAGACCTATGAGCCCGAATACTTTATCCCGTGGGTCTGTTGCACTGCGATAACGCCAACGGTACACAATGTCGACTATGGACTCATCTTTCCCAATAGCCAGATTCATGATCGGCGTACAAAATTCGTTCACTAAGCCCTCCATTCCAAAGGCCTCAGAGAAGCCATTGCCATATTCATGGTCGTCTACGATACGCCGAGCAATTCTCTTCAGAATATCGAATGAGATGGATAATGGACCCCACAGGAGAAGGGACTTTGAAGGAAGAACCGCCTCTTGTACTGTCCAGATGCGCTGCCACCATTGAACACCTTTCCACTGTGCGCGATGAGAACCCATGAGTGCCAAGATTGCTTGCAAGATTCCTTCATGAGCAGCAGGAGAAATTGTTTCCAGCGTGTCAATATCGGTTTCTCTCTCGGGGTCTACACGCTTCAGCCGCTTGAAGACCGCTTCTGCATCTTCCTCTCCAAATCCCGCTTGCTCGTTGTCATCTTTTGGTAGCTCGCCAAGCCATATCAAATTGATGGTGCTCCTTTCATATATATCGCGCATGAGGCCGATATGGTGAGACTTGTCATCTAGATTGTCTTGATCAATGCAGAGTTGGTCGATCCATAGATATCTCATGCTCTCCTTATAGCGAAGACGCCGCAAGGCGGAGTGGAGACTTGTAGTAATACCTCTGGCTTTACCATTACAGAAGACGAAGCGGCGCTCAGATGTGTCTCCCCATACGTAAGATAGTGTCTCATATAACATGCTACTGTCAAGAGACCGTTCCTCGGTATCGTACATGATCTCATCATTCGATTGCCCGGGATGGAGATTTAGGAATGTAATCTTAGAACCTGACATGACTGGCTTCGGGATAGGACGATTAAGGAATCGCTTTCAACGGAAATGACGACGGCGACATGACAGATTCTATCGGCTAAGAGAACTTATTTTTTGTAGTCGTGAATCTTGAGGGGTGTCTTGCTTCTGGTTTGTCGAGCACAATCGTTATGCATCACTCGTCAGGCACGGAGTGTATTAACAGTCCGCTGGTCTGAAGTCTACATCAAAGCTCTGCAATAACATGCTCTTGTCGACGTCTTGACTTGCACTGTCTTCAAGCGGTCACACACTACGTATATGGCTGTATATCACGTGACTGGTAGCGACCCTATCTATCAATTAAGAAGAAAAGGTACAGGAGTTTGGAGTTGAAAAAAAGTCATACTGAAGATGCTTGCAGAGCAACAAGATCCAAGGCAGCAATCGTGGCGCAGTCTCAAAAGCAATGATGCGCGATTTAAAGGCCCCATCAGCGGTGGCTGGAAGGCTCTGCACAGCTGAACATACAACTAGTGATTTCCCATACGGTGAATTCCCTGACGTTTCCTTCCGCCACTAGAGGTCCGCACCACCTTGTGCACGGTCCCACACAATGCACACTCATCTCATTCTCAACATCACGTATTCGAACGCGCGCAATTCAACCACCGTAATTAATTATAAAATGAGAATTAATTTAATTGATAATTTAATTTCGCGTACGTAATTCTGACCGTTAAAATTAATTTTTGAAATGTTATAATAATTATTATTATCGTCACGAATGATCAGATTTAGAATTTGATTTTATTTTATTTATACCCTTCATATATTCATCTATATCTAAATCAGTCAAATTATTTAATTTGATTATTATAATATATTTTCATTTCTTTTTTTTTTTGATATTGAATTTTGTTATAAAACTATTTAATAATTTTATATTATTTAATAATCTTTTATTTTTATTGAATTTTTAATTTCTTTTAAAATTATTGATTTTATTCACGAATTTGAATATATTCAATTTTGATTTCGATTTTAATTTATTTATTAATCTGAATTTATTTTTTTTGAATTATCAGTTATTATTTTTATTATTTTTTTTTTTCTTTTTTTATTATATCAATTCATAAATTTATTATATTTTATCAGAATTTTAAAATATCATTTCATTATATTCCTTTAATAATTTGAATTTTTTATTTTAATATTTTATTCATTATTTCTGAATATATAATATCTTTTTAAAATTCTGATTTTTTATTTTTAATAGATTATTTTTTATTATTATTTAAAATATTATTATTTTGAATTTATTCATTTTTTTTTTAAATATATTATTCAGATATATTTTTAATTTTTTATAAAATTATCGTTAATATTTTATAAAAATCTGAATAAAGGAGATTTTTAAAAAGAAATGATCCGAATATTATTGAAATTTTCTAATAAAAATCTGATCTAATATAATAGATGGATTATATGATTAGAGACCTATTTTTAGCCAGTCACTGGCGATATTTGATGACGTAAATACCTATTGATATACCGGCCAAAATAATTAAAAAAAATCAATTTTTATAAAAATTATTAAATTTCTAATAATTTATATTCAATGGTCCAATTTTTGATTATAATAAATCGTTAAAAAATTGAAAATATTCATATTTAATGATTGAAATCAATATATAAAATGAAATAAATAAATAATTATAAATATTTAATTATTATAATAATAATTGAAAAATTTTATTATTAAATGATTTTTATAATTATTAATTATCAATAATTTTTATTTTAAATTATTATTAATTTTTGATTTAATATTTTTATTGAATATTTAATCAAATTATTTAAAATTTATTTTATCATTTATTTATTTAAATAAAAATGATATAAAATTATATTTATGAATTATTATATTTATATTATAAATTCATATTTTTTATATATTATTTATTATAAAATCGAAAATAATTAATAGAATTAATATTAAACCATTTATATATATCATTATTAATAAAATGATCCAAATACGAGATATATTTATATCAAATTTTTATAATAAATCTCATTTTTAAAACGATTTAATAAATATATGATATTATTTAATATCTATATTAAACGTGAAATCTTTTTCATTTATATTATATATATTATAAAAAAGAATATTATATTATTCAATTTTAGAATCTATTTATCAAATTATTAATAAAAAAATAAATAATTTTAAAAATTTATATCATTTTAAAATAAAATTTTAATTATTTATAATTATTCATTTTTTTTAAATAAAATCAAAAATGATAAAATATATTAATTTTAATTCTGATTAATTATAATTCATGAAATGATTTATTCAATTTTTTTTAATTTTTTTTTTATTAATATTCTTTATAAAATTATAAATCATTTATATGATAAATAGAATATCACGATTTATAAATACATTAATTCAATTAATTAATATGACTTTTTATTATGAAGAAAATTTGATTAAATCATTTTGAAAGATTTTAATTCTATTTCTGATGATACCTTTATAATAACATGATAACGTCAAACGGTGGATTCTATGGATTTTAATTAATTGAATATAATTAGAATATTTCTACACATCTGCTATTTTAAAAGCTGTTTTAATTGAGCCCATATTGATGGAATTATTATAAGACGAAAACATTCGGCGAGGCGGAAATCAAGCGTGCATTGTGTGGGACCGTGCACAAGGTGGTGCACACTCGTAGGGATCCTTGTCCCGTGCGGGTCTATATAACCTACAGCCTCGCCCCTTATGGGATCATAACACATAAAAGAGCTGGGGTAGCGTCATAATTTCATCCAGTAACATGCTTCCTTCCTTGCAAGAAGGTCGCCATACCTTCACACATTCTCGTGTACTAAAAATATTTCGAAAAGAGTTATCCACTCCGCGAGGACCTAAGGAATTAGAGCCATGCGAGGTCAAGGTTCGGAATTTTGGTCACTACTTCAATGCTCAGGGACATTTTGTTATCCATAGCCTTGAGCGGCAGGCAATCCTAGAACAAAATTGGTGCAGTGATTTGCTCGATGAGTTCAGAATAACTGATTCTTATCTTCCGCTTCTTGATGAAGCATATTCTGCTCTCCTAAATTGCATCTTCCCATCCGGTAACGCGGAAGAAAATGAACTCACCGTCGCAAAGGCTATCAATATGATGACCAGACTACCAGTTGTGCCTGCGGAGTTTCATGACCCTAGGCTAGATCCTTCATATACTGAACTCGACGCTCGTCATTTTTTACCCGGGCTCGACCGAACGTGGGAGAACCTTCGGGTTGCCCACTACCTTAGCGACAACACAATACGAATGGCACTAATGACTGGGACGGGCACATATTCAATCTTCAGAGAACTCATCAATTTGACCGCAACATTGCTTCGAAATTACAATGATCTCTCCAAAGTCGAACCCTCAGCAGAAGCTTTCATAGTCAAGGCTTTTCTCTGGACATCATGGCAGAGGATGATAGCCATATATCATTTCAATGAACTCGGCAAGGTGTTACAAGTCGGGGTTATCACTACCAATATTACTGGCGGAACTGAAGGAGCTCTGAATCGCATGGATGAGCTCAAGCCAACATCGATCGCAGATCAAAGCTTTCCACAAGTCCACTCTTCGAGCTACATGTGTGGCTGGTCACTCCGGCGGTTGCAAGATGACATGCAATTTGATTGTCACGATCTACGAAGGTTCCTCCAACGCTTTTCCCAGACCTTTGCGTCCTATTCTCCAAGATGCTCTATATCCGGCACAGGCACTTCAATAAGCTGTGACGGTCGAAATCCGGCAACATGCCTTAGGTTGCGTGGAATGACCATAGAGAATCAGTCGGCTCACGTATACAACTGCAACAAGAATTGTGCTCGACTTTACTGGAGCGAAGCGTCGTGGAGAGAAGTTGGTGGAAAAGCAGCAGTGAGTCTGCGTCTGGGATCTGACAATCTCCTTCATTATGTAGAGGCATCCAATCAGACTATGGCAGTGTCTCATGTTTGGAGTCATGGTCAAGGTGGTAGGCCAGAAGATGACGAAGCGAATGAAGGCACTGGCTTCAATAGCTGTTTGCACAACCGATTCACTAGAATTGCAAAATCTTTTGGTTGCGACTCGTACTGGATGGATACACCGTGTATCCCAACAAATCACAGTCTTCGCAAAGCAGCTATAGCTAGCATCAATTATATATTCGCAACTAGCAAACTAACGCTCATTTGCGACAGAGACCTCATGGAAATCGATATTGAGGAGGTTGATGTAGGTGTCCAGGAGTCAATACTGGCTACCCTCCTCGTCTGCGATTGGAACGGTCGGGCATGGACTCTCTTGGAAGCTTTGAGGGGAAGGCAGAACCTTTTCATTCTCTGTAAAAATGACCGTGTAATGTCATTGAAAACGGTTGTTCAAGTAGTACACCAGCAAGGTTGTATTGAATTCGCAGCTCTATGCAAGTCAATGGAACATCTATTGCCAACGTGCCAGTATATTGAGCGAGAGATACAGGGAAGCGATAATTTCAAGAGCCTAGTTAAAAGTAACAGAAAGGGCTTCATCAGGATCGAAAAAGCGGCCAACTTGCTTCTATATCGACATGCCAGTAGGCCAGGCGATGAGATCGTGATCTGGAGTCTGTTGAATGACGAAGAGGCTCTCTACAATGCGGAGGACTTCTGGCGAGCTAAGACCAACACCCGCATCAACACAGGGTGGCTCCTCTCTGATCTCCCAAGGATACAAGCTGAAGGTTTAAGCTGGGCCCCTTCTCGTCCGAATTTCTCCCTCTCAGATTGGAGCCAGCATAAGAATGACAGGCAGCTTCTCCCTTACAGCGGTGACAACACTCAAACGTCGCAAGTACTTCAAACCCATTTAAGCGATGTTTGGCTGGTATCATGGTTTCAGATTCCTGCTTGGCATCCTCGTTGGTTTTTGGACATGTGCAACATTGTTGGGAAGATTTTGGGCTTGAACCACCATTTCGTAAAGCTATGGTTTGCGTTAAGGCGGGAAGGTTTCCTGGATACCAGTATCCAGAAATCTTACGCGGTTCTGAGCCCTCGGCCTCATTCTGACTCAAGATACGTCGCAGATAAGTATGTTCCGCATCTGCGCAGGATGAACAAGGATATCTTTGTTGTTGTGTCATCCACAGAAGCAGGAATACCCCGTCTATGGCATTGGCTGGGCATACTGATAGTTGATAAAGACACATTTGAGATGTCAGAGTTTCAGAAAAGTACTATTCACATCGCATAGATCTGATCATCTAAGACTGTGTCGATTAAACCATCGAGGAGCCTCTGACGGCAGTGTGCCCTCAGTATAGATCCAAATTATGGAATTGATTGATGTTCGATTCCTATTCCTGGTCCAGCAGCATAGGTGAAGCCGCAAAAGTGTTGAAATCCCGTAGGCATTTTGTGATAGGTTACACCATGCATTGTTCAATAGCTCTTTTAGCAATAAGCTTATAATTTTGGGACTCGTGCGAGCTTTGAATCGCAGTTTCTTCGAGTACAGGCTGATAATCTTGCGTAATCAGTCCGCCATTGTTCGCAACAGGGTTTGAGTTATTTAGTCAATGTAGGGTTGTTCCAACTTAATGGTGCACCTATGGACATAGCGAAGCAGAGAAAGCAAAGAGGCCGTCTAACTTCACATCGGACTTCATGAAGTGATACGACCTTTTCGGACCTCGCGTTGACAGCTGGTCTTGGAGTCTAAAATGATTTCCGAAAACGGAAATTTTCCGGGTTTTAACGACTGGATTACCTGCTAATTTTAAAATCCACCGGTCCGGTTAAAAGCCGTGTTTTCTATACAAGACTCACGCAGAATGCGGCGATTAATGCGCGCTGACGTGAGATTCTATTGCAATGCAATCACTAAAGGATCTACTTGCCTCGGTCTGCGGGTGGCTACCAGCCTACCGAAGTGCTCAATACGTAGATATAATTGTTTCAGCATTTGATGCCTTCAAGTTTGGGATGGCTCCACTTTGTTCCTTGTCACCGTTGTTGGGATACGCTTAATTCAGTCAATCGTGCCCAAGAATCCAACTTCCAGCTTGCCGAACACCGTTCGTGAGGAGGCACAAATTCCGATTAAACTGGACCCCGTCTGAATCTGAGTGACTTTCTTGGGCGGAGCGAAAGCTTTACCCTAAATCACTCATATCGGAGTATACGATGCTGAGCTCAACACGTAAGAGTAGTGGTTTCCCGCTTGTCTGCTACGCAACGCGTACATCTCAGTGAGCAGACTCGTGTCGATCCTTCGGCGGAGTCATGCAAAGCCAAGGTAGCTGGGGTGGAGCTTGACAATGCCTCAGTGATGTCGCTGCGTAGTTGCTGTCCTGAAGTGGGTCGGATCGAATGTTTTCGCTGCCTGCTGCGTGATCAATGCCTTGTGCTCGGTTCCTCCAGCGAGAATGCCAGACGGCGTATGCTTTGGTCCGGCTGAAAGATCCTAAGAACCGGTATACGGGACGCATCCTAGTCTAACCAAAAAACACGTCCAGAGTATGATTATTCAAGTTTACCCTTACTTGCACGTCATAGTCAAAAAGTTTGGAAAATTCAAGAATCGTGAACACGAATATGATCGCACAGTCTACCAAGCCAATCCTTATCATTGGAGCAGGCATCTCCGGGCTTGCTACAGGTCGGCTGCTTACCAACAGTGGTATTCCTAACATTGTCTTTGAGGCCTCGCTGCAAGACCGCAGCCAGGGGTTTTCCATCAGTTTGCGCGAATGGGGCTACTCGGCGTTGCTCAAGGGACTTGGGGGACTCCCACTTAGCAGCCTGACGAAAGGTGTCGCGCCGGACCGCTCCATAGGCGGTAGCGGCTGGATTGATCAGGCGTTGCGGGATAATCACACTGGGGAGATGCTAGTAGCGCCCGATCCAGCGACGAAGCAGTCCATCGTGCGTGCTAATCGCAACGCGCTGCGTGCTTGGATTGCAGACTGTGGCGAAGACGAGCTGGATGTGAGATACGGGCACAAGCTCAAATTCTTTCGAGGAGAACTTGGCAACATAACGGCCGAGTTTGAGAATGGCGCCCGTTATAAGGGATCGCTGATCGTTGCTGCGGATGGCGTACACTCCACCGGTAGGTTTACTCCGGCGCTTGACTGTGCGGACCCGTTGTCAGTGAGATTGACACTGCTATCTAGTCCGGTCACAAGCAATCCCACACATCACCCCAGAGATTGTTCCCGTGGTGGTATATCATGGTGAGTTCGAGCTCTCGCGTGAAGAGTTCGACAATCTCATCAAACCCCTCAGCGGGGACTCGAACATTCTCGCTGGAGTTGGCGACGGCTTCAATACGCCAATTACCGTCTGCGACATTAACCAAACGCGAGCTCACTTGGACTGGTCATACTCGAGACCGGTCTGCGGCGACAACGACAGTCTTTACCGGCCCAACGTGACAACTGAGGAAGCCAAGCAGATTCCACAGGAACTGTTAGACGAGATAGCGTCACGCAAGCTTGCAGAGCCTTGGGCACTCTTTTTAAATTCCGAGGCCATGCAAGAGCATCAAGTGTTTCATTGGACCAGTCGTTGCGTTTTTATGTCATCAGACGATGTTGCGGAGGCTAGAAAGCAGGGAATCGTTTTCGTTGGAGACTCGTGGCACGCTATGCCCATTTTCGGAGGCGAAGGCGGAAACCACGCGCTTGTGGACGGTGTCAAGCTTGCTGAAGCTTTGACAGACACCGTAGGGGATATGGACAAGGCCATCACGACTTATTATGATGGTGCTTGGAGACGATGTCAGGACGCGGTCAGGAGGTCGAGACAACGCTTCTATCTGCTTCACAGACCGATGGCTGAGTGGCGAGACATGGCAGCGAAGATGAAAGCGCAAACAGCGAATGGGGAGTAGCTAGGTAGCTAGACGTATTGATGGATGATAGTGCGGACAGTTGTTACAATTTGAGATGTATGATCCGTGTCGTTGTTCTTTCTCTTTGGAGGGAGTGCTACTTGTGGTACCAGCGCGTCTGAGACTATTACGTAATAACGCTAGCTTTCTAGCGCGTCGTAGCCTATCATCTGATCCTTCGCAATTCAGCTTTCTCCAACGTTACAAGCAACAATCTAACCAGTTTGGCCCCACAGATTCAGCAGAATGTTATTAAGAATGAAAGTGATACTTGCGGAGCAAGTGACTCGAAGCCGCGTGGCAGATAAGCCAGGTTGATGTGAACCACCCACGGGGAAAGGGTGATACGCGTATATACACGAATGTTTGATTGCAAAGCGAACGATTCGGTACCATGATATGCATCCCCATGCCAGGGCTACCAGCATCTGACATCAACGAGAGATGGGCCTACCTTGATGCTGATGCTGACTACCTATAGAAAACCATCGGCGGCATTAAATTTTATGTCGATTATCACTGTCAGCTTCGTTGACATTTTGACCATGTCCGATGCCATTTTTCAAACGTGTTAGGCGGACTTCTGGGTTTTGTTAACGACCAGGTACTGCTCCACGTACTTGTACAAATAATCACCCTTTTCTTTCGTCGGCAGTTCGTTTCATCGAACCTCTATAACAACAAAGACAAGTCTTAATGATCGACGATCTCTAGGACGGCGAAGGACAGGATAATTTTTTGGACAATCTATGGATGACTTTAAAAGCCGAGGGCTCTTTCTCCTCTTCCTTGGTCTGCTTCTCGTATCCCATCGTTCCACCTATGCCTTGATCCTTGGATTAGACTGACGGACAAACCACCGCCTCTTGGTCGGGTCACCTGGCTCAAAGCCGATCTTGCAGTCCTCTGCTAGTTTCCATAGCACCTGGGTTAAGAATGGTGCGAGCGCTTTTTCGATCACCTGTTGAGGTACATCACCATAGATCGACTGAACGATTTCCTGCAGTGTCATGCCACCTCTACCAGCCTGTCCTACGCTCTCGAGCTCGCTCTTGCTACGGGCTAGCGTTGAGAAGACCTGGCGAACGCGAAATTCCTTATGATGGATGTAGTCATGCATCTTGGCGGGCAGGTCCTCGATCTTGGCCCCATGAGCTGGGTATCCAGCAGTGCAGCCCTGCGCGCTCATATACCCTAGAGTCTGCATGTATGTACCTAAATCCTGGACGACCGAATACCCGTGGCCGAGCACGTTGTCACCAGTGAAGAGTGCATTCTCCTCTTCCAGTACGAAACACATGTGGTCGACTGCATGACCGGGCGTAAGGATAGCCCGAAGGGTTACGCCCTCGACCCGGAAAATTTGTCCGTCAGCGATCGGCTTTTGGCCGCCGTCCGGCTGGTTCTTATACACGCGTGATGCCAACTTATCATCATAGGCCACCAGATCTGGCACGCCGCCAGTGTGGTCTCCGTGCCAGTGAGTTAGCAGAACATGCGAGATCTCGAGCTGGCGCCGCTCAAGAAATCGGACAATTCTTTCGATCCAGCATCTCGCTCCCTAGGATTCATGCCATTAGCAATAGTCGTGTGACAAATAGATCCACAAAGTATCGAGGAATTGCAACGTACCTCGCCCGTGTCAATAAGGATTCGAGACTTGCCGGTCCCGACGAGATAGGTGTTTGTACCCTGCAGTTGCATCGAGCCAGGGTTTCCGCCTAGAATACGCACGACTCGATCCGTAACGTCGGTAATATCATCGAGAAATGGTAAACTTGCCTCTTGGCCGGAAAGGTATTCTTGCCAGAAGCCCTGATCGAAGGGAATTCTAAGCGCCATCGTAAAGTTTTAAAAGCCTACGCAGGGTTGAACCCGCAGGACGTCGGGAAAGATTGAAGTTACGATACCCAGACTCAGCCAACTCCTAGGCCTCTGCTCTGATATATCATGTACTTTAGAAGGGTGCCGGGAGAAAATGTGCAAAGAGCCTAGCGATATTCCACACCACCGTCTTTTTACAACAAGCGTTGATGTTCGAATGATCAAAGAACTAAATTAGGATGGGCGGATGAATTCTCTTTATATACGTCTACATATACATGAGTCAGACTTCCCGACCGAGAACATTCTAACAGGCTTACTATCACACGCTGAGCGGCAACTCTTGCAACGTCGATCCAACGCCGAGACTATTTCGGGTTGGCTCCCTAATCCGGAGGAGCGGGACAGTAGCTGAACTGCTTACTAGTCGTCTCCTTTATCTGCTATTTTCTGGTCCGATCTACGAATACCCAAGGCGTGAAAATATAGGTTGATAGCTTACATTTGCCTCGCCTGTTACGGAAACCTACTCGAAAAGCCGAACGTTCGACCAATCTAAAAAATTTAGGTCGGCCGATTCGGGTTCCTTAGGTGAATAATGTGGGTTTTCAGTTTCTCTCAGTGTAGCCCTGTCTTCATGACTGTTCGTACGTCTTTCAACCTTTTTTTTTTGAAGCTGCTAACCTTTTCGAAGCTCTCAAGGAGTTGAAACAACAAATGTTTCTACAAAGCATGACAATTGCTACCGCTAATTATAAAGTGGTATTGCCCTCACGGAATCACTCGATTTTTAGCATCCTTTCTATCCGCGATATCGGCGCGGCGATTTACTCAGATCGACTTCGTCGTTATCTCATAGCCACACCTATGCCTAGCTCAGTTTTAGCCTCGGTAAATCTCCTATGTATCTGCAGCATGAAATACGAGGTAATATCGACTCCGCTCGTCCTGAACGCAGCCGGAAAGAATGCCTGCGTTTTGTGCCGAGTTTGCAACTTCTCCGCTGGCACCATTCTCCACAGCACAATTCTGTTCCTCTTGGGTTGCGGCAGCTACTATGGTGTTCAAGGAAGCTTACAATGGCCTCAGCTGTTACGATATCGCTCTTGGCGTGATTTCTGACATCAAAATCGGCTTTGAGGTCTGGCACAGCATGTTGAGACCGAATGTCAGAATATACGCTTAGGTCATTTGGATTTATGTCAGCTTCATTGGGAACAAGAAGCTGGACCGATGGAGGAAAGTTGGCATCCAGCCGTCTCAGTGCGTACCACAGCTTGTGCAATCAGTCACCCAGCTCAGCTGGGATGTGTTTGCGCCCACCGAGGGTCGTGGCGGCAGCGATGTGGTCGAACGATGTATTGCGCGACACGATGCAGAAACCGACTCGCGCGTCTTTGGACTTGCAGCAACCGACGGCTGTCGTCCCAGAGAAGATTATCTGGCTTCTGTCTGGGTCCGTGGCGATGAAGTCACAGGAGAAACAGAGGGAGTTGAGGTAGACGTCATCGCCACAGGCATCCCGCATGGTCTGGGGCACGGTCTTGAGGGGGAGCTCGCTGATCTGTGTCGGAACGCGCAGGCACATGCACGTCTTGACGTCGAATATGTTCGACCGGGATAGCATTTCCAGGTTAATGAGCAGGAAGGAGCTTAAAAACTGCTGGCGAGTCGCCTCGTCCACCAGTTTCGGCCGGAGATACGAATCAAGTTTCCACAGCACTGACAAATCGAGATCCGGGAGCATCTTGTTGTCCTTCCGCAGCAGCTTATGAGTGGCGACTTTATCGAACAGGTTAGCTGGGGTTCCTGTCAGAGTGCCATGGAGCTCAACGCAGCTGCGACTGTAGAGCTTGGCGCCGCGAACGTCTCATCTCCAGCTACATCCAATGGTACTGCTGTCGCCTGGACCCGCAGCCATGCAGCTCTTGAGTCATGGCATCGTCGTAGTGGGCAAAGTTCCGAGGCGGGGCACAATGTTGAAAGGGTGGAAAAATGGACATTCGACCCACAAATGCTCGCAATAGTCGATCTCGCGCAGCGAGGTAGTGCAATGTGGGTTTCCGCCAGAAATTCTCAGACTCATCTCTGACAGGCAAAAAGCGAGAGACAACTTTGAAGAACCGGCGTTATGCGTCAAAGTTGAATTGCTTTTCTTGTCAGAGTTGTAAGTGGTATGGTCGAGTGGATAAACGCAAGATGATGATGCGATTTGAGGACTTATCGAGGCTGTGCTGTTGCTACCGTCGACAAAGCTGTTGCCATTCCAGAGAGAGATGGGACTCACTCAGTCCGAATCTGCTCTTCTGCCTTGCTTAACGAAGACACTATTGAGCTGGCCATTGGATGTGAGAGATTCGATGGCATATTCTAATCCTTACGTGGATAGAACATTCTATCTACGCGAGGCTGTAGGTAAGCTGGTTTTGATCCCCTAATGTCATCTATTGTACTACCCAATTAGCTCATCTATTGGCAGGAACACGCAGCAGGTCAGGGTTTATTTGCAGCCAACATCTCTCCTGCCGAGAGCCTGAAGGTCTTCAGTCCATCTGTCCAACTGTGCATTCATCCTTACGGAGTTTTGGGGATCCTTTCGGATTTGACTTCGGTACTTGGAGGCGTGTGGGTAAAATTTCGATCGCCGCTTTTGGCTCGTCTTCCGTTATCTTCGCGTATACATCGGGTTTTGCACGTTCTATGCAATACACATAACATCCTATTCACATGTTGATGGAAAGAATCTGCTCAATCGAAGCTTGGCTGTCTCGGCAACGCTTTCAAACCCACCGGCTTTTGTGCATTTCCTCTAGTCCGCACAACATCCGACCTCTCGATAGTGTGCTGATGGGACTAAGGCGGCAGATGCTGAACCCACTTCGAAAATGCTTCAAAATTCATCGGGTTTTGTTGGCTGTCATCAGCCTTATGAGGTTGCGCGAGGTCGTGGCTTAGACCCTGCGGCGGGAGCGAATCCTTCGGATTTTGCGCATGGCTGAAATTCAGCCCTAAACATTAAAACCCTCGCGTATACATGACATGTACGATACGGATCGCAGACCAAGATGAGATACGTACTTCATGCCAATATTAGTTACCAATCAGGCCGTTCGGACTGCGCTAATCCAGGACGGTGGGTCAACCTCTCCGGACTAGGCCATTGTGTCTGCTCCAAGATGTGTACCGACTTAAGGTACTAAAGCCAAACATGTCCATACAGATCGGGCATTTCAGTAGACCACTTGTCGAATGCTTTAGGCCATTGTCAATATGTCAAGTGATATTCAGGGTCATCCAAACAGCTTTGAGAAGCACCCCGACAACGCCTACACCAAGCTTGTGTTCTTTGGGAATGAATTCCCTACTGATGACTTGAAAGACTTGTTTCGTCGTCTCCTCCAGCACAGTAGAGACCGACGGTTCCGTCTGCTCGCTGCCTTTCTTGACGAGTCCATCTTCACTCTCAAGGATGAGGTCTCCAAACTTCCGCAACCCTTGAAGGACTTGGTACCCCATTTCGACTCCATTCTGACTCTGGCCGACCATGGTGACTTTCGTCAAGGTGCACTGGGCGCAGCCATGGAGAGTGCTTTACTCACTGTGCTCGAACTTAGTATGCTTATAGGGTACGTTTTGGTTTGTCCAGCATTGTCTGAGATCCAGCGCTGAAACAGTTTCCTTTTGTTTGCATAGGCATTATGAGGCTGAAGATCTTGAATGGGACTTGGTTCCAGGCCAGACCACTCTCGCTGGCTTGAGTATTGGCTTGCTGGCGGGCGCTGCCGTCGTTCTATCCACGAGCTTAGCTGATGTTGTTAAAAACGGGGCCGAGAGCGTTCGGGTGTCTTTCCGGCTGGGTGTCTATGTGGACGACTTGTCTCGCAAGCTCGAAGCTCCCCACCCCGATGGAACGCTTCAGAGCTGGGCTCACGTCGTTACCGAGATGTCACAGCAAGGAGTTCAGGACGAGATCGATCGCTTTAATTCGGAATCAGGTATTCCTAACCTAACAAAGGTCTTTATTAGTGCTGCCGATAAGACGTCGGTCAGCGTCAGTGGGCCGCCGTCGCGTGTTAAAGCTGCATTCCAACATTCACACATCCTTCGCTACTCTAAATCGTTCCCCCTACCAGTCTATGACGGCCTCTGTCATGCCTCACATCTATACAAACAGGACGATATTGACGTGGTCATCAACAGTGCTAATTCAGTTGTGCCTATCTCGCGCCCGGTACGGCTTCCTCTACTCTCATCTCAGACAGGCAAACCCTTCAAAGCTACTACGGCGAGCGAGCTGTTCTTGGAAATCGGCACTGAGCTGCTGACGGGTACCATCTACTTGGACAAAATCACAGCTGGGATTCTTGCCGGAATTGGCACTACGTCGAGCCCAAAGTTGTGCCGGGTAAGCTCTTTTCGCACCTCGCTTGTCTACAAGGGCGTTCTGGAGGCTATCGAGGCCGAATTTCCTCATACGGATGTTTCGAGACATGACATGGTTGCCTGGGTGCACGAGGACTTTGGTGCCCGCCGTGCCCGTTCCTTTGCTGACTCGAAGCTGGCCATTGTCGGCATGGCCTGCCGTATGCCCGGCGGCGCAAACGACACCGAGCTCTTCTGGGAGTTGCTAGAGCAAAATCGCGACGTGCACACGACTGTGCCGCTGGACAGATTTGATCTTGAGACACACTTTGATCCCAACGGAAAGATCGAGAATGCCACGCAAACGCCCTATGGCAACTTTATGGATCGGCCAGGCTTCTTTGATGCCGGTTTCTTCAACATGTCCCCCAGAGAGGTATGTTGTCATGTCTCTTTATCTTTGTGGTGATCCATTACTTCTAAATTGAAGGGAATTGACTAAGTCGAATTTTGATGTGACGCCAGGCTGAACAAACGGATCCAATGCACCGGCTTGCGCTCGTGACGGCATATGAAGCCATGGAAATGGCAGGTCTAGTTCCGGGTCGCACACCTTCATCCCGACCACAGCGTATCGGAACCTTCTACGGACAAGCGAGCGACGACTGGCGTGAGTTGAACGCGTCTCAGAACATTAGCACCTACGCGGTGCCAGGCGGCGAGCGTGCTTTTGCCAATGGCCGTATTAACTATTTCTTCAAGTTCTCTGGACCCTCCTTCAACATTGACACAGCGTGCTCCAGTGGCCTAGCTGCTGTGAATGCCGCATGCTCATCGCTGTGGGCCGGCGAGGCCGATACGGTAATTGCAGGCGGCCTAAATGTCATCACGGATCCAGACAACTATGCTGGTCTTTGCAACGGTCACTTCTTGTCCAAGACTGGGCAATGTAAGGTCTGGGATAAGGACGCCGATGGGTACTGCCGAGCTGATGGTGTTGGGTCAATTGTGATTAAAAGACTGCAGGACGCCGAAGCAGATAACGATAATATCCTTGCTGTCGTTTTGTCGGCCACCACAAACCACTCTGCCGAAGCAGTTTCTATTACACACCCACATGCCGGGGCACAGAAAGACAATTATCGCCAAGTGACGCAAAAGGCCGGCATCAACCCTCTAGATGTAAGTTATGTTGAGCTCCACGGCACTGGTACCCAAGCAGGGGATGCCGTAGAATCTGAGTCCGTCTCGGATGTTTTCGCGCCGCTGACGCCGCGTCGCCGTCCGGATCAACGACTGTACCTTGGTGCGGTCAAGAGTAATATTGGGCATGGTGAGGCCGCCGCTGGCGTCGCGTCGCTATTGAAAGTGTTGCTCGCGTACCAGAAGAACATGATCCCCGCACACATTGGCATTAAGACCGAGATCAATCCAATCATCCCCAAGGACCTTGATCGACGCCAAGTCGAGCTAGCACAGACTAATACGCCGTGGCCACGACCGCAGGGGAAGAAACGCGTGGCCGTTGTGAACTCATTTGGGGCGCACGGTGGGAATACGACTCTGGTCCTTGAAGACAAACCCTGGAAGGAAAGGACCAGGACCGGCTCTGGCAACGCGGATACCCGCTCAACATATCCTGTCCTTCTCTCTGCAAAAAGCAAGAAGTCCTTGCAGACCAACGTGGAAAATCTGCTGTCCTATCTAGAACAACACCCAGACATACACCTCGGTAACCTGGCTTACACGACCTGTGCACGACGCATGCATTTCAATCTACGCATAGGCACGGCTGTTTCCAGCATCGCTGGGTTACAGAAGTTTCTGCGTTCCTCTCTGGACGACAAGACAATCGCCGACACAAGGTCGATTCCCCCAGAACCGCACCCAGTAGTCCTCACCTTCACAGGCCAAGGCTCTTACTATCGTGGCATGGGCCGGGAGTTGTTTGCGGAATTTCCTTTTTTTCGCGCACAGGTTCTTCAGCTTGACCGACTGGTTCAGCGCCTGGACCTCCCTTCAGTTGTATCCGTGATCGATGGCAGCATCGAGGATGAAGCAGCTTCACCGATATTGACACAGCTCAGCATCGTCGTGATTGGGATTGCCTTGGGCCGTTTCTGGTCGCTTCTTGGCATCCGTCCGAGCGCCGTCATTGGTCACAGTCTAGGCGAATATGCAGCTCTCGCAGTCGCCGGTGTCTTGTCGGCAGCCGATGCTCTCTACCTAGTTGGACACCGTGCGCGGTTGACCGAACGCTATTGTACCCCTGGTAGCCACTCCATGTTGTCGGTACGGGCTTCTGTGAATGACATTGAACAGCTTATACAAAGCACAACCAAGATAGCTAACCTAAAGTACGAGGTGTCATGCCAAAATACGCACCAAGATACAGTTATTGGAGGAGATAGGGAAGACATTGATGTCATGCGCCATACTTTTGAAGCGAGCGGCTATAAATGCGTGAAGCTAGACGTACCCTTTGCCTTCCATACAGCGCAGATGGACAGCATACTCGATGCATTCGAGAAGACGGCCGAACACGTGCCTTTCAAGGCTCCAAGCACCCCTGTGCTATCGCCGTTGCTTGGTAGCATCGTGTTCGACGGCAAGACGATCAATGCAAATTACCTCCGTCGAGCAGCACGCGAGCCAGTCAACTTCTCAGCGGCTATCCAGGCTGCGCAGGATTTTGGTATGGTCGACGATAAGACACTGTGGATCGACATAGGACCGCATCCTCTATGTGCGGGCTTTGTACGCAGCCTAGTCACTCAGGCGCGCGTAGTCTCGTCGTGCAGGCGCAACGAAGACAACATTGTGACCGTGGCCAAAAGCCTTGCCATGTTGCACCTAGCAGGTGTGACTCCGTGCTGGTTCGAATACTTCAAGCCCAACGAGCAGGATTACTCGTTGCTCAGCTTGCCCAAGTATGCCTGGAATGAAACGAACTACTGGATTCCATACATTGGCACCTGGACACTGGACAAGGCGCATCTTAAGTACGGCGGACAGAAGAATAATGTCAGGGCTCTCGGGTCATCCGTGTCGGTTTCTTCAGCTCTACGGACGTCGCTGGTTCACCAGATCACGAGTGAGACTATCGATACAACAACAGCTTCGCTACAGATCCTCTCTGACTTGCAGCATCCCGACTTCCTTGAGGCTGTTTATGGACACAAAATGAATAATTGTGGCGTTGCCACCTCAGTACGTCGGATTTCTGATTCATTTTCTTTACTCACGCTCAATGCCTTTTCCTTTAACGAAGCCAGATAACATTTTTCTGTGTTAATATCCTTTCCTCTTCACGACCTTCAACTATTTTCTTCACTCCCCTTCTTCGGCTTAATGATCCTGCTGCTGACAAACACCGTAGTCTATCTGGACCGACATGGCCTTGACCGTCGGCGAGTACCTCTACCGACGGTTAGTACCGCAGGCCAAAGACTTCTCAATGAATCTTGGCGATGTCGAGGTCCTTCACGCCCAAGTTGCCAATAAGACCAAGAGCAGCACACAGCCACTTGCGCTGGAGGCCCATCTTGACCTAGCTACCCGCTACATGTCGCTTGCATGGTTCAATGTGAATACTGAAACAAATGAGCGCGCTGCCGAGTCTTTTGCGTCTGGCGCCATCCGGTTCGAGGACTCCGCGGCCTGGCGTGCCGAATGGGACCGAGTTACACACTTTGTGCTCGGGCGCATTGAGGCATTGGAGCAGATGGCCGACACGGGTAGAGCCAGTCGGTTGTCCAAAGGGTTGGCATACACACTATTCAAGAACGTCGTCGACTATGCAGACCGGTACCGCGGTATGGACAGTGTGGTACTCCACGACCACGAAGCCTTCGCCGACATTACGCTCGTGCCGGAGCGTCATGGTATCTGGCACACGCCACCGCACTGGATTGACAGCGTCTCGCATCTGGCAGGCCTGATCATGAACGGCAGCGATGCTTCCAACACGCACGACTTCTTCTACGTTACCCCTGGCTGCGACAGCTTCCGCCTGCTTCAGCCCCTCGAACCCGGCGCCCAATATCGCAGCTACGTTCGCATGTTCCCTCTACAATCAGACGCAAACATGCACGCCGGCGACGTGTACATCTTGCAGAATGACATTATCATCGGTATGGTAGGCCAGATCCGGTTCCGTCGTGTGCCACGCCTACTTATGGACCGCTTCTTCTCCCCGCCTGATACCAATGCGCCCAAAACCCATCACTCTCACGCTGCTCCCGTCCTTCCAGCAGCTCCACCCTCAGTAACCCCCAAACCCGTAGTCCAGACAATCTCTCCCCCTACTCGGGCGCCCAAACAAACGCCCCTCCCTAATCAAAAGACCATTGGCGTACAACCCCTCCCCACTCCTCCCTCCGAAAAATCCCCCATAGCGTCACCAGATCCCGCGATCCGCGCTCCGGCTAACACCTCCTCCTCCAACGACACAACCCCTGGCATCGCCACACCCCCGGAGACCACCGCCAAGCCCACGGGTGTGGCCGGCGAGTTCCTGCAGCTGATCGCGCGCGAGACGGGGCTCGGCCTGGCGGAGCTTACCCCCGATGCGACTTTTGTGCAGCTTGGCGTCGACTCCCTGATGTCGCTTGTGCTAGCGGAGAAGTTCCGCGGAGAGCTGGGCGTCGATATTAAGAGTTCGCTGTTTTTGGAGTGTCCGACGGTGGGCGATATGCAGGCTTGGTTGGAGCAGTATTGTTAGACGTTGGGAGGCTGAAATTAGGAGGACAGCCAGGAGGAGGGCGGGCGTTGGCAAATCGACAGTAGTGCCGGGTGTTGGAGGAGAGAGAAAAAGTTGCGTGGCTTAAATTGTAATTGAGATAAGTTTTTCACATGTCATAGATTTGCATTTGGGAAACTGCCGTTTAGATTTTAGATTCTCTACATTCGTTCAATGTTTATCAGTCTATTCCCATCTATCCATTCCCCTTTTGTGTGCTGATTCTATAACCTCGTGGATTACGTAATACGTAATCTTCCCACACACGCACTGCAGAAACAGTAAAACCTGTCCTGAAGAGCGGGTATGTCTGGAATTTCGACACTCTATAGTCTAATTATAAGCGAAGAAAAGCCTCTAATAGCAACCCAAGTTGTTTTCGTAAAAGAACATGCCCGGCCGAGCAACCTCGTCGGGCGAAATACCAGATAAAAATTCCTCCCACATCCTCCACGACGGATCAAACCCATCTTGCGTCGGCGAAGGACCAACCCCAGTTGACCCCACCCAGCCAGGCGGAGGGGCGGTCTGGCTATCCCAGACCACCGGAGGCTGGTTGGTGTAGTTTTGCTGCGTGAGCATCAGCGCCGAGGACGACGGGCGGCTGTGACCAAATGCCATGTCAGGACTCGTTGGAGAGCTATTAAGAGTCCATGCCGAGTCATTGAGACCTTCAGGGGTGGGCGTTGGGAGGAGTGTGAAGGCGGCGGCATTTGGAGCTGTGCCGCTGTTAGTGGTATTGGTGTTGGCGAACGCAGCGCTCTTGCTCGTAGTGCTGGTATTATTGTTGTTAGTCGTGTTCTGGTCGGCCGCTGATTGTAGATGCACGGCCAGCTTTTCGCGCGTGCGGCGCATTAGCTTCGCAAGCGGACCGCGTGGCTCGCCGCTAGGTCCGCGGGCCATTGCGACCTCGTAGTTCTGGAAAGATGCTTCGACGAGGGGCCATGCGCGCCGGACGAGGGCAGCGTCGGAGCAGACATAGCATTCAGCCATAGCAATGGCGAGCGCATGCCAGGGCATTGTTATGTACCAGCGGAAACCCTCGCCACGCGTGTCTGAATGCATCAATTGTGTCTTTTCGAGAGCGTGTAGTGTCAAGCGCAAAAGTTCTGTGTCGCTTTCTATGCGCGGAGGTGGGGCCTGGTTACCTATCCGCGAGCGCTGTATTGGTCGTAGTGCTGCTAGTCGCGTCCCTGCTATAAGAGTCTGAGTTCCGTGCCACGTAAACCAGGCGTACGGCGAAGACTCGGGATCGCAGAAATGCAGGAGCCCGAGGGCTGCTTGCTCGAACTGTCGTACATGCTGATGCCGCATCTCTCGGTCATACGTGGCAGGGTTCAATGAAGGTGACACCCTTGTTCTCCCACTGCCGCTGCTGCTGTTGCCATTCGTGCTAACATTCTTCTTTTCCTCCTCGGGCGCACCAAAGTTAAGCAAACGCCCAACTAACTGTGCATGATAAGTGATAAGCGCAAAAGTAGTGTCGGCCAACCCTTCCCGGTCAGGAACTGGTTGTGTTGTGGTCGGGTCGAAGTCCGAGTCATTAATGTGTCTTGGTAGGTTCAAGGAAGATGCAGCCTCCTTGCAGCTGACGAGTGGTTCTGATGCCTGGCCAAACGAAGCTTGAAGGTCCATTAAGCAAATGGTGAGCCAGAGCCGTTTGCGCATTTGCTGGTTGAAGAAAGTCTCGCTTCGTCCCGCCTCCATGTCCGGCTCTTGATAGAGGCAGAGGCGCTTGGCAATTCTTACAGCGACTGCGATTAAGGTCCATACGGCCCTACTTCGATCTTCAGACCTCCTAGCAACCTTGATGGCACAAGGCAGCCACTTGTCAGACTTCCTGCACCGGACAATAGCAGCAGAAGAAGTTTCCGAAACTTACAAGATACAAAACAAAAGCTTGAAGCACAGTACCGTCTTGCGTGGTCAGTAAGTCCGACCTCTCCATTGCCGATTCACATGCTCTACGACAATCCGCCACGATACTGCACTTGCTGGCTTGAAACATGGCACGACACTGGGTTTCAGTCATACTACAGGCGGCAGAGTAGCAGACCGCCGAGCTGAGGGCTTCCACCGACGCATGTCCATCTGCATAGCCCAGGTAACCTTCTCCTTGCAACATCCATTTACTCAGAGAAGAGCGATGGAGAATTTTGATGATGGGGTCAACTTGTAGGAGATAAATCTGACATAACTTATTCACGGCCACTTTGTTGCCAGATAGCACAGCGCGGTTCGCAGCAAAGTGCCGTGGGACCGAAGGCGGATTGCTCGAAGCCCATAAACCTAGAACCCTTGTACCATCATCGGATGGGTCAATCTTCGTAGGATCTGCTGCTTGCGTACTATCCTCATCAGTCTCACCTTGAGCTAATTCTACAATTCCACGGAGGCCATGTATCTGTGAAGGGAGGTTGAGTCAGCATGCGCTCGCCTAACCCACGAACACGGTTCCTCCTTACCTCCTCTACCAAATCTGCCCAGAAGTCATCGGGCCGTTGCATGGAGAGGCTTTGCTTCTTTCGACGGCTGGAAAGTGGGGAACAGTGAGTCGTGTGGCGTGCGCGCCCCGAAGTGATGGACTCTGTGTCCGAAGCGTCGACGGACTGCAGTAATTGTAGATTTTTGAGCACTTCTACATCTTCGCAGCGATGGTCATATTGAGGGGAACTTGACCAAACTCACCTGGTCTTGTGAAGCGGCATCTGACTTTTCCGCCCTGGCTATCGCTGCTCCCATGTTGTCAACGAGCGCTTCGAGCCGGTGAATGCGCTCGCTAAGGTCTCCATCGAGCGCAGCGGGAGCGAGAGCAGCATCATTAGGTGATTGTGACGGTGGCAGAGGTGAAGTTGACGTCCTCCGCAGACGATGGGCATGCCGGCCTCGTGGTAGGCGTGGACGATATATGGGTACGCATGCACTGCTTGACGAGACACAGTTAGTGCAGGGTAAGCGCTTGTCACACTTGACCTTGCGGACTCGACATAGCTCGCAACTAAGCTGTGGAGTTCCCTGGCTTTTTCGCCGACCCGAATTCCCTGCTGGCGCTGCGTCGGTGCTGCGTTTGTTCATTCGATTAGCCTCCTCCGATTCCTGTCCAAGCCAGTAGCTCGAGGGTAAATGATCCTTTCTCTAGTATATAACCTTCCACGGTAAGCCTAAACCCCGCTCGCCTCAGCCCCAGCACTACCTCAGGTGTGCGTAACAAACGGTATCTCTCACGTGACACCGCTGAGTAAGAGGTCACAAATTGATCGTACATGACACGACGGGATGAAACGTTCTGAGATGAAAGATAGAGGAAAGATTAGTTGCACTAAAGTTGCATTTGTAGTGAATAAAATCGACGGATTTCGTGAGATTTCAGGTTGTCAGACTCAGAGTTGCCTGGCAAAGAGATTGAGTAAGCTGGGAACCAGCCACACCGGTCGGTGACGCCTCTCAATTAGGAATTCTCTCGACGGCTAAAAGCTCTTCGAAGGAGTTGGGAACCCAGCTTGCTGTCGAATTGGGAAGATTGGCAATTAGTATTGCTTGGCCGAACAGAGTCAAATCAGACCATCGCTCAGACTTCAGCTGCTGTTAGGATTGCACCCGAGCATCCTAGACCGTTCCATGCGCGGCATCAATCATGCCTTCCGATCGCGTGGAAGCGCGGTAGCTTTCCCTAAAATCGATAGAAAAGCACGTGGCAGCAAGGAAGTTCTGCATTCACATTGCCCCTTTTAGCGAACACCCAGCTGTGGCGGTGACTTGAGAGGCGGGTAGGTAGTTCCTTTTCTCTCAACGACTAACGCGCAAGGTCTTGGATGCAAATCGAGAGACGATAAGTCGATTTAAACGGCTGAAACAAAGCTTCACAAGTACCCAGTGTCTTGAACTTGGAAGGCATGAGGCACGACGAGATGTACTGTGCCGCTTTCGCACAAAGCTCCATCCAGCACTTGGTCATAGCGTGTAAGATACCTAGGCAAGGTATCCACCTAAGGTACCTGCTCAGGCGTTTACCTAGTGCCTAGGTACTTTTCAAAACCAAACGAACCTTTTGCAGCGACAATCGTGGATCAACATGTATAACCCACTCCCATTGCGCTAAAGATCGGCGGCAACACAAGCCTAAACCGTCGACCACTAAGGCCAATACGCCGTCAAGCAGTATTGTTACAGGGTTCACTTTTTCGTTGAATTGACGGCTATTTGCACAGCAAATTGTTGGGCGAATTGAGCGGCTATCTGAGCGACTTTCTGAAAATTTGTCCAAGCATTTGATCAAGTGGCTTGCTGAATAGACAGCTATTTAGATAGCTGCCCGAATAGTTGCTTACTGCTTCCACGTTCATGCACCGGATCTCCGCTTTTCCTGCCTGCATGGCTATCGCATTGGACAGATCCACTGTCGAATACAAGCCGCCTGCTGCAAACCTCACCGGTTACTTAGTCTCTATAAGCTCAACGTAGATACATTGGGCTGAGCAACAGCTGCCAGACAACGGTCGAGCCCAAACTCCCACCTTCCATCCCACCCTCGCATTAAGCTGATCTTGATGACTCGGAACTGTTTCGCATAATTTTTTCGCATGACAGTATCACCGAACTAGTACTAGACGATCGTTCAGCTTCGAATCTACAACCAATCAAGCTCGTAGCAAGCAAAATGGAAATCGGGAGATGAAACTACAACGTGGGGTGAGTGATTTCTTGTATCATCTCTCAAAAATATTCGCATTCATTCTTTATGCGCCGAAAGCACAACGGCGCGGCGGAACAGCTAGTTCTACATATGTAAAAACTTCGGATTTTAAGCAGACACCCAAAAGCCGCAAAACCCAGGACAGCCACGCATAGGAGGTCCTACATTTTCACCATCTCAACTTAAAATAGCATCAACATTCGAACTGTGCTGAGACATATTGCTATACGATGATGCTACTTGTGCTCTTTCGTAATGTGCTTTCAGTGCTTCTCATCAACTTTGTTCATTGGAAACTGCTTCTGAGGATCCTTGGGATCCATTGCCGCTTTGGTACTAGCTTAGCGCGCACATAGCCGCCCCTTTCTTCTCCGAGAGACTTGGACCTCAATTGATTCTTCATGAATTCAACCAACTCCAACAAACTTGTCCAGGTTTTAGAAACATTGCTTTCCCATTCGCAGCTGTGTTCTCGAACCTGTGCCACCTGTATAAGACTTGGCAGTGGCCAGGCTTACATAAGAAGTATGACTCGTCCATCATCCGTATTGGACCAAACCTTAACATTTATTCTAACTCACAAGCCGTCGAACTGATCTATGGCTTCCAAAATAGACTTTCAGCCTTATAAATGAATTTCGCAACCGCTAGACGGAAAACTTTTAATACACGCCAATCAAAGTTTTCAGCTACCATAAGTGACTATACCCAAATCGTTGTTCAAATGCTGAAAGACAGCACTATCACGAAATTTGCGGCCTTTGGTCACGATGCCTTTGAACATCTTTGGCGCTTCAACAGCTTAAGCCAGGCTCCTTTTCGGATTTGTGACTAGGCGTGCACACAACGCTCGAGTTCCTATCAATCTTGATCATCGTCACCTTCGTCGACCCGGTCCTTCCTCGACCTCGCTCTTTCGGATTCATCCTTTTCGTCTATACGAGTCAGGTATTGCTCGAACTGCCTACTCATCTTCATCACTTGTTCGAAGTGCTGTTTCTGGATGGCAATCTGTTGCCCGTCCCGCCGTACATCACGATCTTCAAAAGCCTCATATTCCGCCAGCGCGGCAGCAGTCTGGAAAGCATTCCGGATCTCTCTGCCGTTCCACTGCCGCGCATGGATGTCAGCGTTTTCGAGAACATATTTCTTGGCTGCGGATGCTACGTAGATCTTGTTTCCGTGATCCTCTGTGAGTTTGTTGAAGAATGCTTGCCAGATTTTAGGTCGCTTAGAATTGTCAAGCTTTGGATAGCCGATCGTTGCGTGGATACGGGAGGAGAAAGCATCGTCTATTTGACCGACTCGATTGGTGGTAAGAAACAGCATTCCCCTGAAGTATTCAATCTTGCGGAGAAAGACGGAGACGAGGCCATTGCGTTGGATGGAGCTGTTGCCTCGTCTCTGGAGGAAAATGTCAGCTTCGTCTATTAGGAGTATCGCATTCCAGTTCTCAGCCAAGTCGAGCCATTTGGATAGGTTCTGCTCCATATTCTCCTCGTCCATCCCAATGTCAGCTATTGTTAACGAAAGAAGTGGCCGTTTGAAGTAAGCCGAAATGGCCTCAACTGTGTAGGTCTTGCCCACCCCTGGGGGTCCATGAAGTAGCACAACTTGACCCTCTCCCTTGCCAGCGATGAAGTCTAGATTGAATGCATTCCTACTGGTGCTCTGCTGGTTCGCTAACGCTTTTAACATCTTCAAGTCATCATCGGCCAACACGAGACTCTCGAGGGCCATTTCCCGGTATTTCACATCGTTTAGGGATCCAACAAAGAACGATCTCCACGACTTATCGTCTAGACCAAACCCGCCGACAAGTGGCAACATCAAGAAATAATGATGATCAGTCATCCGGTGCTCTTCTTCAAGATCAATGGATTCATAAGCAGTGTACCTGTTGCTGTTGAGTCCAAGTGAAACCAGATGCGTGCTACGGTCTCCGGGTCCCTTTCCGTTAGAACCCAAAGGTGCTATCTTCGTCATCTCATGATACTTCGAAGCGGCGGTGGGATCGATGACAACCCGGCCGTAGTACTAGGCATCGTTATTCGATGCGACAACATAGCAAAAGCGGGGCTATTTTATCACCTTCGACACTCGGAATTCTGTAACATAGGTATATCCATCACAGTACATTCCTCTGTGCCCGTTTCGCAACAAGCTAAACAGCAATTTTCCGTATGCACTTGCATTTTCTCTCCGACTATCACCGTTGACTTTATGCCAGTTTGTGCAAGGAAAAATCTGCAACTGCAAAACCTCCATTTCACCTTCAAAATGACTAATTGTGTCCCAAGCGTATTCGCGTCCAATTCGCTCTCCATCGCTTATGAGGAACCATCCATGTACGACCCAAGGTCTTACTGCCTCACGATCTTCGCCCTCCTTGAGCTTACCCCTAACAGCACTGTAAGACACAGAAGACATGAGAAACTGAGGATCGCCATTGATTTTAGAATACGAATCTGTCCCTGGACGGAAAAGGAGCCAAAGCATGTCAAAGGTGACGACGGGTGTCTCCCTGCATAGTTTCTCGTGGGCTGGTCGGATTTTCTTTCTCATCGTGGGTTCCAAGAATTCTAGCAAGACTTCGATGTGCTTCTTGGTTGTCTCTTCACAGAGAGTTCTGTGCTCATGCTTCCTGCACCCCTTACTTTCGTCACCAAAATCACAAGGCGATGTTATCTCTTTGAGCTCATCGTAGTAGTGAACCAAGCACATGTACGGTTCATTTATCGTAACACTGTCTCCAGTGAGGTCTTGACTAGGATAATACTGGATATTTCTCCTGACTGCATTCAGCAGGGAGATTGAGTAGATGATGACTTTTTGGTTGTAGACTTTGTTTACATCGACGTCTTCTATTCTTTCAACTCCCTTCAGATCAGGGATCGGAAAAATTATGCAACATTCGAATATAATCCAATAATTCATAATTTTCGGATAAAAATGGATAAGAGAATTATTCAGAATGATTCAGAATTTTGTTTGATATCCGATAGCCGAAATTAGTTTTTATATTAAAAAATTCTTCTGTTTTATTTTTGTAAAATATTTCAATTAAAATATCAATCAATTCTGAGGCCTTTTTTATTATTATTTTTTCTGAAATTATCAATATACGAAAATATATCAAAAGAATACCTTTTATTATCCATCAATATATCCGTGAATCGTATGATCACGAATCAAAAATAAAAAAAAAAAGAAAAATCTTTTATTATAAAATTGAAAATTATTTATATAATTCATATATAATAACGAATTTCCGAAATTATCCGAAGAATCAGTATAAAATTAATTATGATTTTCATATATTTTATATAAAACAAATTTCCGCCATTCAATTTTTAATATTTTATCAAAAAATGATGAAAAATATATATAAAATAAATGAATTAAAAAAACTGATTTTAAAAAAAATATTCAAATAAGAGATTTTTTAATAGATTTTAATCAATCTTATAATCATATAAAATCTTCTTTTTCGTCTGATCGAATGGCCAAAATTTCATATTTTTTATTCTATTTTAAATTTAATAATAAAAATTCTAATAAACATCAAAATTTTTATTTTATATATAAAAAATCAATTTATACGTTAATAAAATTTTATATAAAAAGATTTTTAATTCGTATTAACGAATATTCATTTTTCAATCGATATCTGAATCTCATCTAATAATCATTTTTTTTTAACAATTTACGTGTATTATATGAATAAAAATCTGAAATTTCGAAAAATTCTTTTTATTTTTTATATAATAATCAATCATTCAGAAAAAAATCAATAAATTATTATTTATATAATTTTTCAAAATTATAAAATAATATATAAAATTGGAATTATGATTGAAAATAATTCCAATATAAATAATATTTTTTATCGTATAATGAATAATAATTTTAAAATATAAAAAATCTTTTAAAATTTATAAATATAAAAAATTCGTTATTTAAATTATATTTTTAATTTTATTATATAAGATTTTTTTTTTTTTAAAATTTTTAATATTATTTTTTTGAATTCATACGATTAAAAAAAAAAAAAAGAAATTTAATTAAATAAAAAATGATAAAAGAATAAAATAAATTAATTTCGTATATTAGAAATATTTAAAAAATTTCATAATATTTTTATTTATAATCAAAATTTATCAATTTATATAAAAAATTTCAGATAATTTATAAAAAAATTATTTTTATTAAATAATCATATAAAATGGAATTTTTGATATAATCTTTTTAATATTATAATAAATTATGAATCATAAATTGATTAATATATAAAATTTTATTTTTTCATTTTTTCATCTGATCTTTTTAATATATATAATTGGAAATATTTTCGTATAATTTATAAATTTTTGGAATCATTTTATATAATAATTTTTATATTTGAAAATAATTAAATATATTTGGATCAGATATTATAAATAATGGATATTTTATTAATATATATTAAAAGATCTTTAATATATATAAATTCATAAAATTTTATTTATATAAAAATTAATAAAATTAGAATGAGAAAAGAAAAATAGATTTAGATTTTATTATACAGATTAAATATAATTAGAATAAATTTTAGAAATATTATGAAATTTTAAACGATTCATTTTATTATATAATAATTTTGATATTCAATCTATATTATCATATAAAATATATCCAAATAATCTGGCCAGAATAATGGAAATTTCAAATTTTATAAAATATTCAATCTTTTTAAAATGAATATCAAATAATTCATGATATAATAGAATTTTTATCATATAATGATATTCATCTAAAAATTTTATTAAAAAAATTTTTAATAATTATATATTATCAGATTATAACTGATATATGAAATAAAATCATTATACGATAAAAGAAATAAAATGAATATCAGTTATATTATAAAAAAGTCCCGTATGAGATTAAAAAATTTTCAATTTTATGATAATAATATCAAAATCAATAATAAAATAAATATTCATTTTTTTTATATTTTATAATTAAAATATTTTCTATTCCGATTATGAATAATGAATTAGAAAAAATATTCTCATAAATTCGTCATATAATTTTTTGAAAACATATAAAATTTGATCTTAAAAATATTGAAAGAATTGAATATTTAAAAAATTGAATCCGAAATAGGATTTCAGACTTTCATTTATATAATGTTGAAATAGAAATTTAATCTCTATATAAAAGATATTTTTGATAGATTTGGTATTATACAAAATAAGAAAAATAATTTATATTAGCAAAAATAATCATTAAATCTAATTTGATTAGAATTTTTGCATATTATGTATAATTCGAATTAATTCGGATATTCATCCTTATCCATCCAAAAATAGGATTTATCCATCCTAATTCAATTCATTAATTTTTCCGATCCCTGATACAGTTCTCACAACCTCAGATAGCTCAAATACCTGATCTAACCATTTCTCCCTAATTCAATCAGACATAACCACAAGATTAACGCTTTATATATTAAGCCATTATACGCTTGCTTAACACATCAAACACTGGTGCTCAGAGATTTTATGGCAAAGGAGATATCAGAGTATGCAATTCCTTCGCTTACTTGGACCGATGAAGAGGTGTCCTTTGCAGAGATGACAGCTACTACGTATCCAAACAGCTCCTGTTCTGATGCTACCAAACGACAGTATTAGAAGAAGGCAGGCTTCGCTGAAATTCAGGGCTGTTGCTCCAAAGCTGCTCGTTATGATCATGACTGGGTATGGGTTGTAACCTATTGCACTATATAGTCCCACCAACGGTGATAAGGCCCTACGAAAAGGCTGGCAACTGCCTCCGAAAACCGAGGAATCGTCACTCGGCTTTAAATACCAAAATTAATTAGACGTATCCTTGCCTTCCTACTCGTATGTGTGTTTTTTTTTTTTTTTTTTTTTTTTCATTCAGATCTACTACTGGCATCTAATGGTATATCCTAAATTGGGCCGTAGCTGAGCTAGACTGAACAAGCTTGAATGTGTTCGGAGCCCGACTGATCATCCCACCATAATAGTGCCTGAATTTGGGATCCTCTACCCGAAGCAAGAGCCAATGGTTTCTGACATTAGGCCGGAGCGGTTGCAGTGACCTATTGTCTCTCACCCTGCCCAGTTTCGGTGACTTTAAGTATTTTGCATTAAAGCACCAACGAAGACCATAGGGACAGCAGCATATGCCAAGGTACTCGCAAAGACATCTTCTCATCGGTTGACGATAAAAGCGAGCAAAAGGCCGAAAGCACACACACATACAGTAGTGCTGGCAAGAAGCAGTAACAGGTGCTGCTTTAATGCAAACAGCCACATGAATTCCTCTCCTGTCTGTATAAAAATGCCTCTTGGTTATAAGTTCATGATAATACATTGACAAAATCCAGAAAGCGAATGGTTGCAAATGTTAGGCGTATTTTGGAAAGCCATGAAGTGTCTACCCGTACTTTACAGAATGCAAACTCTCACTAGCTGATGGAAAAAAGCGTCACGGCATGAATTTCGAAAGGGATGCGGGCGCAAAAGCGAATAATCATGCCATTGCCCCTACTTCCGTATTTGAACCTGATCCCAATACTTGGTGTGAAATATATCGCTCTCTTGTAAATGGCTAAAATCCCAATGCTGACGACTCGAACTTGCTACGACCAAAAGAAACTTAAGATATAGTCCATTGGTATATGACATCTCCCACAAGCGCAGCACCAGGTTCCGAACAGATATTTGATCTTGATAGCACTCGTCGATACGATCGATGATGACATAAGACGTTCTCGTTTCCAGGTCATTCCGTTGGATCCATCGTTTCAGCAATTCTTTCACTAGCTGTTGATACTTGTTCTCGCTTTCCACCAGCGTCCTCGACTGCAGTTCGTGAACGACGTAGGATTTATTGTACTCAAAGAAACCTAAGTCCCAGTTCAATATCTGAAACAATAAGTGAGAGTAGATCTTCTGTTCCACCAGATCGATTCGATCAGATTTCGTGATGGACGACTCCTGGATAAGCTGTGTAGCGGATATAAACGCCACGTTCTCTCCTCTCTTCTTCATGTCTTCAAAAAGATAGGCTGTAACAGGCGAAAGCCAACACTCTCGATGCTGAGCAACTTTGTTGTTGTTGCAACCTGCAAGAATGAGCATTGAGGATTCCTTTGATTCTTTCCAGCGTCGAAATGAAGCATCTTCTCCAAGAAGGACCATACTAACCTGCTGCAGTGCAGGTACTTCGTGATTCCGCTGACCAGGCCGTCGCTTAGCGTTGAATTGACCATCGAGTTTTTGGAGAAGTCCTCGGGCCGAATCATCGAACGATTCTTCGACACCAAGTATACTCCTCAATTGAGACCGGTCGTCTCCTGGACAAACTCTCAGCTCGACTACCTTTCGCATGAGAAGTAGTCAGGACACAAATGTACGTACGTTCTTTGTCTTTCCTAATCCTTAGGATGTTCTGTTCCTGCCTTTGCGAGGACAAAACTAGCTCGGTAAAGATTTCGGAAAATAGCTGATATAGTGCAAACTTAATCTTTTCAGCGGATTGTGCGACGAGGTCCTCGCTCGAACTAGAGACGGCTTTGATATACCCTTGGACGATCTTAATCTTTCTGCTCATCAGATATACTTGGCTGGACTTACGACGGCGTTTGCTAGTGAAATACTGGAACGCGTTATCGGCGAGTTGACTTGTCAGACGACAGACTTCTTGCGCCCATTTTTGCACAACGGCATTGTCTTGTTGAACGCCATGGAGCCTATGCGCTTGCTTGAGGTACGAGCCAAGAGTCTCCAGAGTTCCAGAGACTTTGGATTCCTGCTTTCTTTTGATACCGGGGACCTTTACGAGAAATGATATTAGAAATTTGCTTGATCAGTGTGTTTGGCCTTCGTACCTGAAACGCCACACGAACAATACCCACCGCGATAGCGCCGAATCGAGGGTCAACTCCCTTAATGACATCAACCAATCCTTGATATGACTCTATAAATTCATGAGCATAGGCAATGAGCTTTTCTCCTTTATGCAGGGCTTGGTGGGCTTCGGTAGCGCGGCTCGCGACCAGAATTCCTTGAGCATCTTCAGCGCGATCCAATTTGGAGGTGACTTCTTCGTAGATTTTGAACCGAAAGTTTTGACTCAAGGCTCTAACTAGATCCAAGTCATTTGCACTTTGCACTTCAGATTTCCGCCACGAACCACCAGGATCACGATCCGCCATCGGGGAAGAGTTTCTGAACGACTCTGGTCGTCTATAACCGCAATCAAGATAAGAGATTTATGAACCCCACTGGGGAATTAAAGGGACTTAGTTGCTCCGAAGCTGAGATCATAGCCGTTGCCCATACACCGCACAAGAAACGCGACTTAAATGCTCTAAGTGGCTGGCAACAAAAGCAAACAGTGTGGACCACAATCAGCCTTCGCTTAGCAGCGCAGCTTTTGAGCTGCTTTCGATCCAGTGCACAGCCCGGTTGGCGCTCAAGGCGCATCACGTTGAAGATGAGTCGATCATACTGCAGTAGACCTCATTCGAAGACGTCATCTAGCATGAAATACCCCTCCAATATCCATGATCAAATCTTGCATGGAGCGAATAGAATGTCATGGGTTTTGAGCAGCAAAGCATTTAAGCCCAAGGCATTCTGCGCCAAACCTGTTCCAGTTGTGGAGCTTTTACATAAGTCGGCGTACCTAGAAGCGGCTCACCCCCCGAAGCGGCGCACCTCCACCATTTCGTCTCGTTCATTATTTGGTGTAATTACTCAACGAATTCAGCTACGTTTGAAATTGTGTGCACATGTGGCTAAATACAGGTTCTGATGTAGCATTGGAAGGTATTTTTTTTGCTTTTGGCGCTGATTTTGGTGGTGGAGCAGTTGCTGAAGCCGCCGCTTCATCAAATGCCTTTTTGATCTCCACCACCGTGGCGAACTTCTCATTTGCATCAAATTTGATTACTTTTCTAGCTGGCTGAGCAGTACTCTGCTCCATTTCATGGCGTAAGCGCTTATTTGTGTTTTCCAGCGCTACATTCTCTATAATTACAGCTGCTAGTGTTCTGCCTGTTTTGGTGAACAAACGTCTGATATCATTATTTACACATATTGCCTTGTTTAATGTACGAACAGCTGTACGAAGCTGTTGCTCATTATGTGGTGTATTGATTGAATCCGAGCGAGGTCGCTTTTGAGGCGTCTGGGGATGCGGGCCCATATGTGGATTGAACACGAATGATGAGCCACATGAAACAGACGAATTCAGCGGCACTAGGCCAGCTACCTTCCATCCAGTACGAATATTTCGTATTGTGAAGCCTTTTTGACGAGCATGATTGTAACATTTGATAAAGCGATCTTTTTTTACAGCTGCGCCGTCATCCAAATGAGCCAAATGTTCAATCTCATCATGATATACACGTTTGACAGGACTGAAGCCATATAAATCCAATGGCTGAAGAATATGAGATGTGTGAGAAAGTATAAACATTAATTCAATCTTGAGATCCATTTTACACGCATATATGAATTCCACACTGATATGGCTAACATGGCCATCGAGCAGTAATAGCCTGTATCCGCCATACTCAGGACGCGTTTGTGGATCAAATATACGTGTCAGCCAGGCGAATCCAATCTCATTTGATGTCCAGCCATTTGGCGAGATAATATAATTCCAATTTGGCAGCTCATCTGATTGGAACCATATAATTTGAAGGTGTTTGTCTTTGAATATGATGAGCGGATCGATCAGACGGCCTAATGAATTAATAGCCTCGATAGTGGATAACCATCCTTTATTCTATGGTGTTTTTTTATAAGCATGCTTCTTATTAGATTGAGCAAGCACCATGGAATTCGTACACACGCCTAGGCCTAAACCCTGCTCGTCCATATTCCACATATCCTCCAGGCGAATATTGAACCGCTTTCGTATTTTTTCAAACAGCTCCACAAACTCAATAATTGATTCTTCAGACGCGTATTGTGTTCTTTTGGTATCAAACTTTCGTCCAATCATAGAAGCGACGCGTGGATTGCGTTTTATGAAAAAAGTGACCCATTTTTTACCCAAAGGTTTATC
>JAGEMR010000113.1:0-95954 GCA_021030915.1 Astrothelium macrocarpum | reverse complement strand
ACGTATCTGCATAGCGAGCGGACCATCATAGCGAGCGGACCACCCGCACCCAATTTTACGAATTTTGAATTTTACAACCATTTTTTTCTATATATAAAAATGCAATCATCTTTATATGAGAATAAAATAATTATGGTATTTTAAATTCTCAAAAACGATTCAAAATTTAATACACGAACTGCAGTTCAGATCTATGAAATCCCTCGTACGATACTAATTGCTCGACGCGACGGCCGACAATCACGACGCGATATCTCAGCCAATTCAATGAATTTTATCAAAATAAAAAAGGAAATGATTCTGAATCGTATTATGGATCTAATCGATCGTGGATTTCCGCCTAGACAAAATGATATACGAAATATGGCTGATTATTTGTGCGAAATTCGAAATATATCGCGCGTCGGATTTCGATAGGCTGCAAATTTCGTACGACGGCAACCATTATTTAGAATACGATTCCGACGAAAGATTGATTATCAGAGAACATTGATTGAAGATCCTATAATTATATAAAACTGATTTGATTTTATACATAACATAATCAATAAATACGGAATTATTGATACCGACATTTATAATTTCGATAAAACTGGCTTTTTGATGGGAATATTATCGTATATAAAGGTTATTATTATTTTAGATCGCAAAAGAAGGCCTCATACGAAACAGTCTGATAATCAAGAATGGATTTCAATAATTCAGAATATTTGTGTAAATGATTGGGCGCTATCTCCGTACGTCATTATAAAAGACAAATATCATCTCCTTTCTTGATATATAAATGGCGAATTTCCCACCATCTGACGAATCCATCCAAACGCAAATGATTGAATAACAAATAAGATTAATCTAAATTGATTATAATATTTTAAAAAATTTATAAAATTTCGTACGACCGGAAAATATCAATTTTTAATTCTCAATAAATATAATAATCACCATTTTTTTGAATTCGACAATTATTGCCAAAAAATGGATATTATTATTTTTTATATGCCTCCATATTCATCGTATATCCTTCAGCCTCTTGATATAGAATATTTTGGTCCTTTAAAGGTTTCGTACGGCAAAGAAATTGAACATCTAATACGGTCTCAATTTACATATATTATAAAGGACGACTTCTTTTCCACCTTTAAAAAAGCATTTTTTGTCTTAATGGGTGAAAAAAATGTATAAATAGGATTTCGAACAGCTGGTCTTATTCCGTATGATTCAGAACAAATAATCAATTAACTGAATTTTAAATCTAGAACACTTACACCGTCAAATTCTTATTCAATAAACACCATATTTATAAATCCAAATACATCTAGGATTATAAAAGATATAATACGAAATTCTATAAATCTGAAATCTAGAATCGCAAGATATCAAAATAATTCTCCAATCCAATTATATAATCTAATTAATATTCAAACGAAAGATATTTCAAAATTAACGCATGAACTAGTGTTATTAAAAACAGAAAATAAAAATCTTCATACGACAAATGAAATATTAAATAAACGTCGGAGAATCAAAAAAATTCGATTACACACTGGCGGATTATTTAATATTTCAGAAACGAATGCGTTATAATCACAAAAAGATATTATTGAAATTGGAAAAAATGATATATATGAAAAGGATAATCGCATAAATGGCAAGAATCCGCGCGTACAATACTGTAACAACTGCAAATAACCTGGGCATTATGCGCGAACCTGTCAGATAAATTCTTTAATCTCTGAAGAAGAAAATAGCGATTAATTTTAATAATTATAATAAAATATTGTTGTGTTGATAAAAGAAAAATTCGTACGGTTGGGTGCGGATGGTCCGCTCGCTATGATGGTCCGCTCGCTATGCAGATACGTTAAATAAAATATTTTTTTATATTTCAAAATTTTCTAATAATAATTCCATTAAAATTTTAAATTATTTTCTAAAAATTTATATTATAATAATATATATTGAATAATTAAAAATTATATATAATCTGATTATAAATTTAATATTTTTTTGATATATTATTAGAATATGAATTTAATTATTAATTTAATTATATAATATATTTTTATATTTTTTTATAAATTTTTTATAAATTTTTTAATATCAAAAATAAATTATTCTTTTTATCATCATTTTATTAATTGAATTATTATTCATTTTTTTTATTAGATATTTTTTAAATAATTCTTTTAATTAAAATTTTTTTATTCAAATAATTAATTAAAATTATAACGTGGTTTACCACTCAGCCGGTCATATCAGTCAGTCGGTCACTTTCCGCACCAGAAAACCATTTAAACTTTTGTCGCGTTCTAATTTTTTAACGATTATATCAATTTATGCTAAAAAAGAGAATATTATTTTTATTATTAATGCAATTCAGTCTACAAAATTTCAAGATAAAAATTTAAACCAACGCATAATTGCGAAATATTACAACATCCCACAGAATTCATTAAATGACAGAATAAACAACCGATAATAATACGCGTCAATTCAATCATAATATTATAAACTGGATCAATTTGAAAAATAATCGTTAGTTAAATACATATTCGATCAAGATTCAAAAGGGTTCCTATTGCGCCTTTCTAATATGGAAGATATGGCCAATCTTTTATTGAAATCGCGCGGAGGTAAACCAATTGATAGGCACTGGATAAGACGATTTATCGACGCACAATCAGACCTCAAAATCAAATTCAATCGCCTATACGATTATCAAAAAATATTATAAGAAAATCCAAAGATTATTTTAGATTGATTTGAATTATTATATAATATAATGAACAAATATGGGATATATGAAGAGGATATCTACAATTTCGATAAAATAGATTTTATGATAGATATAATAACTGTGTTAATGATGATAATATATATTGAAAGATATAACAAAATCAAATCTGTATAATCTGATAATCGGAAATAGATTATAGTCATTGAATGTATTAATATTAAGAGTTGGTGTATTCCGTCTTTTATCATCGTTCAAGACGCCTACCATCTCGCGAATTGGATTATAAAATCAGAATTTCCCGGCAATTGGATCATCAAATCTATTTCCAATAAATGGACCGATAATGAAATAAATTTGGATTGGATTCAATATTTTGATAAATATATAAAAGGCTGTTCAAAAGATATATATCGATTATTAATTATTGATGGACACGAAAATTATTTATCAATTGAATTCAATAAATTTTATGACGAAAATAAAATTATTCCAGTCAATATATCTGTATATTCATTTCATTTATTTCAGTCATTGGATATCGTATTATATTCATTTCTAAAACGCGCGTATGATGATGAAATTAATCTATTAATCAAAATTATGGTTAATTATATCATCAAATCCGAATTCTTTATCGCATTTAAATCCGCCCATTTTAAAATTTTTACGGAATCAAATATCAAATCTGGATTCAGGGGAATTGGAATTGTATTTTGGAATTCAGATTTTGTGATTTCCAAATTAGATATTCATTTAAGAATATCTATATCATCGAATAATCGTCCGTCAACCGTTCATGAATGGAAATCGCAAATCCCTTCCAATTCCCAATAAATAATCAAATAATCCAATTTTATCAAAAAACGAATTTCTATTCATCAAGAAAATTCTCCAATACCAATTATTGAAATTGTAAATCAGATGGCGAAGGGTGCGCAGATAATGGCGCATTTAATTATCTTTTTAATTGAACGAATACGTATTTTTGAAGACGTAAATATGGCATTTGTAAAACGTCGGAAGGCCAAAAAATCACGTGTATAATTTGGAGAAGCATTTAATATAAATGATTCTATAAAGTTACTGACTGAGAAGGGTTCGAAGAAGCGGTGCATGTCTGATGAAGACGAAAATAATAGTCCATCAAAAAAGACGACAGCGGTTTTACGACGATGTGATAATTGCGGTATAATTAGGCACAATACACGTATTTGTAATAAAATTGAAGAAATAGATATTGAATCAGAATCTGATGAAAAATAAATAAATTTTCAAATTGTTGTTATGTGTATTAATGTTGATGGGGTATCTGATGCGGAAAGTGACCGACTGACTGATATGACCGGCTGAGTGGTAAACCACGTTATTGTTTTTTTTTTTTTTTAATCAAGATTTTTCGTTATATCATATTAAATTTGAATTAATAATTTTTTATAAAAATTTTTTTTTTTTATAAAAATAATATTTTTTATTTTTAAATTCTTTTTTTGAATGAATATTATTATTATTATTATTTTTTTTTTCTGATAAAATTAAAATTCATCAAATTATTATAATTATTATTCTAAATTCGCGAATTTTTTCATTTAATGATTAATTTTCAGTTTTTTCTTTTTTTTAGAATTTTTATATATAATTTATCGTTTAATTTAATCATTATTTTTATTAATTATGATAGAATATTTATGATATTTATATAATATATTAATTCATTTTTAATATTATTTTTGAATTTTCAATAAAATATAAAACAGAATATTTTATTATTTTATTTAATTTATTAAATATATTTCTGAAATCTGATTATATAATTTATTATTAAAATCTTTTATTTAATATTTAAAATTATTTATTCAATTATTATTTATTGATTGAATATTTTAAATATTTTAATAATTTCTTTTTTAAATATATCAAAATTTTAAAATATAGTATTAATTATTTAATTTTTTATTTTTATTATATAATTAATAAAATATGATTAGATTTAATAAAATATTCTTTTTTTTATAAATATAATTATAAAAAAAAATTAATTAATTATTATAATATTTTTAAATATAAAATATAATTGAATAATATTAAATCAATTTTTTATTTTAAAATAATTTTTATAAAAATCGTCAGATTTTCTGATTTTTTCATTAAATTATGATATAAATCGATTTTTTTTAATTTAAAATATATCATTATTATTTTATAATTATTTTTATTAATTCATTTTAAAAATATTTAATATATTATGATTTTAAATATTTTTAAAATTAAATTTATTTAAAATCAAAATAATTTTTAAAATGAATTGATAAAGAATTGAATTAATAAAAAATGATATTTTAATAATTCAAAATTCTATTAAAAATATTATCAAAAATTAATTTAAAAAATGATTTTAAATATGATGAAATTATGACTGATTTTATCGGATTTTTATATATTTAAATTATTTATTGATATCGTGATGATTTTTATGATCGCTGAAATGAATTTTATCAAAAGAAAAATGATATTCACGATTTTTCTGATGAATTCGTAGGTTTCCGGGTGAGTTATACGTAGCGGCCGTACCGATTGGTCGCCGTACACCCGTGTTGCCATGGTGCCATAACAATATCAAAATCTCAAATTTATCCATTTTATATATATCATTTATGATCTTTTTATATAATTATATAAATTGAATATATAAAATTTTTTTCGTATAAAAAATACGAATTTTATTAATAATATTATATATCATAATATAACGCCGAAAATTTATATTAATATTTAATATATATAAATAATTTTTTTAATTATAATAAAAAAATAATCATTTATTTTATTTAATTAATTCATTTTCATATAAATCATGAATATATTGATAAAAATCTGAAATCTTTTTTTCAGATTTTTATATATCAAAAATTTCAAAAAAAATAATAAAAAAAATTTCGGAATTAAAATCCATTATAAATAAAATATTTTATACACAAATCAAATAAAAGAATTTTTTAATATTAAAACTAAATTTTGACAATTAAATAAAAATCGGAATTATCGGATATATCTTTGGATAATCCAGGATTATTATGCTATCCTATACTATCCAAATAATCCAGAATCCTGCATAATGATGCCATACCTTAATGATCCTTCCGACCCCTGCGCAGGCCAGAATTGACTCCTCGTTCACATACAACCGCGTTCATGCTTTTGAACCGTTTCAAACCTTTTCCAGCAGGAACAGGCCAATCGAATTTAAATTTGACGTGAGGAAAATGCTAGCGAAGCAAAGAGAACACGACTGCGGATATTTCTTATTTACAAGGATGAGTAGCACCTTGCTACACTGCTGGCATTGTTAGCGGTGGAACCGCACTATCAAAGAACGCATCTACAGGACACTTGACACAGCTTGCCGGACTCTTCACTCGTTTTGCGTATATCAAAGAAACATCGTATCAGCTCGAAGCAGTCGAGGACAGGGCAGTTTGAGAGTCGCAGGACACTGGGATTCGATTTGCAATACGCACTCTACTTACTGGAGCATCGTGAAGTCTAGTAAAGACCGTTTGCAATGACCATTGAATAACCACGGCCGAAGAGATGGGTAGCCAGCACGCCGGCAGGAAGAATGTGCAATGAGGTTTGTCAAGAGCGGCGGCGGGTGGAGGCACCACCCTAAATCTGATAAGATAAGCCAGGACCACTTGTAGACCTTATTGACCTCAGCTGCTCAAACTACGGCTCCACGGCTCTGGATATTCGTTCAAACCCACTCATTCCGAGCACTAAGAGCGCCATGAATGACGAGTTAAGACTAATCCACCAAAGTCGATTCGCTTCAGGTATGATTTGTCTGACTGCTTCGGAGGTACCTTGACCAGGTAGTCTATATCAGAAAGGCCAGCCTCCAACTAAAGTGGAAGTAGTCGTGCATGAGACTGTTGAGTACGGCAACCGTCATAGCTCCGGTTTCATACCAAAATTTTGCGATTCCTCCGATCAATCCACGTCCGCGGATAGGAATGAGGTCTGAATCCAGAAACGTGGGTATACTCACTAAGCCGCCACCACCACCAATGCCTGCCACGAAGTGTCTAAATAACATAACATACTAGTTCGTGGCCAGTCCACACAGAAGGCTGCCAACTGCAAAGATGACGTTACAGTAGATTGAGTCAGAGCCTTGACCAAAGATATCTGTTAATCGACCAAATATTGGCTGAACGGCAGCATTGGAAATGAAGTATAGCGTGGTTAGCCAAGACAAGAGACTCAACCTAGCGGGCTCACTCTATATAAGTGCCGATAAGGTTGCAAAGACGGTAGAATCGGCAACTCCAAGGAAGACTCCGAACCAAGCGGTTGAGTTTCTCGTCTTCATCATCGTCGCTCTTCTTGTTACTAGGATCGATCTTCCATTCCAGCCTCGAGCTTTCGATGAATGAGTTCCGCCTCTCGACATTCACACGAAGCAACTCCATTGACTCATTGTGTCCACGTTACCGTCCTTTGATATATGTGGACTGCGAACAAGATTATAAGCCACAATGGTTGTCTTTAAGACGAAGAAGAGGCTACTCGCGAAATACTTTTTACGAGAAATGCTCGAGTGGAGGATTTTCCTCAGAACTTTTTGCTTTGATCACAGTGATAGGTACTGCAAGACTTTTGTCATCGACAAGTAGACGGATACAAAAGTCAGGGGAAAAATTAGTAATCTCGCCTCGAGGTCCGCTCCCCAGCACGAAGAATTGCCTAGAAAGCCCAAACGGCTGTACAGCTGGTTCTTTGTCCGGAATGAAGCATTTTCTTACGTTGGCACGGGACAACAGGAACAATGTGAAGACGTAGGCCTTGCCATATCCAACGTTTGTCACTCTGCAGGTCTCAAGCCCACTATCTTATAGTCCATAGCTGGCCCCTGATTACTAAACACCACCTTGCCGCGGGAATCAATCATGCTATTTCGTCCCAAATCACACTTTTCTCTGATTCGATCTTACCGTCGTCTTGTTGCCCTTGCTCATCCCATCGCCGCATTTCTCTAGCTACTTTCTTCCATCGCCCAATCCGCCGCCGCGACGGCATGAATCTTGGTCGTATCGAAAACTGGCAATCCACACCGATTGTCCCCCTCTGCCACCAATAGCCCAATCTCCGTGCAACCCAAAATCAAGCACTCGGCCCCAGCCGTCTTCAAGGCCGCAATAATGGCATAATAGACTTCGCGCGACTCTTCTCTGATGATACCGTTACAGAGCTCCACGTAGATAATGTCATGAACAGCTTTGCGTCCCGCCTCATCCGGAACCACAACCGTCAAGCCAAACTTGTCGCGCAGGCGCGATTTGTAGAAATCCTTTTCCATAGTGAACCTCGTTCCCAAGAGTCCGACAGATTTAAAGCCAGCCTTGACGATGCGCTCAGCCGTTGGGTCCGCAATGTGCAGAAGGGGGAGGCCAGAAGCGCGCTCGATGCTATGGGATACAAAATGCATGGTGTTTGTGCACAAGACGATGGCATCAGCACCCGCGCGCTGGAGCGCAACAGCCGCCTCGTTCAACACGTCTCCTGCTTTGTCCCATTTGCCAGCGTGTTGAAGTGCCTCAATGTGGGCGAAGTCAAAGGAGTAGACTATACATGGGGAAGAGTGTAGACCGCCTTTGACAGCGCGAACGTGGCGATTAATTTCTTGATAGTATGTCACGGTTGACTCCCAGCTCATGCCTCCGAGGAGGCCCAATGTCTTCATAATGGAAATCTGACGTTCATCCACGTATGTATTTTGGTATACTGGTTGGTGCAGAGATTAGGATTATGGGTGTTTGACTGCGCCGTAAACTCCAACACCACTAATTAATGTGGAACTCTTAAAGCCCAACTTATCAATTGTTAACATGCCAGTTAAGAGATAGACAAATAAGAGAATGACTCCCAAATCTAGCTTATGTTAGGCCTCAGGATTTGAACAGTAAATTAAGAAGATAGTGCCGATAAGGGGTAATACAAGAAAGTTACATGTAAAGATAGTAAGCACATAACTACTCAACTGTATATCAATGTATCAATCTAAATTGATAAATTGTCAGGAACCGAGCCGAAGCAATTAAGAAGGAGGTTTGAACGGATATCTGAAGCCGTGAAGCCGTAGCTTAGCGGCTGTAACTGTAACAGCTGAGCTGAGCTCGCACGGCTGGTTGTTGAGCCAAAAGACTATAGAATTCGAACCTAAGATCGAATACGCCCAGTATCGTTATATAGAAATATCTATTCAAAACCTTTTTAACTTTATAGATATTAATAGTGACGAACAAACCAGTCACCAGAAAGTTCAAAGCAGAAAAGTAATGTCAAATTCTTTCGCTTTTAGGCAACCCTCAAAAGAAGATGAGAGAATACCTGCTGGTTTTGACCGAAACTTGAGCAATCATAGTGAAAACGAGTGTTGGGGTATCCCACTCCATTTAGAATCAACAAGCTATCCACCATCTCCGCAATAAAAACAAGAAGTCTCGCGAGAACAGAATTCCTACATTTTCAACGCCATTGCGTCTTATCATCAACACTGCCCCTAGCCACCAACGCCAAACCCTACGAAGAAAGATGATCCACAAGCTCAGCACACATCCACCTCAAATAAACACACAACCTCCCATAACATCAGAAGTTATCACACACACATAATCATAATCAACTCTTAACCCTCTTCCCCCCTCCATTCTCATCCACCCCCTCCTCCCCCTTCCTCTTCCCCACCCTCCCCTCCTCCCCACCATCATCCCTAAAACTCGGCCCATTCGCCGCCACCGGCGTCTGGAAGTTCAGCGGGCTCGGCAAGATATTACTGCTATCCCCCCTACCGAACCCCCACTCCGGCGGATAGAAACTGCTCGGGCTCGGCAACAAGCCATCGACAAAGCGGCTCGGCAGCGCGGAAATCGGCGTCTCGATCTCCTTCCCATTCCCATTCCCATTGCTCCCCACCCCACCCCCACCACCATTACTCCCGCCACCACCGCCCGCACCACCACCATACCCGCCCATGCCCGGCGGCGGCGGGCGCGCAAACGGGTTCGGCGGGCCCTGCGCGCCTGCGCTCAGCAGCGCGCTCGCGGACGGCGACGGCGGCGGCAGCACGACGCCGCCGTGGTTCTGCGCCTGCTCGTGCGCCGCGCCCTTGTTGTTGGCGGCCGGGGTGGGCGCGCCCGCGACCGCGCTCTCCTTGGGCGAGGAGTCCGCCGTGCCTTCGCCGCCGTCGGACTGCTCCGAGGGGATCTGCACTTTGAGCCGGGGTCGCTTGGCGTCGGGCATGGAGTTGGTGCGCGAGGGCGGGCCGAAGGAGGGCATGGTGGAGGAGGCGGAGGAGGTGCGGTGCGGGGCTGGGGGCTGGGGTGGGCGTTGTTGCTGTTGTTGGGGGTGGGCGTGGTGGTTGGTGCTGTTGTCGCCGTTGAGTTGGCTGCGTTGCACCGAGGCGACGTCGATGGATTGGGAGCGTGCGCCGGATTCGGATTTGGAGATTGCTTCGGATTTGGGGGCTTCGGCGCCGCTGGTACTGCCCCAGTGTTGGGCGAGGAGGGAACGGCTGTCGTCGATGGGTGTAAAGATGCTGTGGGATTTGGCGGCTTGAGAGAGTGGTTTGGGTTGCTGTTGTTGCTGCTGCTGTTGAGGTAGCGGTGGACTGCGGAAGTGAGTTTGTTCGGGCTGAGGTGGGGAAGGTTGATGTATTTGAGGAGGGCGTTCTTGTTGTGGCTGGGGTTGTGGATGTTGTTGCGGTTGAGGAGGGAAAGCAGGTGGCATTGATTGCCGGCGCTGCTCTTGCATAAACGCTTGATAAACATGTCCTTGATGTGGCTGGGGATGCGTATATTGATGTTGCGGTTGATTTGGTGGCTGTATCGGCCGATTCATCTGCTGCATGGGTGCTGTAGCTGGGCCGCTATAGATTGGAGGGTTCGGGACATAAGCATAGCTATTCGGACCGGGCTGGGGTTGTGTTGCTTGATTGGGATGTGTAGGAACCAGATTTGAACTGGTGCGTCTAAAAGCATTTCTCGACCCAGGTCTTGAACCACCTAATGGCTGTGGTGTTCCTTGACGTTGATGGAAAGGTATGCTGCCATTGGGCATTGGCGGTGAAGCAGACGCAGTATGCTGTCGCATGTGTTGGTAGCTTGGATGGGTTGTGAGGCCATAAGGTACCTGGGGTTGTTCTGGAGGTGAATGGGAATCGCCATGTTGCGAGCCCACGTTCTCATCATCATCATCGTCGTCATCGCCGTCACGTTTTCCGGTAAAGTCTGCCGGACCTTTATGTTCATGAGGACCGCCATACTATCAAGAATTAGATGCATGCTCATATATGGCGTGTTATAGAATCAGACGCACATATTGATACCGTCCCAACGTCTCATTGATATCGCCAGACGAGAACTCGTATAATTTCTTGTTATGGCCGAAGATGATGACAGCGACATCGACGGAACATAAGACGGACAATTCATGCGCCTTCTTGAAGAGACCGCCCTTTCGCTTGAGAAAGGTTCTGCGTGCAATGTTAGTAGAGCTCGGCGGATTCGCGACGCGATAGTATCAGGCTATTCACGTACACTGATCTATTCCGGTCGTCCTTGATCGCCTTGATCTCAATTTTTCTTCGACCCATTTTTGATTGATGCTAAGAATGTGCGCGCATACAAGTAAGAGGAGGAGGAGATGGTGGGAGGCTCAGGAAGCGAGGAGGTGATGGGGATGGTGGTGCAAAAGGCGGGTCGTATGCTGTACCAGGGGGCGAGACGTGTGGTTGGAGTCTCGATTCTCGACTCAGGCGTCCGGCCGAGGAGGGGATTGGTAGAATAAGTGTTCCGGAGAGCGAAAAAAGACACAATGGCCGCTCACAGCGTTCAATGATATGCGGCTCGTCGCAACACCCACAACAAAGTCTTGACCTGGAGAGAAGAGGAAGTCTGGCTAAGAATAGAAGCAGATTTTGGCCGGGACAGGAGTGCACCGTGCGCTCGATTCCATGGCAGCACCAAGCAGCACCAAGCAGCACCATCAAGCAGCACCAAAGCGTCCGTGGGCCTTCAAGATTGCACGCTAATTAGCCCTCCCTGCTGCACGCCCCCGTCATCTGCTCCGTACCAGCGGTCAGCCGTTGAGAGGCCACCTTACTGCTTTGATGCTGAAAAATACTTGGCTATGCCGGCTCTATACCACAAGAGGGACAATTTGTGGACGAAGCGCGTTCATCAGGATGCTGGCATTGTGTAAGAAATGCCCAACTAGGAACTTTAACCTCCTCTCGCACGTCGCCTAGGCCGGAGCTGACGTCCATTCAGGCAAATGTTTTAAGGGCCATTGCGTCCAAATCTGCTATTTTTGGTGACATTTGAATGAGACTTGACCTCGTGAATTCTCCGATCACAAGCTACACATCTCCATCTGCCTCCTTCTGCTCGGCTACTCCCCGGAGTAACATCAAGGGTTTGCCTCAGACTATCGTGTTCGATGGCGGACTTGCTGCCACTTGACTAGCTCTACCGAAACCATGGAGATGAGGGACCCACCACACAGCGCCTCTACTGTCCACCGTTATCCGACCCAATTTGGGGTCGTCTGTGGTTGAGCTCCTGTTTTGGTGGAGCAGGGGTGAATGGTAATGAATTGAGAGATTATCGAATACTGTGCACGCATATGATACAATCCCATCATCTTCGTCAACTCCAGACTTCTACCTATGACTTGAGGAAAGCTGTCTGATGGCATCATACGCTGAATCCAGCATGCTATTCTGCGCAGCATGCATGATCTTGTCTTGACGCACGAAAATCAAAAAATAGATCTCGAAATGTATTTTGGACTCAGGCGTGCGCGGCAAAAACTCAGTGTAGCAAAACCATACTTCTCTTGTCGACTGAAGCGAAGCTCGATGCTGATTAGCACCTTGGTGTTTCGTAGCTTCCCTGGGTCCGTAGCCGGATTGAAAGCTGGTAACCGGGAGGACGCGCATCGTCATTTAAGCGCCAGGATTCTGGCTTTGACGAGATCTCTATACAGCAAGCGAGTCCCCATGGAATCCTGAACCCTGCGCGACGTTGTGCGGCAGGCGTTGGGGTAGGTGTAGGCGCAGATGGCGTTTCTGAGGGCTGAATATTTGTTCTATTTTTACATTTCCCAGGGACCAGGGTGACTAATCGGTCCGCCCGAGCGGGATCAAAGGCCGACAATAGACACCACGTGGTTACGCGTTTCTGCTTAATTAAGGCTGTAGAGAAATCGACTGCTCCGTGACTTATTTGACCAGATCTTCGCTTGATCAAGTCTTTCTCGATTTAGCCCCCATAACTTTGTCGATTGGAAAGCTTCAGTTCAGGCCACCAGTTCAGATCAAGTTCGATTACGTACGTCTGCCTACCTTATTCAAGATACTGACCGGATCTTCTTTCTGTTCAGTTGGATTTTCCTCTCCACAGTTGAGCAGCGTAATATAATCGAGCGCCCAATGACGAAACATCAATCATGCTCTGACCGGATAATATTGCCAGGAGATAGCGCACATATCATGTTCAAGTCGCTGTTGGTTCTTCTCTCATACACTTGTCAAGTATTAGGCGAGCCTCACCGGTAATGGCTTGTTGACAATGTCAAATCCACCCCAGGCTCCTCCTTTCTACATCTTCCATGAAGAACGTTCTCCTCGAAAAACAGTATGGTTCTAACGAGAGCTGACCATCACAGTCACGCCAAATGATCGGGGGGTATTCTCCATCTTATTTTCGCCTCCATATTTGGACCCATCATTGCTGCGAATTGCTCCATATATCAAGGGCGCGATAGACTCTCCGAGTTTAGCATACTTAGTGAGTTGTCGAAGGCTTTCACCCGCATTTGTCACATTCGATGAAGGCCTATCCCATGATCCTTTCTCTTCAATGCAAACACACACAATACAAGGGTGTGGAATTGAAGGACGAGCGAAGAGCCGACTTAAGCAAGGTCCATAGAAAGCGCCAATATCGACCAATTACTCTTTTACAGTACGGGTTGGCATGATATTGACATAGGAAGTACAGATCGACTAGGAAGAAGACCAAACCCATTCAATGGTGATTAGAATTCGTCTACTGGCGATTCCTCGGTTTGATCTAGTTGGCTAAAATTGCCTAAGTCGGAAGAATTCCCATCTCGTCATAAGGAAATGGTTTTTGTCATCTCATCTATCCAAAATCATCTTGTTTACTAACATTAGAGCCCAGCTACCTCTATCTGTATTAAGCGCTCTATGACTTCTGGGGATCGTGTCCCCAATTCTTTAAACTCTTCGCTGATTTACTGTCCGGGTTTTGCTTGGCTGATTGTTCCTGCGCCAAATGACGCTTGCAGTATGCGACAACCTTCCGCATGTGGTCGATATCGTCCTGATCATACTTTTCTGGATCTTTGCTTGGATTCTTCTCAAGGATGGCTATGATTTTGCGGCCACTGTCATGTTTAGCCGCGTATTTCTCATAAAGAGACACAAAGGTCATTTGAGGAAAACACCTTTCGTGGCCAATTGTCTCTCCTGAGCCATCATCTTTGCTCCACCCGGATCCAGCAGATTCTTCTTGCTTCAACCACTCTTCGAGCTCATTGGCATCCATGTTGACGATTTCATTGAACTCACTAAATATATAGTTTAGCCCTCTTCCAGCATGAAACCCAAATTGTTCCTTCAAGCTCACGTGATGACTGTATCATTATCTTTCACCATTTTGACGGACTATGTACTTTTTAATGACAAAAAGGAAGGCGAATTCAGAGCTGTAGAGTCAAATGAAAGGAATATTTTACATGGGAATGCGGGCGATCAAAAGGGGCGTTAAAAGCCATTTCGTGATAGACTACGTCACTAAATTCCAAGCGTGGCACGCTATCACGTGTTTTCAGTGTTCATCAATCTGGATTTAGAAGTGCTAGATGGAACGTGCAGCGCATAAGAAAGCGGCTTGGACTTTTTTTTTTTCCAGATGGAAGATCTAGTAGTGATGGCAAAAATTTCAAGGAGAAATGCACTTCTCATAAATAAGAGGCAAGATGATCGACGATTGTCATCCAAACAATCCCAGACACGTCGCTTGACAAGCCTCTGGGGCGCAAAATCAGGCTTGAGCGGTCCAAATTAGGTTGGCGGTACGGACGCGTTCATTAGCCCCAAGATATCTTGGTAACTATTTCTTAGCGCTATGGCAATTGGAAAAAAGGGTCATCTCGATAACAGATTGAGGTCGAAAGTTGAAACTGATGCAAGAAACACAAGAAAGTCTCGGCTTTGATTGCGGTTTCGCCGTCCCAGGATGATGCATAGACTAGATGATAATTGGAGCATCTTGGCATATGGCCGTGATGGATTGGAGAGTTTTTGTTCGCCCGTGGCCAGTCTCATGTACCCCCATTCGGCATGATATTGGCCTCCTTCAAGCGGCTTAGCTTTGGCTGCTAAGGCTGCGTGTCGCCGCACAATTGCCCTGACAGCACGCAGCATAGGCTGGTGTGGCAAGGGCCCCAGCAGGGCGACGAGGGCCGGGGATTGCTGGGGAGGTGGAAGGTTTATCCACTTGGCTGCGCGGTGATGTGTCTTTGGGCGTGCCGAGTGCAATCATTCGCCGGACGCGAACTCGTTTCATCAGTATCCACGTACCCTGTGAACCACCCTTTGCCTGCTATTCCTCCACCACAGTCTCTCCTTACCTTGGTTCATTTGCACTGCAATCATCGAGTGTCAACCACTCGCCCGTCCCTGCGTTTTATCCAGCAATTGTTCATCCATTCCGAGTCTCTTTACTCATCCACCGACCTCGGCAACCGCATATTCAACACGCGCCGCACCTGTTACACGTCCCCTATTGGAGCAGCACCACCTTTCGTCGTCGCCTCTTCATTGACGCAGCCCAAACGTATCCGTCAAAAGTCATTGACATCCAGACATATGTCTTGCCAGCATATATTCACCAACTGCAATTCACTCCTTATCTACTTTTGAACGCCCGGGGCGTTTCGCCTCCGACTAATGACCATATCTACCAAAGAATTTTTTCGCAACACCCAACCTTGACTCATTCACCATGCCGTTCTTTTCAAAGGTTTTCAAAAGCAAGGATGGCAATGCCGCAAAGGGACAGAGACCTCTCGACCACACCAATGGAGGGCCCATTGCGCCTGCGAAACCACGTTGGGGAGATGATGCATGGACAATGAAGACTGTGGAACCGCAAGAGGTTCAAGAACTTTTGCATGTCTGCACTCAGGAAGCCAAGTCAAGAGGTACGCTCTAAATCAATGGCTACCGCTTTACCATTCTAACATCTTCTCAGCACTCGACATGCCGTTCTTACTCCTCCCGTTCAGACCCGATTCAGACCCTAGTTCTGCAAGAGTATTCATACGGAGTTTTTTCAAATCGCTCTTTGATGGAAACTTCCAATACAGAGGGGAAGCATTGCGACAAGAAATGCGTCTAACAGAACCAATGGTGCGCAATTCTCAAAAACATTGCCTCTGCATGACTGACTAGCGCAGGTTTTGTGCAGTATCATGAAATGGTGTTGGAGTAGACTATCAGGTGGTGTCGTTACCTGGGATGTCTACGAGCTATTCCGGATAGGCGAACAAGGTCAGACGCTCTGAATCGCTCTAGTTCTCAGTCTAACTATGGCAGATTCTGACATGGCGCGATATTCCTTCAAAACCTTTCTCCCTCTTGCAGTAGAGTCGGAATATCGCAAAGAAATCATTTTTGATTTTTTCGATCTCTTGGCTGCCATCGCAGCGCGAGGCAAAACCAACGGTCTGGGAGGGAGAAAATTATCTCGAATGGCCGGATGGTGGGCTTTTGAGTTTGTCGATGATGGAAAGGGCTTTGAGGGTGGATACAAGACTTGGGCGAGGTGCGTAACTGTTTACTTCCACAAACGTTTACATTAACAACTTTAGGGCTGCCGATGCAACTAGTCATCTATTTTTCGCCTATTTACGATCGCTCGCACCAGATGCTGCCACAGGTATTAGTGGAATCTCGGCTTTGCCGCGGTCATTGCAGGCCCTGGTTCAGCAGACTGAATATCCGCCTGAAACACCGACTCTTATGCAGACGACAACCACCAAAGTAGTCATGATTGTGGACTCAGTATCTCCGACACCATTTGCCCTGTTACGTAGGGCCAAAAATTTCGAATATCGAGCCGACGATCTTGCGTTGCAACAGTGGTCGGACTATGAAGATCCCGTGCAAGTACTGACGCCTGAATGTCGTCGCGTTCTCCAATCTATTTCATCTATCAACCAATCTACCGCAAATGGAGGAGACGATAGTTCTTTGAAACGTTCGGATGCATCTTGGTCGCGCTTTGAAGACTTGGGATTCTCAGGTCTTAATGATGATTTTCAAGACGCGAGAAGTGTTGATGGCCCACGAAAACCAGGTCTACGAGCCACCCCAGGGTCACGCACATTTGGTCCCGGTGGTCGTCCGACTACACCGTCTTGGGCCGATTTCCTGTCTAGTGGTTTCTCCGAAGAGCTGGGCCAACGTAACGGGGCCCCGGTACTTTTACCACCTGACAAACAGCTTCCTCCTATCAATGGCGCTCGCGCCCACAGCTCGCAATCTCATGTCCGCCACAACGAAACATCGCTGGAGCCTGGAGAACTCGCGAGTATCACACATTTCGATCTCGATGAGACGTTTTGGTGGGTATGGATGACAAGTCTGGCTGGCGAAGAACCCGATACCCGAAAGGCCGCTTTTGGACGCTGCGCCCTGATCGAAACCAATCTCGGTAGTGCGAAATGGTTGGTCATGGAAGAACAAGTCAAAGGAGCATCTCCAGGACCTGAAGAAGGCGCCTATATTGCCGAGAAGAAAAGTCGGTTCGGATTCTCTAGACGTGGAAGATTAGGCCGCAACAAGTCAGAGCGCAAGAAGGCTCCTCCACTCCCATCCAAGGATGCAATCAACCGTAATTTAAACACAACCCCCAATAGCAAAGTCAGTTTGGCACCCAGCCAACACGCCAAAATACAAGCTGCTGCTGCTGCATTGGCGGAAGAAAAGAGGGCGCAGGAATATGGACAGGAAGCTCAACGTCGTGGTCGTGCTGATGACACTCAATCCACCAAAACTAACAGTGTGCTTACACTTCAGCCTGTCATTATGAGCGAAGCTGCACCTGCAATGAAATGGGCAAAGGAGTTTGACAAAGATCGGATAAGAGCACAATACCTCGGCGATAGCTTTGCCGGAAGGGGCATTCCAAGAAACTTTCAGTCTCCAAACGGTTCGGCGCCATCAGGTAATTTCTCTGGGTCTAGAACTCCGGAAACTGCTTCCATAATGGCTCTAGAAGCCATGGCTGCCAAGCCCCCAGTGCCACCTGCAAAGGACACAGTGGATGACTCTGCCCCTGCACCATCTCCTTTACCCAAGGACGAGCCGATTGCCCAACGAGCAGAAGATTCCTCAATCAACGCGCAACCAGCCACAACACCACCCGAAGAAAAGATGCGACCCATACGAGATACCAGTGCTGCTGCTGCTGTCAGTGAATCACATCCAAACGAGCAACACCCCGCCTTCCGGCAACAGCAATCATCTGCTGTCGCTCAAAGCCCTACAACTGATCATGCCACTATCGCGGCCAGACGGGCAGCGCAGAACTCGAAGAAAGGCAGCCCAGAAGCAGCTAAAACGCAAAAAGAATCTCCAAATAAGCTCAAGAAGAAAGAAAAAGGTGGCTTGCGCAAGTTGTTTGGCAAGAAGAAACAAAAGGATCTCCCACGAGGCTTCACTCCTCTGGAGCCAGTCGAACCCGAAGTTCCTGAAGGCGATCATCCAGCATACCAACCAAAACCCATCGAACAACAAGACTCTGGCGTCTCATCCCCTCACGACGCCAACGCACCCTACGGCTACGACCAACCCTCCTACGCCAACGCCGAGCCCGAAGCCCCCGGCGCCGACCAATTCGTCGAAGACGACCCGCACGCGGTCTACGACCACCCACCCACGCGCAGCGACGACGAGCAAGAACGCGCCGAGCACGAATTCTCGCGCTTCGACCAAGGCCCACTCGACGACCAACCCGCCTTCGCACCCCGCGAGTCCCTCGACGAGGCGGCGTCGGACGCGCCGTCGTCGCCCACGCCCGCGGTCGCGCGCCGGCCCGTCGGCATGGTGTCTGCACCGCCGATGCCGCCGTCGCTGGGCCAGGAGAACATCCCGCCGCGTCGCGACGATGGAGATGGAGATTCGGCGACCGAAGACGACGCTGTCTCCGAGGCCTCGCTCGAGCACGCCAAGATGATGCATGCGCCCGCCGTCCAGGACCGCTGGGCGCAGATCCGCAAGAATGCGGCGGAGCGCCAGCGCAAGCAGAGCGAGGAGGCTGGGTCGCGGCCGAGTCAGGGGGCGAGGACGGATGATGGGGAGACGAGTGGGGAGGAGAGTGAGTTTTTTTTTTCTTTTTCCTTCTTTCCCCTTGCTCTTGTTCGTTGCTCTTTGCGATGGGGGAAGAAGAAAGAGCGAGGCTAATAAGAGTTTGATAGCAATCGAATCGCGTGTGGCGAGGATCAAAGCCCGGGTTGCGGAGCTGACGGGGAATATGGACTCCCATGGGAATATCCAGACGGGTCGTTGAGGAATATGTGGATACTTTGTCCTTGTGAGTGTCGCCACCCCTTGATGCCATGCTTTGAAAATCACTTCTGACTAACATGTCGGAAGTGTATCTCTGTGGATGTCTTTTGTTTCTACGCAATACCCCTTTTCTTTCGTGTTGTAGCGTTCTCGTTCTCGATTGAGCTGTTTTCTCCTACCCTTACCTTTTTTTTTTTCTAGTTTGATCGCGAAATTGGGCACCAATTTGCTTTGCGAGTTCATACATTATGCTTTTAACCGTTTCAATCTCCCGTTCCATGTTCACGCAACCACCCAAATTGAAATGCTGATATACATCCTTCCTGTTGCAACTGCACCATTACGCAAATTTAATTCAGAGGGGCTACCTTTACGAGATAAGGAGGCCGCCTCTTCTCTCATTCTAAGATACCACACTTTTCTGTTCTCATTTCATCTGTTGTTCGTTGACGTTCATTGATGTTCGGTACTGTTCATGTCTTCATAGAGTTTCGATGAGAAAGGTCAGCCTATGACAACGTATTGTCTGACTTTCTTTTTACTATAGCGATGGTAGATGAAATGAGTGTGCTTGCGCCACGTTGTATGGCTACCAGCCACTTCCCTGCATGAATATTATACATGATTTTGACCTATATCTTGCCACAATCAAGGAATGTAGCGACAGTTTTGAATAATGCTTTGCTAGGCGCACGAATTCTCTCAAAGCGGCTAACAGCCTGTGACACCTATCCGGCCACTTTGTTCGATAGGCATCAGTCATTGAGAATACAGCTGTGGTCCAAGATTTTTCGTCACAACAGGCGAGTTGGAAATTCTCTGGACGCTGGAGCGATTGATCATCTGAAGGGATATTTTGGTGATGGCACGTAGCATCAAACAAGGCAGTCGAAATGTTGCCTTAATCTTGAAGCCTCGCAAGGTCCGCAGACAGGTCTTCGTTGCATACTTCTTGTAAATACCGAATCGACGGCCCGCTTACCCCGGCGGATGAAGACAATATGGTTTGCTGATAGCCGAGCGGCAAGATTATAGATTGATTCTCTAGTTTTTCTTTTATATTGATACATTGTTGGTTCCCAGGAGCCCAGATTCATCAAATTGTTTTTGTATGTAGATCAATTGGGGCCTAGGGCATGACTTGAAACAGTCGGTAAGCATACATCTTCCTTGTCAGCGAAGAAAAGAAAATCAATTCATTTAGTCCATTGTTAATTTCCACATGTGGCACAGGTGTAAGAAGACACATGGCTTGTGTACCTTGTTCTGAATGAAGAATCCTCATTCGGTTCTACGTCTTTTAGCTAGCGACATCTCAAACTTGTGAAACGGAACTCTAAGTTTTCAACTGAATTGGTTGAGATGTGTAAGGCGGGGCGGAGCACTCTTTTCATACTATTTTTCATCTCATTAAAGTGCCTGGAGAGATAGTCTCGTCATGGGTGTTGGAGACCAGATCGAAAGGCTGTCCATGCACTCCACGTTCCGCTGCGCAACGGATTTGTTTCAGCCCTCAACTGGCCTGATCTGTGGCGAGCTGCCGAGATACCGAATTGCCGTTGAGCCGCGTAAGTCCAACACAGACCACGAGTCTATTTCTGTGCCGACGGAATTCGTTGTAAGCATTTCAATCGGGAAATCAAACAGCTCGATAGCGGGGCATCCTCAACAGAGTGAAACTGGACTTTATCATATAACTTCCTCGCTATTATTTGGCCGTCGGAGGGCTTCGAGTCAAATAAAGTGCTTTCAATACAGATGAAGCCTGAAGTTACAGGGTGTGATTCATCTGCTGTCTTGAGAAAGAAAATGTACACGTCAATGGCTCAAGCAAGCTGCAACTTTTCAGTCGCCATCTCATAGTTCGCGAAGCTAGTCGCTCCTAAACATCAGAACTTGCTGACTATTTACCCGCGAAACGTATTAAACAATACCTCTGGTTGGGCAAGTGTTGGAAATCCAGACCGGTTTCTAACTACCGTACTCGGTACTGGGTCTAGCCTAAATTCTTCAAAGCCCATCATCTTTAGTCTTGGAAGCCACCAACAAACACGTTACCAGCCAAGATCGTGGCCTGCAGGTTCGATTGCGCTTTCTTATCGTAAGAATCCCATTAGGATCTGTGCTTCCCGTCACATTCGGGCTATCCATTGCTGTTCCCGCTCGTGTAACTAGCCCGTCATAATTGCCATGTTGAATGTCCGTCTGGCTGCGCCTCAAGCCACTTCTACTCTCAGCAATTCGTATCTGTATTGTCTTACTTGTGACTGTACATGTTCAGGCTCAGTAGTTCGGCCAACATTCCTCTGAATTTGTCAATTCCAGCGGCCGAGTCATGTCTGTGCTGTAGCTAAACTAGTGGCACAAAAACATAACATTGCGCCATGTGCCTATTGAAACTTCATCACTCTCACTCGCTTCTAGGAAAGCTGCCATATGGGCTTTGCTATTGCTTCCCGCGTGGGGTCTGTACGAAGGATTTCGCCGCGTGTAGCCTGACGGCCACACGGCTGCAGCCTAAGCTGCGGCACGAGATCTGGGAAATATGTATCGAATCTGTTGGCACTAGGATTACTTCTTGGGTGATTAAGTCCTCCCATGGCTGCCGAAGCGAGAACAACGTTGTCGTTGATGAGATCCGCCTATGGGCGGTTTCTCCAACAGATGCGAGAGAGAGTAAGAGAGAGATGTAAGGTTTTAAGTAAGCCTTTCCCTGGGACCCTCGTCGTTGGTTTCTTCCTTGTAACAGTCTCTTTCTTGGTAGGCCTTGCTTGGTAGGGGTACCTCGCGGGTTGACAGCTTGTTGCTTTCCTTGTGTATTGAGAGGTGACCGAGGAGTAATTTTCTCTTCTTTGTACATTCTTGGTTTCCACCTCACTATGACCGTGGGCTATCCAGATCCAGCTGCCAATTATGTGGTTGCCATCATGCTGCCCGTCATGGGCACAGTCCTAATCGTGGCACGATTTGCTCTTCGCTTCGCAAGGAAATTGGGCCTCGAAGCAGACGATTGGTTCTGTCTCCCTGCACTGGTATGTTTTGTCCTCTTACACCATCGACCCTTCATTAATGGATTTGCAGCTTTTCGTATGGGGATGCGCCGGCTCATTGATCTGGGGCATCAAGCAACAGACGTTTGGATACCATTCGCCTGCAGCAATCACGCCGCAGAATGCTGTGCCGACGATAATGAAAATTGGAACTTCTATTGAAGCTTCATATATTTTTGTGCTGCTCTCTTACCCGGCCTTGGGTTTCACTAAGCTGTCGATTCTCTTTTTCTATCGTCGAATTTTCCGAGGCCGAGTTTTCAATTTCGTGACTTGGATTGTCATTACAATCGTGATGCTTTGGATGCTCATCTTCACTCTAACTTGGCTTTTCAGCTGTGGCAACCATCCACGCATCCTGTGGACGGAATTTGCTGAGATCAATAGCCGCTGCTTGAACATCTTCAACCAAATGATTGCCGGTGCAGTTGTGGACTGGATTCTCGATATCACTGTGCTGACCCTCCCCTGCGCTATGGTTTGGCAATTGCAGATGCCATTGCGCCAAAAGATTTACGTCATGTGCATCTTCCTCACTGGCATCATCTCTCTCATCGCTGGTATTCTCCGCTTCGTTGTGTCTCTTGCTGTTGCCAATTTTGGTAATTCTGCCATCTCAGCCGGAAACTACTCCAGTATTGGTAAGTATTCCTCATCGAAATTTCCCTCCAATGAATCGTGATTAATCTCATACCATGACCAGATATCGCTAGCATGGCCGGTAAGACGCTCGGCGTCTCCAAAGCTGACTGGCTTGGCATGTGCACCGTCTCCATATTTTGGGCTATGGTCGAAGTGGGTGTCGCTCTTATTGCCATCAACCTGCCAGCGCTACGACCCGGCCAAGCTATACGCTCCAGCGGCCTGTATCGCTGGCTCTCCGGACTATCTTCCAGTCTGCGATTACCAGGCAGCAGTCGCTTCGGATCATCGTCGAAGAAGTCTGGCGATAGTGCTGGCGAGAAGAAAAAGATCTGGTCCGAGGATTCGGCTGAGAGCACCCCAATGCAGGCTCCATGGCAAAGTATGGTAACACAGGTGAGGGAGACCGACGATGAGGAGGCAGGTTTGAAGAAGGGAATTGGTGTCGCGGTGGAGATGGACAAGAGACATGGTGGAATCTTCTATGAGAGGGACTATAGAGTGACGGAAAGTAGGGTACCGGACAACAGGTCACAAACTCCAATGCAGGAGAGTGATTTTAGGAGGAGATACGAGGAGTTGTTTCCACCCACGAGCGCGCATGTAGTGACGCATCCGAGAGAAAGGGTATAAAGGAAGAAATGTATGGGGAGTTGTTTAATGTTGATATTCTAGGTTAATTAAGCCTGTTTCAATCTGTGGCTAGCAGTAATCTGGTAGCTAATGGATTAGGGTAAACACTATCATCTGATGTTGAGTATTAGCCCCGCCCATGAGATCCTGAAGGTGGCTTCCTGAAAGCATGTCTTGCGGAAGAATGCTAAGGACTACCTGTCCCGATGACTTTTGACCCCCTTGGGGATTTCATTGCACTGTATGCTCGGCAATATAACTCAACATCGTCAGCAGATTTACAGCCTAAGAACAGTGTTGCATCGTTTGTCAGACGGCTAGGCGATTGATCGAATCGATAGGAACTTCCGAGCCACATGTTCTTTTCAGACGATCGCTGAATAGCGTCATCATTGTATACAGCAGCATCAGTGATGGAGCAAATATGTCAAAAGCAGTAGCACACTCTCCTACATCTCACCACATTGGGCAATGACGATATCTTGTATCGGTTTCTCGGCTTTGGTTCTCGTGTTTTCGATTTTTCGGACAACATCCAGACCGTCAACAATCTGTCCAAAGACAACATGCTTGTTGTTGAGGAAAGGAGTCGGGACGGTAGTGATGAAGAATTGGCAACCATTGGTATTTGGGCCGGAGTTCTGGATTAAAGTTAAGCCTTGTTAGGTAATTTGGATCTGTCAAAGCTTTGCTTACAGCCATACTTAGTAATCCGCCGGAGTCATGTTTCCGATTAAAATTCTCATCTGCAAAAGATCGAGTGCCGTAGATGGATGCTGATCCGGTCCCGTCACCGTGCAGAAAATCGCCTCCTTGTATCATGAAATCTTTGATCTATCTTTTCGTGAGCATGCATTGCGGCTGAAACACGTTCCGTAGCAGGGACCGACCACTCGATGGAATTTACTTCCTTTGTAACCTTGGGGTCTACCTTGAGGATTCTTGGTCTCGCCAGTACAGAACTGACGAAAGTTCTCCGCAGTCTTTGGGGTCAAATCGGCGAATAGTTCCATCTTGATTCGGCCTAACGATTCTCCTGCATAAGGAGGTCAGGATGCAAGGACCCGTACAGCCAATTGCTTTTGCTCGAACAGTAACGCATATAATACATGACGCAATCAAATCTTCCGAAGCGGGTGGCAGAAATCAAGCTTTTTGCCGAGGAGCAAATGCGCGTGATTTGGGCAAAGTACCTGATAGAATAGACTAGGTATGGACAATAACTTGGCGACACCTACCTCCTAAAGTGACGTCGAAGAAGACGACGGGATTTGCATTGGCCGCCGCCATGGCTGACGATCTTCGATCCTGACCGGCAGTACCCGGGTACCTGAGCGAAAGGTGGAACTGTGAAGATCAAACGATTAACTGCCGGTGTTGGTGAAGGATAACTGCAGCTCTGAGGAGTTCGTGTGAGTGGGAGCAGGGGCAAGTGAGTTGGAGGTTAGAGACTTTGCAACAGTATGAGACTGCAAGTGTATGCAGTACAGGTTCGCCAGGAGAGATTTGATGGTTTCGGCGATGTCGCAGTATCAGAAAAGGGACGGGGATCGCAACAGAACTGCCACTGAACTGCCACTCTCTGCTAAGCGTCGACTGGATCCTGGCATCCTCTAGTCATCCCTCCCCACCGCTCATCACATCTCCGCTCCTTCTGCTACCCATTCGGTGATGCTGTGATTCTGCTTCTCTTGGCAACCGTTTCCTGCCATCAAGCCTGCATGGTGCACTGAAGTCAGGTCATGAAGACAATGATGTCTTGGTGATCCATCTACCTATTACCCATTCACGACAATACCAAGCAGCTGGTCTGAGGTTCTTCACACCAGCTCCTGGCCTTGCACTTGTTCGCCACCTTTGCGACATCTCTTCGTCATACACTTGAATTTCGGCACGGATGCGATCCAAGGTCGTCGTATTTGCTTAACCGTTTTCTACCAGCGTTGATAGCTGTTCTGCGCATCTTCACCCTCTAATACCCTACACTTCCTTCGCTCGAGCTGCCAGGCCCGCCGAGACCCGCCCAGCCTGCAGCCAACCACACCCGACCCGGAAGTCAGCCTGCCGAGTGTATACTCAGCACCGCGCCTAAATTTATCAAACCGGTTGGACAAGCAAAATACCTCGACACCTTTGGCATTACACATCTCATTCACCTCGCCGAGATAGGTCGCCTTGCGCAAAGTTCTTCGCAATGTCGGCACCATCGTCCACCTCCGCCTCGCCCACTTCGACGCCGACCGGTCAAAGCAGCTCAAGTGGAGGTCCGACAAGCTCCCCGCTACTCTTTTTCGTAGCATTAGGTTTTGGCGTTGTCTTTACGAATTTATGGTTAGTTTATTTCTTTGCTCACCTTCTCACGTCGAGTCTGGCGAATATCTGATTTGGCTCGTGGTTTAACGTACAATGTTTAGGATTATTGTTGGTGTCAAATACTGCTTTCGTTACAATCAGCGCAACCGGAACGCGCGTATGCTAAATGAACATGGCGAGCCAATTGATCTGGCGACAATGCCAAGGCCACATCGAAGGAGAAAGGAAAAGAAGTTGATGACCATGGAAGAGGTCAACGAACGTTTTCCCCTTACCAAATACAAAACATGGAGATCAGCGAGAGAGCATGAGGGCTTGCCTGCTGCTGGCGGAATTAATACTTCTCAAAGTCGACCTGCAAGTTTGAAAGACGGAGTTGAGGGTCAAAATGATAGTCAACCAACAAACACACTTGAGCTAGCCCAAGCCGATCATGCCGCTGCGAACAATAGACCTGCTACAGCTGCTGGTGCTGTTCCTGAAGGCACAGAAGGGCCTTCTGCTACCGAAGATTCCACCGAGAAGCATCCCGACGTTGAAAAACATGTCGCTCTCGAGCGGACCGAAACAACCACCAGCACTCTCCCCGAACTCCCTTCTCAGCCTCGAATCAGCCTCGACTACCCCCGACCCAGCACCTCCCGCAGCAACCGTCCCGCTCCCATCCAAACCACCGACGGCCACGCCTCCGACGCCGAGGAAGACGACGACGACCCCATCCGCAATGCCGCCCCTCCCGCCATGCTCGCCGTCCCCGGCGACAGCTGCGCCATCTGCCTCGACGCCCTCGAAGACGACGACGACGTGCGCGGCCTCACCTGCGGCCACGCCTTCCACGCCGCCTGCCTCGACCCCTGGCTGACATCGCGGCGCGCCTGCTGCCCGCTCTGCAAAGCCGACTACTACGTGCCCAAACCGCGCAACTCGCCCACCTCCCCCACCCAAGACAGCGGCGGCATCGACCCCCTCGCGGGCCTCACCTCCCCAACGACAACCACCCACGACCCCACCAGCCCCACCACGGGCCGCCGCGGGCCCGGCCTCTCCCTCGCCCACCACCTCCGCTTCAACACCCCCCGCGAGCCCCAGTCCGCCTACCCCCGCACCCGCTCCGCCTCCTCCACTACGGGCGGCCTCGACCTGCTCTCCCGCCGCTTCGTGCCCGCGCCCGGCGAGGCGCGGCGCGAGCAGCAGCGCCGCACGCTGGCCGAGCGCATGGGCAGGCGCGCCTCGCCGTCGCAGCAGCAGCAGCAGCAGCCGCCGCCGTCGAGTCCGCCTGCTGCGCCGCGGCAGACGGAAGCGCAGGGCGAACAGCGGAGTGGCTGGAGGGGCAGGATGCCGAATGTCAGTCTGCCGAGCGTGAGCTTGCCGAGCGTGAGCTTGCCGAGCGTGAGCTTGCCGCGGTTTGGGCGGAGAGCGGAGGGTGCGGGGACGGAGGCCGGGAGTGGGACGACGCCCGGGGCGCTGGAGGCTGGGACGAGCGGTGTGAGTGCGCAGGCTTAGTGGTGTGGTGTGGTGTTTTGGGGTGTTGGGGTGTTGGGGTTCTTGGCTTTGTGGCTTGCTACTCGCTCCTTTTCAACCTCTTGCTCTCGTTTTGTGCTCCGCTTGGAAGCACGCGCATGTTTGGCTTGAGCATGGTGATGGATCTCGCTTCTCGCACGGCGTTCTTGGGCGTGTGCTTTGCTTTGCTTGGAGCGGGGCGATGGGAATTTGCCCTAATGAGGTTTTCCTTGCGTCATGGCATGGGCTGGGATTGGGCAGTGGTGGGCGGACTTGCATTTATTGGGGGTAGTGAGGGAATGTCATGATGTCTGGGAGATGTGTGAGGGATGAAATGTAGCGCTAGCATTGTGAGACGATCGTGTATTCGTGTATATACGTCGATGTCTTTTTCAGCAAGCGGCAGAGCGTGCGATATGGCGAAATGACGATTTCTTTGCTGTTTATTCCTTTGCTCCATGTATAGCTTTTTGGTGGCGCGCCATCTTGTACATCATCGGCCTGGGCTCATCCCCTTCAATGATTGTTGAGAAAGCATCACGTTTTGTCTTTGTAAGCGAAGTTTCATATGGCTCAACTGCCCGTTCACCTACAACCTGACAATCTGTTCCACTTACAGTACGTGTGTTAAGACTCTTGGCCGGGTTTTTTCGTTAACTCTATGTGGGCTGAAGTTGTACGATGAAGCCGGTCGGTAGGCCCGAAGCTGGCCACAAGTAAACGTAGCCATGGTCGATTTAAGCTCATGAGCACCCCGTTGGGATGGCATCTAAATAGGCTATAGAGCTAGGTCTATGAGTTTTCTTGTAGCGCTTGACTATTCTTCTACAATGGTGCAGACTTGATGCCATTGGTATCATGCGAATCCTTGTTCTTTCTCCAGTTTAACCCTTTTGCTTCTGTCCAATTTCTACCTCTATGATATTACACGTTATGGCTTGTACCTTTCATCTTCGTCCATGATCTCAAGGGCGTAAAGAGATTCCCGTTGCAGAGTAAAGGAGAACAACGACGTTGATTGCTATCTTTCGTAAATAGGAAATGAGCGCTCAAAGACTTCGATAGTCAAGACATCCAAACTCTGCTAACAAGAGCTGCCAACAGGACGACAGCCACAGCGAAGATCCAAGTCCATCTGATCAAGCCCCTCTGTACATGCTTTTTGGCAAACTTTTCAATCGCCTCTCCATCGTTAATGTTTGGAAAAGGAATATCTTTCGGCACTTCCTTTCCTAGCGCCTTACAAAGGGGGTTCCAGCCATCCTTTACATCAAAGAAAACCAGGCGATCTTCTGGCACAGTCTTCTTCAGCCAGGCAATATGTCTGTCCCACGTCAACTTTGTGACCGGCTCTCGTTCTCCATAGAGAGTGATCCACTGATCTCGGAGTGCATCAATATAGTCGACAAAGTAGCGTAACGAGGGCAGAGGAAAGAGGACAAATCGCAGAAACCACATGGTCGAAGCATTGCTGGTCCCAGCCATGCTCTTTACCCACGCGCCGGGGCTGCGCACTGTGCAGATGACCTTGGCATCTGGATACAATTCCATCAGCTCCGGGACGAGCCCGGAACCTGGTGCATCCGTGATGGCGACGAAGCCGTCAAGCCTCTTTCGCATCAGCTCGAAAATTAGCTGCTTATCTGACGCGTCTTGAGCGGGCCAGTGCCGAAGGATTTGGATCCATGATTTGATCTCGACTTCAGGGCCCAGTGTGGTCTGAGTACCGCCATGGTATACAGGACCTTTGAGGAGAATCTCAAGGCTGCGACTGAAGGAAGCGGTTCCTGTGCGAGGGAGACCGACACCAATCACCTGGAATTTGGTCCCGGGCTTTGGCACAGAAGCTTGTTGACCCATGTTCAATTAAGAAAGAGGATCCTTATGTTTATAAATCGCTCGAACTCATTAGCAGATCCGAAATAATTCAACACTGTAAAGTGGTTTGCAAGAAAAAGTTTTCATGAAAAGATTTATATAAGAAAGTGGCACAGCATAGTCGCGCAGCTGAGCAATAATGATTCATCCACGCCGCAGATGACAGGGTCCTACAAGAGAGCTGTCAATTGACTACATACTCATACGCATCCATGGTCTTGAATGCGTGATGCGCGGTGCTGTCGCATAAGTAATTGTTTAGAGCCAGCTGTAAATGCATATAATATGTGAACAGGTTCGTTTTGAAATGATGACTTCTTTCCTCGCCGTGTCCGTGCTTTATACATTGCTCTTTTTAATGTATGATGCACAATTCTCGAGATAATTTTACATATCGTACACAGATCCTTCCATCTTTCCCAATCTAATACCCTTGTATAGTTTCACAAATCTTTTGAACGCCAATGCTTTGCAAACCCAAGACTCTGTGCCTCCAAAATTTCCATATCCCTAATTTGGTATTTTGCTCCTTGCTCAATTCTTCGTCACGCCCACGCCCCAACAATAGCCATGCCCACTCCGCCTGCCACCACGCTTGCACACGCCTCCCACCGCGCCCTTCCTCGTAATCCACGGTAGCTCCGCTCGCTCAGAAAATCCTCTGCCAGCAATTCCACTAGCCCTGCAAATAAAAGCAGCCCACTGGATATGGCATTCATGATTCCTACGGCCAACAATCCGCCCGCAGAGCGCGGATCGTATAGTCGGTGGACCAGTAACCCGAGCGCTTGGCCGAAGGGAGTCGTGGTGCCGTAGGCGAGGGCCATGAGCCAGGGACGTGGGGAATTCGGTCCGAAGATTGTGGATGAAGAGGTGGGTTGCTGGTGCTGGGAAGAGGAGGCATGGCTGGAGGAATGGGAGCGAGAAGGCTCGACAAGAGCAGCAATGCGAGAGCCGAGAGCAAACCCTTCAAAGGTCTGGTGAAAGGAGATGGCAATGAGAAGGACGAGGAACGGCGGGCCGGTGGAGACGGAGAGGGCGATGCCGATGAAGATGCTATGAAAGAGAATGCCGGCTTCGAGGAGGAGACATTGTAGAAGAGCTTTGTGAGGGTTGTTTGGTTCAGAGGGAGCGTGATGGGAGTGATGGGAGTGGTGGGAATGGGTGTGAACACGGGACTGGTTTTGATGGGATTGGGAGTTGGGGAGCAGGGCAGCGGAGTCGGAAGCCGGACCATATGGTGAGGGAAGATAGTCGTCTTCAGGAGGCAGACCAGGAGAAAGGATATTTTGCTCATCTTCGATCGGTTCTGGCCGAGGGGAGAGGTTTCCAAGCGCAATACCTGGTGCGTGTCCATTTGCACCAGGGATGCCTTGGCGGTATCGATTGTAGCTGTCATGTGGTGACGGTAGAAAATTTGATTTGCCATTCATCTCTTCCTCTGCATCTGGATGGCCTTCGCCGTCATCTGGAAGTGTATCGTACTCACTCCCGTGAACATGTCCTGCACCCTGCATCGCAAAGAACATTTCAATTCCAACGACGGCAAATACTGATATCATGGCAATCAATCCCGGCATAGCCGGATATCCCTTGTTCCAAAACCATGGTAGGCAAGGATCTGTCATAGATTGGAAGGCAGTTGGAAGGAGATGCACGAATGCTGTTGCAATCAAAACGCCAGTACCAAAATGACGTGAAAGGAACAGGAAACGGTGCGGGACTGGGAAGTGGGGCACACGTCGGACAATGATCGGAAAGGAGCATGCTATGTTCTCATTAAAGAAAAGATAAAGTCACATCGCCTGTCAATCTTACCCAGAGTACTCAAGACCAGAATCAATACCAATGCTCCAACATGCAATGAAGTATTATAGTTGGCAGTACTCGTTCCTGAGCCACACTCGGGTTTGGCCGGTCCATTCTGCCTCCGTGCAAGTTCCGATTGCAGTACATGAGATGGTATGTCGGCCCATGAGAGTTCCAGTCCTAGATATCGAATTAACGTTGATGATGGCAGCAGGTGTATGCCTCCGGAAGAGTACCTTGAGGTGTCCCAGGTGGAGTGTACGTCATATCAAAGAAGGGCTAGGTACAAGGAGCGGCTTGCGGAGAAGAGCATTCTCATCATGCTCAATCGAATAAGAATTTAGTATATGTCATGTGTGGCAATGAAAGTAAGCGTTGGAGGTGAGTGAAAGGGACCAGTACTGGACGTATTGGACGGTGAAACGAGTCACCGGATTCCCCAATGCCAGTTGCGGCTCGGCCCGTATAGCACGTGACGACTGCCTTAACTCCACCAATTCCCGCCAAATCGTCTTCCCAGTCTTCTCACTTGCATGTCCTCTGTGCCTGATTACCTTATGTCCGAACTCTACCCATTGACGCCTTCAGGATTGCCATGTGCGAAAGCATGTCGCAATGGTGGAGGCGTCTGCTCCGTAGTGTCATTCATGATTTGAGTTTTTTTTCTGCAGGGTCGTGTCATATTCCGACAGGATGGAAATAGATTGGTTGAAGAAGCTCTTAATAGACGCAGGAAGGCGGTGAGCTATTGTCTGCCCACCGCTATGCCTTCTGCGGTTAACTTGCGGTCAATCTCTATTTTCAACACCCAAAATTCTCCTACTCCCTTACTCATTTCCGCTTTTATGCCAGACCTGCACCAGGGGCTGAGCCTGATGGCAACGTCATTGTTCCTCCTATACCAATACCAGTCGGATTTAGAAGTGTTATCCGAGACTTCAGCTTGTGCTAGGTACGCCAGACAGGCATGGCAAGTGCAACGGTGTAAGCAAGTCAGTAGCTTGCAGATGTTTTAATGCAACAGGGACAAAGTCATCTTGAAGTCTTGAATGTCCAGTATGAATGTAAAATTGACCAATTTCCACTTTTCTTTCGTCGCGAATCTTGCCATCAAACCGTGCATGACCCAGGGACTCTTGATGCATACATCTGGATGCGTGATCAGCCTCATAAAGCGACTAACCCTAAACGGCTTCTGTTAATCGATCCAATCATCTCCTCGCAACTGCAAAGCACCTTACAACTGCAGCAAACCGTTCCACTCTACCAGGAACGGCATTGAAACTTGCCACGCCTGTGTCATCAGGGCGAAGAAGAAATACACTTTTCGCCGATTACGTCGCCAGACTTGGTAAAAGGGGATCCTTCCGACCCACTGCCTCGGGCCTAGGAGATATGATATCTGATCCCAGCACTCCCTCTCCTGATCCCCAGATCAGCCTCAAACCCCAGAAATTCCAGGAGCAGAGTTTTCATTTTGTTGAACCTCAAAATGGCAAACAGCGGCGTGGCCAGGAGAGGCGAGACGTACGATCCTTTGTCATGCAAAGAGCCAGACGCGAGCGGCCATGGTCGACCAGTAAAAGGATCAAATACACTTGCTTCGATACTGCTTCCACTGAGTCAATAGGAGCCAGCCCTTCACCTCCGACAGGGACTAGTCTGAGGTCCCGAGTGCCATCGAGAAAGGTCAAATGCAAACAATCTGTGGAAGATGCCTCAAAGTCTGCAAACGCCAAAACCGAAACCGATGATACATCAGTGTGGTCAATAGACTCCAATGAGACGCTGGGGTACATACACTCCCCGCAACAAGGCGTAGTCATGCCCTATGCCGGAAACATGGTTGGTCGCGGCATGCTTGATCCCTTTGCGACCTATCCCATAGATTTAGACGCGCGAAGCCTTGGCTTGGTTGAGCATTGTACGTAAAATTCATTCGGGCGTCACGAGGACCTGGTTTAACCGCTTGTTTAGACGTATCAGTACTAGCTCATGAAGCCATTGCCGTTGATGTTCGCAGGCAATCCAACATGCTAAAGACGCAATGGTTTGCCTTGGCAATGTCGCATCGGGCGTTTATGCACAGCCTGCTTGCGACAGCTGCAATGCATGCATACACTGTCGGCAAAGCTTCATATCACGACATCATACATCACAAATCCCTTGCAATTGAGGAAATCAACATCAATCTATCAGACCCGATTTCAAGTATCAACGATGGCAACATTGCCGCTGTCTTCTGCCTTCTATGTATCGAAGAAAGCATGCTTCTGCCATTCATGGCACATGAGGGAGAAGGCCAAGTCATGGCCTCGACTAAGCGTCTTGTACACGTTAGCGGAATGAAGCGCATGATTGAATTACGAGGTGGTCTGACAGCTCTTGGTATGAATCAATGTCTTCAAGCCCTTATCATCTGGTATGTTTGCTTTCTCAAATTGTTGATGATTTGCCGCAACGAGTTGACAATATCAAAGGCACGTCGCTCTCCACTCTGTGACATCTTTCTTACCACCTTATCTCCCGCTACCGGAATATACCCAAGCAAACAATGAGAGTCAAGAGAACCAGTATCATGGCGTTTCTCACACCAGACCACCCCCACTGCTCAAATATTGCTTCGATCTAAACATCAATCAAAATCTCGCATCCTTACTCGACGATCTATGCACCCTTACAGTCCAACTGGCACATTTCTTTGAAGAGCCTCAAGCTCCTTTCGAGCCACTGGATCTCCAGACTCGCGGTAGCATGATACAAGTGCGACTCCTTGGCATACGCTCAGACGCAAAACATATTTCAATATTGACTCCCTTGGAAAATACTCTGTGTCTCACGGCTTTGGTTTTTACGGTTCTCGTCTTCCAGTCGCGGCCTTCACTTGGAGCTCAAACCCTCCATCATACCGCGCTGGATCAATTGGTGGAAAGCCTGACCCTGACGCAGCCATCTGAATGGGTAAAGGTGCCTGTTCTCCTCTTATGGGTCCTGGTCATTGGTACGATTGGAGCGCAGGGATCTCCCAAGCTTCCGTGGTTCTTACACAGACTCTCACTGTGCTGCTTGGACCTCCAATTGGTGAAAGCTAGCGATGTCATCGAACGAATCAGACCATTACTCTGGGTTGACCGGCAGCTCAGTGGTATCTTGGTTGAGCTGTGGCATGATTTTCTCCCTCAAATATGAAAAAGCTTTACCGATTGCAGGCTCTCCAACAGAGCGCACAAGGGAAAACAAAGACTGAGTCGCGTTAAAAGTCGATAGGCCCCAGCATTTGCTATCATGGACGATTTGGATGTTCTCATATCTTGAAGACACGTGACAAGGAAAGACCTTTGCGAAGCGATTAAATAAGCTCTGTTTCATTTCAACTATCATCTACATATCGATGCTCATAAGGAGGACAGATTGATCTCGTATATATGCATTGATTGTATCTGATTAAAGTGTTTAGCTGCTGTGGGGCTGGGCTTGGCAGCGGATTCCAAAGGAGTTCACGTGGGACGCCTGAATGCTCTATTATTGACATACTCTCTTACGGACGAATGGAACAAAGTTCATCTTCGCCGAGTTGGGTATAGTCAGCCTTATATTTGGTAGGATTATGTGGCTTTTGAAACAGCATTTGAGGAGGATTAGAAGCGGACGGAATACGGTGCGTTAAAGGCATAGACGATAGTTGCGCCAAATCCAAAACGGGGATCAGCAGTGGCTAACATTGGCATGCCTGCTAAAGCGGTGAAATGGACTGGAGCTTGGAAGCAGAGAAGGATGTAATATTATCTCAAGAATGCAGAATGGCGAAGCAAAACAAATCTCTGTTCGCAGATCGCCTATAAAATTGATATCCTCATTCATCTAACCATTCACCCATCACGAGCCAACCCTCTCTACTTCCTCCTGCGCTTCCGCACTCGCCACTCTGGTCGCCTCTTCTCCAAAAGCTCGGTTTCTGCCCTCAGTCGGCTCAGACTCCAATTCTCGACATCTCCGCGCAAGATCACTCACATGCGCATCACCACTTTCGGAACTAAGCTCATCTAACGCAGCGTCAAGCATGTACAGATACTCCTTATTCTCTCCGCTCGGGCCTTTGCTCTTGAGAATGTGCTCCGCGAGCGCGTGTGGATCTTGCGGACCAAGAAATTGCGGATTGTCGGGGAGACCGATGTAGACTAAGCAATTGATCGGACTAGCTCTTTCTCCCGACTCAATTGTCGGAAGATCACTTGTTTCGGTCAAAGTTTTGTTGAGCTCAGGAGAGGGATGAATGGGCGTGAACTGGATACTGTATCCGTTAATCTCGCGGATGTCGAGATACGTGCGGACTTCTTCGACGTGCTCGGGCGGGATATGATACGCGGCACCCCAGACTTTCAGCGGAGCCGAAGGATGCTGATGATGATTCCGTATGGTTAATGGTGATGAGGCTGGAGATTCTCTTTGCGGACTTACTTGGTCGGTGATCTTCTCCCAATGCGACTGTTCTATAAGAGTGACAACACGTCCCGGCGCTTCGGGCGTGCCGCGATGATCTTCGCTATGCTGCTTTTAGCCTCAATGCATGAAATGCTTGCAGCTTGACCTTGGCGTGGGATAACGCACCTAGCCTAAAGCGCCTTTGCTTAGTCCAGCCGTCTGTCTGGGGAAGGCTGTCGTTCATGTACGTACCTGCCAGAACCGCCGGACATAACCTTCGATATATCCGGGAATACGCTTGTCTAAAAGACTGGTCAAAATGCTGATACGTGCGGGAAGGACATGCTCGCTTGCCGAAGTGAGGAGGCGGCTTCCATATTAGACTCCTAAGAAAACATCAATGATTAGTATAAAACATCAAGTCAAAGACCAATGAACTTCGACAATAGAAACTTGGAGACTTGTCAAAAGGAGCGCAAAGCGTTTTGGAAACCCCTTCAAAAGAGCTTCTCTTGACGAATATGGCGAAAAGAAAGTCGTGAAAATCTTTGAAACAAATCTTTGCACTCACCCATAGCCAAAGAGCCAGAAATTCTGCGAAAACCCTGGTGGAAATTCCATTGATTCACTATAGCAATGAATCAATTGAGTTTACCTCAGTAAGAGGGATGTCGGAGTCATTGAATGCCGTAGGTATCCAAGGTAGGGGAGGTATCTCAAAAATCCTTGTTCAAGAAATTCTAGCCAAGATCTGATTGGCTGATACTGTGAATAGTAAACAAAGTCAGGACTTGAGTCACAACGTCACAGCATGCGTGATATCCTGGCAGATTGACGCCACTGAACATCTTTGGTTTGTGTGAAACTGGCCGTTTCCCTCAATTCTCACTCTAACGTGGGGGCTAAGAATGATGATATTCTTAAGCATTTCGCCCAATCCGATAAATGTCATTAAATATCCTCAATATTTACACTAGACCAAATACCTTCTAGCTTTTCCGCTTTAAGCTTCAATTCCGAACCATTCTCTTTTGCATGAGACCCGATATCTGATCCCAACGGCATCCAATCCAAGCTCTCAAATCCGTCAGAATTATCCGTTACAGACTTGACAAGCCCAGTTCTATCAACAGCTTCTACAATTCTAAGTGCCATCTTCTTCGGATCACCAGTTTGCTTACCACCACTAGCAAGCAACATACCCTGTACCTGCTCACTCACAGTCCCCTTGTAAGCCTCACTGGTTGGAATCACAGTTGCTGCATCATTGAAATCTGTGCGGATGGCCCCCGGCGCGGCGACCAACACTCGAATACCTAACTGACCAACTTCCTGCCGGGCTGCGAGAGTCAGGGCCTGAAGCGCGGCCTTACTCGCTTCATAAATGGCGAGCGTGGGTATGGTGCGAATCGCTTCCATGGAAGTCACATTCACAATGGTGCCGGAACCTCGCTGCCGCATGGACGGGATGAGATAACGCATGGCGCGTAAGGGACCCCAGAAGTCCGTCTCCATTAGTGACCGTTGTGTCTCTAAGCTGTGGGACCTGTCAGACTATTCTGCTTGGTTGGTATTATGCAGATACTGTTCGGTCCGTACCTGGTGTCCTCAAGTGTCCCGCAAGTCGCATATCCGGCATTGTTGATCAGGACGTCGATTCTTCCATACTTCTCTAACGCCACATCTAGTTGCTTCTCTAGATCGGCAGAAGAAACGTCGAGAGTGATCCATGATCCACCCTTGGCTTCGAATTGTTTTACCTTTTGGGCATCTTTTGACGGTTTCCGAGATGAACCAATGACTGTGTGCCCACATTGCTGAGCAGCAAGAGCGATTTCCCAACCCAATCCCCGTGATGCTCCGGTAACGAGCCAGACTTGAGCTAATGTATTTCCTGGCATGATTGAAGACGGAAGATATCACTTAGACCAGGTTTGTGAAGGGTGATGAAACCTACTAGTCATATGCATAGTAGTATTCGCGAGGTAGTTCGTGCCGCTTTCAGGCTTACTCTACACCGGAGGCCAACAACAGTCCGTCTTCGTCGAAATCTTATCAGCTGGCCTGGCTAGATCCGAAGTTTCTGGCCCCTTGCAGGAGAGCAAGACCCTGGCATGCCCTAATGGCATACCCTAATGGCATTAGAGTTCAAGCCACTAAGCCATCCTCCTTAGGTGAGATGTGATCGACCATTTCGTACTTATTGATCGGGATCAGGAGTTGCTGAATAGATGTGGGGGCCTTGATCGGTGATAAGATCGCATAAATGTCTCGTATCAGAAGAGAAGGAGACATTCGTCAGATTCGGCGTCTCATGCATGCCTTTGACCCCAGTTCCACTTAAACTTGCGGCTGACTACTGGCGTAACACAAAGCATAAGAACAGATATGCATGTCCACAGAAGGCGGCCTTAAGCTGGCGGCCTCAATAGCACATGCTATCTCATTCAGGAAGACTTGAAGCCAAACTTGATCTGCGGTAGACGAATAAGCAGCCAGACTTGGATCCTTCGCGGAGATGGGAAATGGTTGATGGGAAGGGCCGATCGTTGCTGACAGGAAAAGTCGGGACGGTGGAACAGTACCTAACTCAGCCGCAGCCCCTTCAGGCGCGTGCCATTTGAGTGGGATTTACGATCTTCAATGCCGCTGTGCTTCCCGAAACCCGTGCCTCTCTGACGAAATGTTTTCTCGATGAAGTAGAATGTCCCGGATTGCTGGAAAGAAAACCCGTGAGGATGGTAGCCATCCTCCCACTCTCCGACGATCACTCAACGCCAAGGCCTGTTCGCACTACCACCGCTGTGGCGCCCCCCTTTCCTTACCCCGCAATTTCAAGACAACAGGAGCAAGACCTTCACAGAGTAATGGCATGTATCTTACTGTGTACTTTGAAATAGAGCAACTTCGCCTCCAAGATACGCTTTGAAGAAGTACAGGAACGACCAGTCGAATGGTGAAATATCAAGATCTTGGACGTATACCTGTGCAGTAAGTGGGATGGGGTAGGTAAGGTTACGATATCGGATAGATTGGTCTGGAAGCTCAGTTTGCTTTTGCTGTAAGGCAACTGCCCAGGCAGAGCAGAGCTCGTGACGCAATTCTTATCCTCTCTCGCCTTATGAAGCGTGTGTGGGTCTCTTTCATGCAGCAAGATTTGTGAAACAGGTCTTGCTGATGCAACGTATCCTGACGACATTATCAAAAACACTTTCATGCGTTGTCACTCTTATTATTGACATCTTGGAGAGAACAGAACATCAAAAGGACCTGGCTAGGCTAATGACATGACACCAAGATACGTTCACTTTGTGCGCCATGGTCAAGGCTTTCACGATCTTTACAATGATCAGAATATTCGAGACCCCGACCTAACAGAGTACGGCCGTAATCAGTGTGAGCATTTACGTGATATATTTCCCTATCACGACCGAATTCAGCTTGTCTGTGCGTCTCCGATTCGGCGAACCATCCAGACTGCTCTGATAGCTTTCGAACCATATCTCCAGGGCGGAAAGCACCAAGTATTTGCCATTCCGCGAGGCCAAGAATCCTCTTCGCAACCGTCAAATACTGGCCGTTCTCCAGGAGCTCTAGAATCGGAGTTTGGAAGCCTTGTGGACCTGTCTCGAGTTCATGGAGATTGGAATAGCAAAGAGGGGCTTTGGGCGCCTGACTGGCGGACCCTCGATATTCGAGCGCGAGAACTTCGGCTATTATTACGAGCTCGAGACGAAGAGGAGATTGTGGTTGTGTCGCATGGGAATTTCCTACATCACGTAACAGGCAATATTGACGAACGCGGTGAACAGACTGGCGGGGATTGGAAGAATGTCGAATTTCGAACCTATTACTTTGATCCGCCAGATCACGAGGATGCGTTGATTGAAGAGACTGAAGACTCTTACAAAGCAAGGCTGGCAGACGGACCGAGCCAAGAAATGCACCGACAAAAATGAGCAACTTTCATCTTTGATGAACGACTCATAATGTGGTATCATCACCAAACGTACGCCACCATCTGATTCGCCCTTCAAACCATCTCATAGTCATCCTCATCACCATCTCGCCCCAAACTTTCCGTCTCATTGGAACAAACAGATCCAATACCACTCACTAAATCCCACCCCGCGCTCTCCACATCCCTCACACACATCTCCTCCCACCCCTCCCTCGGCCGACCCACCAAGACCACATATCCCCCATCCCTCTCCACACCCACCTCCACACCCACCATCCCCTCCAACAACCCCCTCAACCCCTCCTTCCACACCTCCCCCCTCACCACCTGCTTCACCTACCCCTTTCGCCCCCTCCACTCCTCCTTTCCTCCCTGATACCGCACCGTCTTCCCCAACAGCTCCTCCCTCGCACAGCGATGCCAGCGCTCTGGCCCCAGCCGTCTCGCCTCAACCCACAGCTCTCGCGCTGTATCCACCGGATATACGAGCGAGCCAATGGGATCAACCCGGCCGGAGACGGCCACGGCGCCGAGCTGGTACGCGCGCGGAAGCGGCGGGTTTCGGTGGAGGGGGGCGCGGAGGTCTGCGGAGGTGACGTCCGTTGGTGTGGTGGTGCTGGCAATGGTGCTGGTGGTGGGGTGGGGTTTGTGGGTGTGGTCGATCATGTTGGTGGGGGGTGAAGGTGTGGGATGGAGATTCTTTTTTGGTTGAGTTTTGTTGGAGATTTGGATGGTTTGGTTGTGGTGGTGGTTTGTGTCGTGTGACTTTGATTTTGTAGAGATTTGATTGGGCGGGATCCCAGTAGTGGATATACGCAAAAACAATGTGCCAAATTCGACTCGGATTTTTTATTGTATGAAAGAGAGTAGGAAGCACATTGAGGTGTAGAGATGATCTCGAAATCCCTTACTTAAATACAATTATTTCTTGAGTCATGGATGCACAAGCCAAATAGGGCCGTTGTGAGCGATGCGCCTGGGTTGTGGCTGAGAATCACCACTACCGCGATGGAATTGTTAGGTTGAGCCACACCAGGTTAAAAAGCCCTCTAGTTGTATTTTATGTTCAGTAGACTTCAGTCACGATTGGTGCGTTGAAATATCTTAGGCAGGTGTTCACTGTTCTTGATTCTGATGGACTGTACTTCGGTTCGCTATATTTTTGCATGACAATCAGGTTCTATTGTTTACACGCAGACTCATAGTACCTATACTTGTCTTTCAAAGTCCAAATATTTTGTGAGAAGCAAGCCTGTAAATGATTGACCTCTAAACACCATCCCGCTTCCCAAGTTCACATAGCCGCCCATCCAGACTTCCCACAAATGGATCAGAGGAGATGAATCGAGAAGATACACTGTGCTCCGACTACTACAGAGTAATGAGTTGAGAGAAGGATGCAGACGAAGCTAGGTGGGAAAAGATTGTTATAAGCTCTTCTCCAGTCGCATCAATTCTTCAAAGTCATTCGCCCATTTTACAGCCTCTCCTTTGCCCGGCTTTGGTAATGGCTTTCGCCCGTAGCCACCGTACCCAAGGTAGCATTCCATAGCGCATTTGAGGCCAACGACGCCGCCTTGAATAGCAGCCCAGTCGCCCGAGGCAACGGTAGCTTGCATCTTGCGCGCTTCTTTCAGCCTTCCCGCTTCGTATAGCTTGATCACCTCAACGCACGCTTTAGGCGAAAGATTGCCTAGACCGGCTATCACACCGGAACCGCCCCCGATAAGGGTTTGCAGGGTAAAGTCAGCGGACCCACCCATGCACATGAAACCAGACCCGGGATCGGAGTATGTTGCAGCACGCGTAGCAGAAGCAATTCTGTTTAGTTTGCCCGTGTTTCCACATGTAAGTTTGCATCCGATGACGTTCGGATGCTTTGCTAATTCAATGATGTCTGTTGACGAGAGGTCCAGACCAGCTACTGCGCCAGGAAAGTTGTAAATGATGATTGGAATCGGAGAGCGGTTTGCTACGTCTCTGAAAAACTCGACTATTGAATCTGACTTGAAGAGCGTCTTGTAATACGCTGGTGGGAGCACGAGAGCATAGTCGCCGCCAGATTGCGCTGCTTCTCTGCAGAGTTCGACAGTCTCTCGAGTTGATTGTGAGCCACAACCCACAATCACAGGAACGTCGTTGAAGTTTGCTTCATCAAGTACCCTGCGGGTTGTGGCCGTGATTTGGTTTCTCTCTCGGTGAGTAAGATGAACAGCTTCCCCGTTTGATCCTTGAGTTGCAATGCCAGCCGCACCAGCCTGGATTAATCGTACCGCATGCTTGCCAATCGCCGCAAGATCCAAGTCTTCTGTTATAGGATCAAAGAAGGCGAGTGTAGGAACGTAGAGGCCTGGGACAAGAGGCCGTTTGATGCTTGAGCCAATATCCGAAGAGTCAATCGACACATTGTCGGAAGAGTTTGATAAGTTCAGTGCCATATCGTCAAAGCTAGAAGTAAGAAAGCCGTCGGGTGTTGAAGGAGAATCGTGATGAGGGGACATTCTACGGAAGATCTTGCTCAAATATAAATGATGAATACCAAGGAAGAAGTAGGTTAAATCGGTTCAGCGTCTGCGAACAAGGAAGATAACTGAACTTGATCTTACGCGTGGACCCACCGGCTGAAGCTTATGAAAAGATACGGGAGAGGTTTAAATACTTGGCTTGATGCTCCGCAACTGTGTAAAAGCAAGTGGGGGTTTCGCTGAGCAAACCTGCTTCTAGTCCATATAGTCCTAAGTGTCAGAAAGGCTCCTCTCAAGGCCGACGAATGAAAAGCAGGGTGCTCCCCAGCGGGCTGCAATAAACGATGTTCTCCTAACTTGCCGTTCAACGAATTTTTCCCCCAGCGCGTCGTCCGGGAACATGCGGGTTGCAGCCTTTCTCTCGCTCCGGGCAAAAACCAGAGCTGAATTACGCAGAAATGGCGTAAGGAAACGACGGCACGCAACCGATTTGCCAAGGCGTGTAATAACCCTCTTCCTTGACTCGACCAGTGATCGCTTGCTTCTGCTGCCCAGCAAGGGAGCCCGGAGCAAGCCTGCAAAAGTGCATGTGATTTCTCCATCGCGTCAGGCGAACCCCTGCGATTGGGTGATGCAGGAACGCGCAATGACAGGGGTTCGACGCTCATCTAGTGACTTTGACTCAGGGCATGCGGTTCGGGCGTGGGGGTCCCAGTTACGAAGCCATGGCGTTGGGCGGAGCCACATTGTTGCCCGCTGTTGAATCTAGGGCAAACCGCCTCACCAGAACGACGTCCATCAGGCTACAGCGACGGACATCGCCTGAAACCAGGCCCATCACAAGGTGCGAGAGGAGACAGGGCGTGCAAAATGAAGCTGAGCATGGCATCATGGAAAGGGGAGCTCCGCGATCAGGAGCACAACAGGTTTCGAGTCATATTTCTCGTTGCCGGAAATCCGTACCTTCAATCTCTTGCAGCATGAATGAGTGCCCCTACTGCTGGATCCCGTATGTCAATTCATGACCTGCAGGACCACATGGTCTGTTGGTGGTACCGTGGCATGCGACAAACTTTCCATCAAAAATCCCACGCCGTGGGACGCGGGGATAATGAAGATCCTATGCTACTTTGAGCCATTGGGGGCGGGAGAGCTCCCCACTCTTTGCTCTGTTGCTTCTGTAAGCCATCTGGTTGATGCAATTCATGTTTGCTTTTGCCGCCCAAGAAACGTGGCCTTCAGCCGCAAAATCTTCATAGGGCTACTTGGACCGATATTGCAGCGGAAGCTTTTTATGCTGGAGAGGAGGAAATGCCGTCCGGCGGAATTCCGTGGACCTTGTCGGAAGGAAGTCTGCTTTTGGTTCTTGGCGAACCCCCACGCCGTCTCGATCGGCACAAAGGTACACAGCGTTGGCGAGAAAGACGGTTCCCTCAAAAGCACGGCACGACAGCTATGAAAATGGAAAGAGACGGCGCGTCTCATTTTCTCAGGCCCTGCGATAATCGGTTTGTGCCAAGTCTAGACCAAAGATGCAACACCTAGGATCCTCGCATTCTCGTACCAGAGATGATTTCTTACCCCGCAGATTCCGTCTTCTTGAGGGGGATCACCGTTGATGCCAGGATAGCACTGTGTGGGAAGCCTCAAATAGCACTGTCGATCCGGAATCTAGCTAGATAGCTCGAAGCAAGAAAGTCCGAAAGGCAAATCTATCGACCCAGCCGACGCATTCCGCAATCTTCAACATCTTTGTCTGGTAACAAATTGCTTTATTGGATCATTAAGATCAATCCGTTCCTAGCGCTTCTAACAGGCGGTGTTGCATGAATTCCGAAAGTTCGGCCTTATTCCCGGACCTTAGAGCCACAACATGCAGATTTAAACACTTTGACGACTTTAAAAACCACCCCTCGTGCCCTCACGTCGTCATCAATGTCGGCTTTCTCACTCGGATCTTTCACTGCTGACCTCACTTCTGCAGGCTTGGCCGAATCCTATTCTGTTTGCCTCGAAGGAAGACTCGGGTTAGTGCTACGCAGATGCATCAGCAGGGAAAAGTTTGCGTTGCAGTAGAGCAGTTGCAATGCATCCACGCGTGTCATACACTACGTCAAATACGATTGTTTCCACCAATGTTCTACACATGTCAAGATACCCGTTATATTCGCAAAAATGAAGTCGTGAGGATCATGCCAATAATCAAAGTGGGAACACGTTTCGAGTTCTCTACATGGAGCGATGAGTGAAGCTGACCTACCTTCTCCAAGTATATTTGAAGAGCGCTATGAGTCTTTTAAGTCATTGGACGCTACCACGAAGGCTTTTTGGATCATACGTAAGAGGTATTAGCCAGTTGTGCCACAAAGCTCTGGTTGCCTGCCTTTACTAGTCACTGAGATGCCAAATCATTTTCTATTTGTAATGAAGTTCGGGTAAAATGAAAAAATCGAGACTTTTGGTTGGTTTCGAGCATGAAATTGTCCATGACGAAAATTGATATCCAGAGCACGAAGACCAGAAATATGGGATGAAGTCGTGGAACTATATGGAGTCATGCGACAAATCTAGAACAGCTCTGGGGAAGCCGGCCCGAATCTGGCCTTCCATGGTTCCCTGATTTCGGGGACCGCAGGCAGCAGTCGATTCAACGCTTGCAACTGTCAAGCTGTTGTTGGATCGAGTCTCCGTTACTCGGCCCTCGAAACTGAAATTGGACTTCTGTTCGTCAGGTCCAAAATTGCTCTCATGCTTTTGCTCTTGGTAATTGGTCTCAAACAGGATCAGAATGTACCAATCGTTCAAGAGCGTTCTAAAGTGTAGGCGACTCGTTCTCAGCCTTCTTTGGATTCTGAACTCGAGACCGCTTTTGTATTCTAGTGTGTACATTGTTTTTTGCTCTCCAACGCTACTCATTGAAATTTTATTGCACTTGCGATGGTCGCGCCGGGGCTTCCTAGACTGCTTTGACTTCGCTTCAAACGCGCTCGAGTATACACAGGTCTCCGCATTTTTTCATGTGGCATCAACCCGTCGTACTCAAATGCATCCAAGCCCATGTCGCGATACATTCAAGTAAGTCGTCCGAAGGACCTTGCTTGATCGATGAAACAGATTTGATAAACGTTGGAAATTTTGACACACGAATAAGATCGAATCTCTTCTTATTCTGAAGGCGCGAAGTTGAAGAGACGATAAAAACACAAAAACCGCGATATGATCCTCAAGTGACGAGTTCGGAGGATTTTTATCCCAGCTACCGACACTGACTAGATTTCATCTGGGCTGCCCTGGCCTACGAATCCCACGAACAAGGTACCCTTGACATCAGGACGGACCATCGCTCTCCGCACAACCCCACATTTTTCGAGGGAAATCAGACGCGCTACAGGGCAAGACGTGGGAACCGGCTGCAGAATCGTTAGCGGAGTCGAAATTCTCCCACCAACTACCCAAACAGCCGAACTCTCAGAAGGTCTACCGTGGCAGAGAAATGGAGACCGCGGAACTATACATGCCAAGGCGTCTGCTCTTGTGCCACCACACTCCGGACCTCCCGGTCAACCTTCCTGCACTGGTCTGGACCACGCGTGGAGGACAGGTCGAGAAAAGATCTTGACTGCAATGGGGAGAAAGCGTGGGATTGCAAGGCTAAAGCCGTATGTGTACGGTATTGCGCCCACGCTTGGAGGATATGCGTTTGGCTATGATACCGGCTCCATATCCGGCATTCTGGTTATGAGCCAGTTCAATGCGTACTTTCACAACCCATCGAACGGTCTTCAGGGAGGAATCACGGCTGCGATCCAGGCCGGCGCCTTTGCTGGGAGCTTGCTGACCGGCTTTTTTCTTGCGGACGCGCTTGGGAGAAGGAAGACTATCATTTGGGGGTCAGCATTGTTCACTATTGGAATCGCAATCAGTTGTGCCTCAAACAACGTGAAGTGCCTTATCGCTGGGCGTGTCATAAATGGATTGGCAAATGGATGCTGCGCGATGATGGTGCCGCTGTGGCAGAGTGAAGTGACGCCAAAAGAAATTCGCGGTCGTATCATCTCATTGCAGCAATGCGTAATCAACTTCGGAATCCTGACCGCATTTCTTATCCAGTATGGATGTTCCTTCATACCCAGCAATGCCGCCTGGCGGACTCCGATCGGCATCCAAATGGTTCCAACTTTTGCTTTGTTTTGCATTATGTGGTGGCTGCCTGAATCCCCACGATGGCTTGTCTCCAAGGGTCGGGATCAAGATGCGCTGCAGGTTCTCGCACGAGTCCATGCCGACGGTGATGATACGGATGATTATGTCCTAGAAGAATATGCTGAGATCAAACAGAAATTTGCACTTGAAGAGTCACTGGAGAAACCATCATACTTCTCCATTCTTTTCTCCAAAAAGTACTCTCGACGTACCTTCATTGGCCTTGGTGCTCAATTTTGGCAGCAAGCAGTCGGAATAAATTCTATACTTTACTACGCGCCCTTTTTGTTTGAACAAGCCGGCGTTGGTAGTTCGGCGGCCTCCTTGCTCTCCAATGTTATCGAAGGTGTTGTCTTGAACGTGGTTACTTGGCCGAACATGTACTACCTCGATACTTGGGGTCGGAGGCGTCCCATGATATGGGGTGCGATCGCCATGGGCATTTGCATGTTACTTATCGGGGTCTTGCTCAGAACCCTAGGAGATCCGCGCTATGATCCTGTCCAGCATAAGATCGACTTCGATTTTACCGCTCACGCGAGCGCCGGAAAGGCCGTCATCGCGTTCCTGTACCTGTACGTTGCCAGCTTTGCCATTTCATGGGCAACGCCGGCGTGGGTGGTGCCGGCCGAAATTTTTCCCATGATCACGCGTGGGCGGGCGAACAGCATGACGACGGCGACGAATTGGTTCGTCAACTTTTGGTTTGCGCTTTACATCCCCACGGCGCTTAACAAGATATCTTGGATCTTGTACATTATCTTTGCAGGCATATCATTCGCGGCTGCATTATCGACGTGGCTGTTTCAGGTGGAGACGGCGAATCGGAGTTTGGAAGAGATGGACGCCATGTTCGAGGGGGATCACCCCATTTTCCCTTTTCTAGATAGCACACTGACAGCCGTGCATCCGCCAGCAGGGTTGAAGCGTGAAGCAGGACTAGAAGATGCAATGGTGGAGACTGAGAAAGGCATTGTGCAGCCTGTACACCAGGAGGTTGTGTAAGCAAAGCAGATATCTAAGAAAGCTCTTTCTATAGGGCTTTGTAGCCCCTGTTGAGAATCTAAGCAGGCTGCAGGACCCGCCATCATGTATGTGGTTGTGATACGCGAGCAAAGGTGCCGCGAGTCACCGTATTCCTGGTTATCGATGCGCCATGCGGATTTTGGGACTATAGTCCGGGCTACCGCTGTAGGAAACTCTCCAGGCAACAGCATTTCTATCCTATTATTCGTCATTGTAAAATGTGGTACCACTGCGCAACAAGCCCGTGCCGCAGCGCTACCCTTCGCTCTAATGCTGCAGCCCTCACAACAACAGTGCTCTAATTGAACGTACCATAATCTCTGCCTAATCAATTCTGTGTCAGTCGGGTAGCAATGGGACGTCGAAGAGCTTCAGTGCTTATTCCTCCCCGAGAGGTCCGAAATCATATTTGTGAGCTCGGTTTGATATCTGAATGGCCAGTCACCGTACCGAGTGGCAAATGGCAGGCAGACGCTCCAATCCTACCTTGTCCAATGAATATCTCTGGCAGTGGAGACCGGATCAACGACCCGGAGAACCGAGATGTTCGGAGACACGCTGACGATTGGTCCCGAAAAGCGTTACAGCACAGAGCATTCAGCATCCAGCATTCAGTATCTTCCGAACCCACAGAGCACTCACCCACGAAGCGGCTTCAGTTTCCCTTTGAAGGGGGACATTCCATTTTTGGGGCGAACAGTGTTGGCCCTCTTTCATTGACTGGCTGAATGCTCCGGGTCGGTGTGACCGTGGTTTCCTCATAGAGCTCGAAATTGAACCCGGAAGACTTGACCGCGTATGGCAACTAGTTCATGGTCGACGAGCTGATATGTTGGACAGAACCTTTCCTAGTTGGTAGTTTCCATTTTAAGAAGGGGAATACCTACTGAATCTCGTCATGCTTCAAGTTCCGAGACGAATAATGATCTCGGAATTGGGAGCCATGTGTCTGTCGCAGACCCGACGCACAAGCTGAATGCCAAGTTCCTTTGTCGAGCCGAAGGGTCCGACTACAGTTTCATGTTCATCCATTCATGCAAGGTCTTGAACGAGCTCCGCTCGAAGATCTCGCAGATTTTTCGCTTATGAGATTTGAATTACATATTCGTTGGTACTATTGAATGACTAGCAAAGAAATTGAGTTCATATGTTGAAGCTAGTACCTTCATCTTGGACCCCGCGAGCTTACAGAATAATTCCCACGCTCCACTTAGAAGGAATGATGGCAGGCACTCAACCTCAAATGAGTATCTTTCAGACACAATCCCTGTGCAAATATCCTCTAATTTGCTATTGAGCTCGAGTTGACTTCGAATGGGTGTCCAGATGTATACTAAAGGAATCACAGAGTATCCTTTGTTCTTGCGAGACGAGCTCGATAAGACGATAGTGGTCCATGATATTCCCGTGTTTCTGCAGATAAGAGATATTTGAACTAGGACATTGCTGGGCTTAAGCGTGTTTCTAAATTCGTACGCGTGTTCGCCAAAAGAGTTTGACCCTACAAATGCGGATGGTCTTTTTGGAATCTAGAAGATAATGGTCATGTTAATAACGTGTCTAGTCTTTCCTGCCACATCAGTGTATCCCATTCGTATGAAGTCTTGCACGATGCCACGATTTCATGTTCTTCCATTTGGCTAAGGCATTCCAGTTGTCCAGGTGTTTGTAGACTGCCCTGCGAAAGGGATAATTTCAAAAGGCTCGAGATCAGGAATGGCTTTTCCAATGCGTCAGTCTCGCTATGGATAAGAGACATCGGTATTGATAGACTCACAGACGAGCGTAGATAATTCGCGACATTTGTCAAAATTAACATGTACGCCAACATCTGGTGTCATTGAAGTTGACTTTGTGGCCTTAAACAGCGCCATAGACCCTTAAAGCAGCCGATCTCCTGGTCGAAGAACGAATTTAATAAAAAAGGATTTTAAATTAATCCGACTGCAAAGATTTTATTGGCGAAGGTACAAGATTTCTTGGAGGTCGTGAGAATTGAATTATCGCCGTAGAATAGATCGTACAATATTCGCGACTTGGTGAAGGTTATATACTTCATAATAGCTGAGGCCATTCGTGAAGCAACAGCTCGAAAACGACAAATGAGGAAGTCCACTCAAGATGGATATTCAGATGAGCCTCGTCGTAACAGGATGAGGACGGTAAATGAGACGAAAGAAAAAAATTTGCTGATCAATGTTGAGGTTGCGGGCCTTGTTATGCAAAAGGGCAAATCTATGCAAAGCACAGTACTCTGACACAAAGCCAGTGCCATTGGCGACAGCACAGCGATTGCCCCCGGGATGAATTCTCCCATCATTTCTCCAAGGTCGAACAACTGTTCCGACCAAGATTTGGTGAATTGTACCACTGAGACCAATGGGATTTCGATGCACTTACCTCTTGCTGTTGATGATAACAGGGGTATCAAGAATAATGAATTATGCATCACTCTATGCATATAAATTTGAAGGTCGGAGACCGAAGGCCGAAAGTCTGAGGCCGGAGTTTGCATAGTGCTTTGCATATAGTATTATGCAAATTCTCCACATTCTATGCAATCATTCCCAAGAACCCTGACTGATAATTGCAAACGTGGTTGGTTCTTGTTCGATGTGGAGAGATATCGGATTTAGTGCCAACATCGGGTTTTGAAAATGCTTTGGACCTGATAGAACACTAACAGTCACTACTGCAGATGATTCTTGTAGAAGATTGCCGGAACATGGCTTACTCAAACAACACCTTAGCGATAGATGGGGGATAGCGCGAGCTCGTTGAACTCTACAGCTTGACCGTGCACGTTTCTCAGACTTCAACTCCGAGCGCAGCACGGATGCAAAATGACCTGTTTGACTAGTTTTATGGTCCCTTGACGTTTTGGCCCTTGCAAGATTCTAGACGGGCATCTAGTGGAAACATTTTGAAGCTGATTGGATGCTAAGCACACTTTAACATTTGTAGCATTTAAATTTGTCCTATTACGATGTTCTTGACAAGTATGGCTGTCCATTTCGTCCTTGTATAGTTGTGGCGGGAAATGAAAATCGCACAGCTTGCTCATAGCCAAACAGTATGTTGAGCCCCTTCATTGCTATTGATAGTTGTACTATAGGATCTCCTTCAAAAACGCTTTGACTTTCCGACCGTAAAATTCGGTGGTAGGCGTAGCAAGACTGGCGAGCAATGCCATTGGCCTAGATAGACTTGACCCATGCTGCGGAGCACTCGGAAGACTGGATAAGTGAACCCAAGATTCTGGCTCCACAGGCTAACTGGACAATGCGATTAGACCCTCAGATGATTTTGAAAAGCTGATCTCATTGCCGGGCTCTCGAAGAAAACCAGACGAATGAATAGATAGTTGCTGCAATGATGTCCGATGTATCATCAGAGGGGTCAACGACATGCTGGAATAAACCTTGACTCTGTTGGAGCAGAAGAGGGTTTGGACTATAGATTTGGACGGGTTACGCGGAGTAACGAAGCGGCAATTCACCGAATTATATAACTTGTCGAATTAATCAGACATAGCAAGTCTCGTCCCAACTATAACGAGCTGAGCCAACGCCATGAGGTAGTGTAATAAACGTTGTACGGAAAGAAGGGCTCGCTATCTCAGCAACTGCATCGTGTATTCTATATTTGGCTGGCGGAAGCTTCCGAACGATGGATCCGCAGAGTCCGGCCTCTTCAAGGGCAATTATTCGCTTCGCTACCACAACACACCGCTTGGAGTCCCACAGCCCTTCGCGGCGTCTTCGTTCAGTGAGCATTGACAAGGCTCTGCGCCGCAACGTGGGGTCACGACATCTTATAGCGCCAAAGTACATTGGACCTATTAACTCCATGTCATAGGTGAAGACAAACTCAGTCGCATCTGACCGGGCGGATGAAGAGTTCACGAGGATATCCCCTAGAGAGACGAGCTCCGCGAAGCCATCCAAATGGTTATCGTATTCCATTTCAAGCGGATCCGTGCAACAAGATAACCAAATCCAAGCGCATCGATAAAACAACCGTATAGAACATAGCTTCGTGTCCCCTTTAAGACTTTGATGATTCTCACGCTCATACTTTTCTTGCGACTGTAGCCATCTCTTCAAGCTCAAAAGAAGGCTGGCATGAAGCTTCGTATCCTCTTCAGAGAGTGATGTCTGTGCGATTTTCCTATTCGTTGCCAATCTAATAAATTTTAACGCCTGATTCATTAGATCGGTAAGAATATGCCAGCTCTCCTCCAGATTAGAGAATGTAATGGATATGTTTTTGAGTATTGCTGGATTGGTGAAGAAAACATGAGTGTCATCAGCGCCATGTATCAAAGCGCCCAGGCTCAAGCGCGTAAACAAGGGAATAAGGTTTTCTTCAATAACGCTATCGGTATGATCTTTCGGTAGTCTCAAGGTCTTCAAAGTTGTTGGCCTATCGGAAGTTTTGCGTAACCCTTCTGAGGATATTGGACCAATAGCTTTCGAATCTCGCGCAGTGAACAATATTTGAAGACCACTCCTGAAGTGTACATAGCATCCAAAAGGCTGTTGCATGAGAAACTCCAAGCAGACAAATAAGACGCAGGTAACGACAGAGACGTGTATTGAACTTGGGTTTCCAGACAAGTGTTTGACCAAATGACCGATTGCTCGGTTGTATTGATGGAACAAAAAGTCGTCCTTGATGTAGGCGGAAGCTTCGCAAGACTGCTTCTTGTAAGCTTTGCTTTCCTTTTCGAAAAGATATCCAATTGCTATCAGCGCATGGCGCACAGCTGGCTCAGAATAGCCAATTTGATAGACAAGCCGTGACCAGAATTTTTCTCCGAGCAGACCGGAGATCTGAGGAGCGGCTCGTGCAAAGTAGAATTCAAGGGATCGGGCTTCTTCGCTTGTGCCATTTATCTTTGTAAGAGTGGCACCTGTTCTGGCCAAACAGAGAGAGTTCGTAGGGGCAATGTAATGAGTCGGTCTCACTTCAAGTTGATAGCCATCACACTTGCGACCTGTACTTGTACATCTTCGACAAAAAGGACGCGCTTCATCACATTTGATACGTCGAATCTTGCAGGTTTGACATCCTGTCTTGACTTTTGTAGAGAATCGTTTAAGTTTCTTTGGTTTTTCGTTGCCGCATATTGTCGTCATTACTCATTGAAACGCATCGCCAGCATGAGAAAGGTTCTCGTATTCATAGACGGGGATGGGAAAGACATCGGGAAGCAATGAGAAAAGGAGCAGGGAGAGTATTTATCAGGATTACCCATCTTGACGTACACAGCCTCAGGAGCAGGAGACAGGGCTGGATATAAGAGATTGGAGTCTATGCGCTGGGGCCAAAGGCGCTAGCCGCACACGTGATCTATGCGAACGCACCACTCATCTCGCTTTCTCTTCTCAACCTCCAAGCTAAACCCTACGAGATCTCCGTATCATCCGCTTTCCTGTCCAAGGAAATGCATAGTCTTGCAAGATGACATTCGAATAGTCGTAGCTGGTGAGGAATTTATTGTGGCTATGCATGTCGTACGCGGCATCTGGGCTGCTATTCCAGTTCAATAAGTGGTACGTAGATATGTCGCTTCAGGCAACAGTTAATATATTTCTTTGTCTTTCTCCTTTCTCTCATATACATGTCATTTCATCGTCGAGCAAATTTGAAGCATCATGGGTAGCTTTATGAGCCTTGTGCTTGCTTTGTCACCTATAGTTTCAGCTGCTTTTCCACTTAATTGTCCGATACTAGGCCCAGTCTTTCATCCTCCCAGGACATTAAATTCCAGTATTCTTCAAAATGCATTTCAAAATCTCACAGAGACCCTCAATCACGCTGTCAGGACTGGTAATAGTACGCGTGGCCCCGTAGACAATGGTACATCATACGCTGTTCAGTTCTTCTCTACATATGAAGCAACGCCGGCTTTCCAATGGTACTTTACTCCACCATCCATTCAAAACGGGTCTTTTGGTACTAAGAACATCGATGGAAATTCTATCTTCCGAATCGGGAGCATCACAAAACTCTTTACAGCATATGCATTTCTGGCTGAGTTTGGCGATACATATTGGGATAAACCTGTTACTCAGTTTCTTCCAGAGTTAGATGAACAATCTCAAGAAAGCATTTCTAATCCAATTGACTTTCTTCAGTGGGAAGATGTCACACTTGGCGCACTTGCCAGTCATCTGGCTGGCGTCACGAGACAACTGGACAGTTCTGGAGGATTGTCTACTGACTTACCTATGGCTCTGCTAACTCAATACGGACTTCCACCTCTATCGAGTTCCGATATGCCTCCTTGTTTAGAAAACGCGACCATCCCATGCGACAGGTCTCAGTTCCTCGCTGCGCTTGCGACTCGTCAGCCTACTTACGCTCCTAACACAACGCCAATCTATAGCAACACAGGTTACGAGATCTTGGCCTATGCTCTAGAAAGTATCGTTGGTCTACCTCTTTCAGAAATTTTCCAGAGACATATATTTTCCCCATTGTCGCTTTCCAACACCTTTGCAACCACTCCATCAAACAGTTCCCAAGGCGTAATTCCTGGAAATCCAGGCAGTAGTGGATGGAATTACGCTCAAGGGAAAGCCAGCGGCTACTCAGGAATCTACACCACGGCATTGGACCTCGTCCAGGTTGGAAAATCTATCCTGGATTCAACCCTCTTAGACCCAAACATTACTAGGCATTGGCTCAAACCAGTAGCACATACGTCCTCTGTTACCTTGTCAATCGGTCGACCTTGGGAAATCGCTCGGCAAGCACTAGATCCGCCATATGAGCACGTCACTGATCTTTACACCAAATCCGGTTCGGAGAACTCGTACACTAGCCGTATTGCCCTCCTTCCAGACTATAAGGCTGGCTGGGTAAGCCTTGCGTCAGGAGCAGGCGCACAGACTTTCATTGATGAATTCATTATCGATACCATTGTACCGCAAATGGAAACTGCTGCCCGGGAGCAAGCTTCCGATATATTTGCAGGAACGTACACTGCCTCGGAAATTAATAGCAGCATTACGCTTGGAACAGAACCCAATGTACCTGGACTTCTCATCACAAATTGGGTTAGCAACGGCACGGATGCACTGGCATCTTATGCTGCGCTTGCAGGGACATCTGTGGACAATGTGATAGTGGTTTTGCAGCCGACTAATTTAGAGTCCAAGGTCCCTATTGCTACCAACGCAACCGAGCATACAATCTCGTCTTCAAGTTCCAATACTAGGCAGATTGCTTTCCGGGCTATCTATAACGTGCCGCCGTCATTTCCTAACTCTGGGCTTATCGCTGAGACGTGTACGAACTGGGCGACTATGGATGCTGTAACTTATGGAAATTTTGCGATTGATCAATTTATCATTACCGTGAAAATGGATGAGAAGGGGCAAGAAAAGGCGCAGAGCGTTGTTCCAAGATTTTTGCACATTACCTTGGATAGGAAGGATTAGGAGGAAGGCAAATACGTGTCGTATTGGCTGAAGAATCTTTTCGTTCTAGATGCGGAAACACGCTTAATTTCACACATTCTCTGAGATTCTCAATTGAAACAATTTCCCCTCATACAGATCTCATATTTTACAGATAATGTAATATCTACGCTCATTTAGAGTCATTAATTCTCCTTGACACTGGTACCTCCAATTCTGGTTCAACGGATTTTGGCACTCAATTCGTGTAACCTCCAATTGTATAGTATCTTTTGCGGCGCCGGTGTCCCCGCGGAGGCCTAATTTATGAGCGGGGGATCGCAGCCCACTCCTCAGAGGCTACGTTTATTCGTTTGGCTTTTCCATAATTTAGCGTCATGGGAGGCGATCAAACCTTAAATGAGCTCTTGTCGACGTTCGTATATGCAAACCACATTCTAGCCAATCATGAGATTGTGGACGGGTTTGGACATGTCTCTGTCCGTAACCCACACGAACCAGACAAATTCTTTACATCCATTGGGTGAGTGTTTACTTATTTTAAGTTTAGGGAAATCATGATGTCAAAGAAGGTTCCTTTCAGAATTCTCGTCTTTTCTAAATGTATATACCAAAAAGCAAAATCTATCTCTCATGCGATCATCATCTTTCTCACACATGCCAAGTCCTAATCAACAGCCACAAGCATCCCGCCTGCACTCGTCACATCTCGAGAGCACATAGGCGAGTATACCGTCGATGGCGCCATCCCTATAATCAACGGCATACAAAACCCATCACACGCGCAATCACCCTACTCTGAACGGTTCATCCACGCATCCCTACTCGCGCGCTTCCCCACCATCAACGCCGTCATCCACAGCCACTCTCCCACCGTAGTCTCCTTCAGCGTCTCCGATATCCCCTTGAAACCGGTGTGGCACATGGCCGGCTTCCTCGACGCGGATGGCGTGAAAGTCTGGGACATCGACACGGCTTACAGAGACAGTCCCGAGGCAAATCAGAAGCACCATCTACTCGTCAACAACCAGAGATTAGGCGACAGCCTTGCCGCCGCCTTCTCAGCCGCTCCCGCGTCCGCGCGGCAAGGACGCGTGGATGATTGCGAGCTGCGGCGGCAAGTGGTGCTGCAGCGCGGTCATGGCTTTGCGGTGGTAGGCAAGAGTCTGCAGGAGGTGGTATACAGGGCAATTTACACGCAGGAGAATGCTAGGGTGCAGCACGATGCTCTAAATGCAAGCAGCGGGAGTGGCGGCGCGATTTACTATCTCAGCCAGGAGGAAGCGAGAGATTGCATGGAGATGGCGGATGGAGCTGTGTGTAAGGTGTGGCCTTTGTGGGTTAAGGAGGCGAGTCTTGGATTAATGTTTCATAATAAGCTGCAGGAGGAAACAAATGAGGGATGAGGAGAGAAGGCTATAGGAGACTGTTCAGGTCATGGGGCGAGGACGACGATGATTGGCTTCTTGATGTATTTGTTTATGCTCTGCATTCAGCCAGCATTTCTCAGCTCAAGCTCTCTTCATGAGATCTGCAGATATTTGCAAGATATGGAAACCTTACCAAACGTTCTTGGTGGGTACGTAATAGGATGACCAAGGATGTTGTGGTATCTTCCGTGAGAGCGTTATTGGTAGCCACTCTCCCGTTCTCTACTGCATAATGCAGCCACAAAACCAGTCACGAATACATTAGAAAATCGTCCAATAGGATTTCGCGTCAAATGAATTTTGAAGAATATGCAATCACTTTGTACTGACCCCACGAATGCTGAGGAAGTAATCTGGTTAACGAGCGGAATTAAAGTTGGATGGCGATTTCACAGCTTCCGTTTGAACAATTTGTTATTCGATGAGAACTTCATCGACTCTCAAGCACAGTGGATAATACACGACCTTCGGAGGGCTCAAACGCCATTGTCTAGTTCGAATTTATACTATCGCGTGACCCATGCACAGGATATCCTTATGGGTCCCAAAGGATGCCGTGATCCTGACGGGAAAATGAACGGAAAGTAGCGGGACGGATGCGGCAGGATTTCCTTCCACTAGATGTACAACAAAGAGATTCAGCGGATAACCCTTTTATTTGGTTGGTCGTTGCCTGCGGTCGCCCACATTTGGGGGAAAAAGAAAACACCCGCATGAGGTTGACCAACGCCTCGTTGCCCGGCCCAACACTGAGAGGCGTCATTGATAATTCTTTAGGTGCATGTGGCTCTATTTGGTGCATTCTGCGGCACGGGTGCAAGATAAAATCTAACGAAAAAGTGGCAACAGTTCGTTCTAATTTGTCGATTTATATGGTTTTTTACCTGGCATTTGCGCTTTGGGAATGGCCGGCATAATGATGGGCGAGGGAAATCCTGAAACGTGGCCCTTGATCTTTGATAGACCCACTGTATGTGGAGTCGCTTGCTATTGTTTTTGAATTGATTGACGCAATCTCATGATTCTCATCGCTGAAATGGCTGTAAAATGGCTTTCAGCTTCGGTTGCGCCAGCTGGAATGAAGGACTTCACAGACAGATGGGAGTTCAAGACGTGCGCCACTGGCCCTCAGCCGCTCATGCAAGTCTTCAGAACTCTAAAGTCTTAAATTCTGATCCTCCCATGCATTTCTAAGCTCTAAGATTATAGAAAATCCCTCTCATTGGCTTTCAAAGGGATTTTCCAGCCTTATCAAATACACGTGCAACAAGCCTCGTGCAATGTTCCCTTGGAGGAATCTAAAAACTTAGTTTGTCATCCTTGAGGATAGGCGTTGGAACAGAATTAGAACCAGGGCTCCTTGTTCAAATTACAACATTCACGTCCCAATTAGAAGAATCGACTATAGCCTGGAAAAGAAGGAGTGTTTGACCATATCCAACGGTCACGATAATTGCGTTCGGTGATCTGCCCTGTTGCCAGGGCTGTAGGATCAGTCACGGCTTTCGAGGATTCGTCAACATATCTATACCGAAGGAATCCGCACTGGCCTCAATCTTTGGCACCTAGCGCTCTCTGCGACCATGGGTGAAAGAGATTATGCTAAGCCTGCAGCCTGTGCCTTCATTGGCGCCTTCTTTCCATTTATCGGACTTCTGTCGGTCGCAGTCCGATTTTATTTTCGCCATGCTCGGAAATCAGGATTGGGATGGGATGATTGGTTATGCATACCAGGCTGGCTGTTCAACCTCGCAATTGGTCTTGCATTGATCATTGGTACATCTTCCCTCCTCCAGAGTGCAAAAGAAACCACCTTTCTCATTGTATTAAAGGCGTCGCCAAGAAATCGGTCGGATATCATCTTATAGCCTCAGACGCCTCGGATATTGACAATGGGACATATAATCAACAACACATTTCGGTTGTAATGTATCAGGTTAGTGACTTTCAAGCTGATTCTAGCTTCTAAGCGCTGATCTATAGATGTATAGCTCGAATGGCTCGTGACCTCGTTTTGCTTCCTGGCACTTGGTTTCATGAAACTGTCGGTCCTTTTCCTCTATCGCAGAATCTTCGTCGACAAGAACGCTGGGATCAACAGAATTTTTGGGATCGTGAATTGGGTGCTGATCGTCTTCGTCTTACTCTGGGCTACAATTTTCACCATCACTAGCTTCTTCATGTGCGGAAAGCATTTCTCGTATATGTGGAGCGATTGGTATATGCTGCAGACGCATTGCCTAGACATTTTGCGCCAAAACACCTGGGGCTGCATTTTTGATGTCGCTTCAGACTTTCTCATCATCATACTTCCGGTACCTATGGTGAGCGCAATTTCCTCATGAATTCCCAATGGTTTGGGCTAATGTGCGTGCTAGGTTTGGAGACTGCAACTGCCTACCGGCCAAAAGCTTGCTGTCATTGCGACTCTTTTTACAGGTATCCTTTCGTTCATCTGTGGAATTTTCCGTCTGTACATCAATATCGAATACAACAACAACACCATTGTTGAGTCAAACAAAGTAGAATATGTCCTGGGAACTTCATCCTTGGATGTCGTTGGTATGAGCACAATTCTACTGTTCTGGACTCAGGTAGAGGTTGGCGTAGCCAACGTCGCAATCTGCTTGCCTGCAATGCGTCCTGGTCGTCTTATAACGAACAAACGAACAAAGGAGTTCTTGAAAAGAGTCAGAATGACGTGGGTGGCAAGCTCGAAGGAGGGCTCTTCGGGTTCGGCGAATCGACGTTCATATATCCAGCAAAAGGATGAACAAGATAGACTCAACGACAACCATTACCCTAAGAACGATGAAACCAGTGATGAAGTAATAGGAATGAAACCCGAGGGCATCTCCAAGACCGTGGATTTTGATATTCAATCACTGGCGGGATATCCACCTCAGAATGAATCTGATTTGGCTTCACGATATGAGTTGCTGCAATACCCACCCAGGACTCCACAAAAGGCATGGCATCCCCTGGAAACTGTCTGAAATGCTCGTATAGTGCTGTTCGTTTGTTTCATGTTGGAGTTTTGGAGGAAGGCATCTTGATACCCAATCGTTTCTTGTCTGAGTTCGTTGTATGCAAGTTTGCACAATCAAATGTATTTGTGAGTTAGTTTGCCGACAGCAACTTTTTAATACGTTTCACCAGCTCGTCAACTTTGTAAGGCTTGTTGATAACGTCATCCATGCCTGCCTCAATCATTGACTCTCGCTGGGCTTCTCTGACATTCGCAGTCACTCCGAGAATGAGACCATGGGGAACGCCTTTTTCATCTTCAAAGTCGCGGATCTCATGGGTCGCCGCATTTCCGTCCTTGATCGGCATCTCCTGGTCCATGAGTATACAATCAAAAGCTTTTTCTTTTTGTCTAGTTGTACAAATATCTTCAACCTTTTGTTTGACTACATCGATGGCTTCTTGTCCATTGTTGGCAACTGATACTTCAAAATTGCGAGATTGCAATTGCCTGCGCAAAACTTTCTGGTTGATCAGATTATCTTCCACCAAGAGTATTGTGGACAGGCCATCTCTGGATTCTTTGTTCTGGACATGCTGTTGTTTCTGGGAAATTTCGGCAGATATGGAAGCCTGCCGCTTCGTTTCGCCGTGCCCCTTCGAAATGGACTCAGAAAAGGTCTTGTAAACACTTCCCAAGGTTGACGATTGAGTCTCTGGAATGTTTTGTGCAATATCTATTGTTTCATCGAATCGCTCGTCGGTACTGGAGGACGGGTGTGCTTCATCTCGAAGTTCCACTGGAGGGTTTTCAAGTGACGGTACTTTGGGTCCATAACTGACACTACGACGTTCAGATAGAGTTTGAGATGAATCTCTCTCATCCTCGTGACTTTCTCTATTACTCTTAGGTGTGCTAGGTCGTGATCCAGAGTACGCTCCGACCCGCGTCTCACGTCGTTCCAGGGCAAGTTTTGATCTACCAGTGTACAATTTTGGCCGTTCGCTCTCCGGATGTGGGGGGTCCGACCGTGCTTGTGACGGAGAGACGGCTGGAAGCCGGACTGAGGACTGAGATGAACTTTGCCGACTGAAAGAAGGCCGGTCTGCGTCTGACGCTTCTGCTCGCCTGACTCTGAAGAAAAACCCAAACGTAGAGCCAACGCCTTCTTTAGAGCTGACACCAATATCGCCACCATGGAGTTGGCAGATCTTTCTTGAGATGAAGAGGCCCAGTCCAGATCCTCCATATTTTTCTTGTGTTTTGGGAGTAGCTTGTCTGAAACGCTCAAAAAGTTTGGCTTGATTGTCTGGACTGATACCAATGCCCGTATCTTTGATGGCAACCATCAGATACATGGCAGGGCCTTGACCCCAATCAGTAGTCAAGGTAGAATCGTAGTGAAATTGATTCTCCGTCGTCTCAAAAAAGACAACATTTGGTGGATAAGAAGTTGGTCGTTGCAATGTGGCACCCATCGCAACTGAAATGTGCTTCGTACCTTGCTTTCTGGCGGTGAATTTGATAGCATTGGTCACAAGATTAATGAGCACCTGCTTAATCCTGTTAAGGTCTGCCACAACGTAATCTACATTAAGGTCTTCATAGGAGACGTCGAGCACATATTGAAAGCCAATACTCTTGGATTTCAATTCGGACTGGAATACCTTCAAGGCTAAAGAGAACTCCCACTTGGGCTGGACAATGCTGGGAGAAAGCGACAACATCATCGCATCAAGCTTTGAGAACGAGAGAATATCGTCCACAAGTACATTTTGGTGCTGAACACAGAGTAATATAGTGTCGGCTGCATCGCCAATTTCAAAGAGCATTTCGTCTTCGAATTTTTCTCTTAGCGACCGGGTAGCAGCTCTGATCTCGTCGGTAAGATGGAGGACTGCACTTAGGGGGTTGCGAATCTCATGCGAAACCATGTCAATGAACCGTTCTTGCTGGCTCCTGCGCTCTTGAGCTTCGATTGCAGCCTTTTCTTGTGAAATTTCTGCAAGCTTGATTTCAGTAATATCGACCACAGCACAGATAAAGCCAGTATCGACTTCCTCTTTCAAGGGACGTAAGAGAAAAAGTCGCCACTGTGCTTCTTCATCAGTAGTAGCACAGCGGAACTCCACTCGCAGCTCTCGTCTTGAAACGAATGCATCTCGGTACGCAGTCATGACACGATCGTAATCACGCGAATCAATGATATCCGGCCAAGCTCGGAAGTTCTTTTCGTTTCTATTCGTTGTGAGCTTGAAGAAAGTATCATTGACGAACAGGGCTTCTGCCTCGCTGTCCAGAATGGCCAGTCCGTTAGGCAGCAATTCAGCAAATCTTTGAAATAGGTCCATTTGGTGTGTGTGTTCGGCATTCTGACCTTGGCTGACTTGTCGATTATGCCTGTCCTTTGTCGCATCTGCCTGCTTTATTTTTTGACTGTTTAAGAACCCAGCATCCAAAGTCTTCTCATTTCTTGGGGTGTACATTAATTGAGCCAAGACGCCTTGTCGAGATCCTTTCTCGTCTAGCAAGGGAGTCAGGAGCACTGGGGCGTCTTTGTCATGTTCGGGTGCTTTGGGCAGGAAATTCTTGCCGGCTGCGTTGCTTGAGTCAGAAACATTTGTAAATATATTTGCAAGAAGGTCGGCACTATTCACCTGCTTTGATCGTCCGTCCACGAAAGCTTGACCATACAGAGCCAAGCACCTCGCCAGGCAAGTACTCTGCCGCGTCTCTACCTTGACCGGTGTCATCTTGTGAAGCCTTCCTCCAAGCAGCATTATGTATAATTGTCAATGTGTTGCCCCAGAAAACGGCAGCAGGCTGCGGTAATGTGCAGATGAGCTGGACATAGCAGGTCAGAGGAACGGGCCACGATTTTCGCGGTCCGAGAGTGCCACTAGACCAGATTGTCTTTTCCAAATATTCGTTGTTCAAGTCGAAAAGTGGACAACCTGCATTCGTGAGTTTGTCCAGGTTCTCCATCAGGCATCTTTGGTTGGGAGTCCTGAATGATGTCGAACTGCAGTAAAAATGTAGATAAGAAAGGTAGGGGTCAAAACATCACCTCACTGGAGTGTTAGATTTGTTCAAGAAATGTCAAGGAAAAGTTGGTGCGATAACCTTGAGTCTGATTGATGGCTCGCTATGACGTACTTGGCCTTTGCAAGTTTGATGACTTGGCTGTTAAGATCATGATACATGACCGCAACGATGTCTGGGCTGACTTTTTGGCATCGCAGTAGCCCGTATGTAAGCTGTATACGTTGCCAAGAGATCCCTGCATCCTTGATGTAGGCAGCCAGTATGAATGCGCTGTCAACCATTAATGATGTTAGAAGCCCGGCAACGTTACAGACATCTTCGCTCCGAGTCTCGGGATCTTGCGGATCGGATCATCTTTTAAGCGATTCTGCTGAGTCACAATACCTGAGATCGACAACAATACGTCCAACTGCCTTCCTCTATCACAGGCCGTTTCCCAATCACCCACATAACTCTCTGCCTTCACTTCCTCAATTCTCCGTCAACTTCCTTCTTCCATATTCAGACGAACCAACACCCACATACCCTGTTTTGAAACCGCTTCACCTCGATTTCTCGGCTAAAGTACAAAAACGTTCAAGGTTGCGCTCGAGTTTGGCATCCTTGCCTTGCTCATGTGCAATGCCTGCCACAGCGGCATCACATCGCCATCATGGCAGTCGCGGAGGCATCCAGAAACGTGCAAGAGATATGCGGACCGACCGGGATGGCGATTTAGTCATGGGTGCTGCTCCTCGTGCAGCGCCTCAGTCAGCTAGAGGCGGCAGAGGTGGTCGAGGTGCTATCCAGTCATCGAGGCAATCACCTGCGCCGCCAGGGTCGGAACCACGAAGAGGAACGGGACTCCTCGCATCCTCGAGGAAGGAGCAGCTTCTGGGTGCACTTCAACGGGGGAACTTACGTGATCTTGGAGCCGGGAAGAGAGCAAGCAACCAGAGTCACAATATTAAGATCACAGGGTGGAACAAGAGCAATGTATCCGCGAATAGCGACGGCGGTCTTGGTGTTCTCATCACGTGGCTTGAGCGTCGTGTCAATGTCTCAATCAAGAAACGCAATGCACCTCGGAAGACCGCGCCGTTACGGACCTTCAAGCTCGCCCCAAACAAAGTACGTACGACGACGAACCACCAGCGACCATTTACCGTTTTCTTGCCCTCTATGCCTTTCGACAATCCATTCTAACAGTAAGTAGTATCATGTAGATGGCGATGCACTCATCATATCAGCTATCGGGACAGATGTATCTGATTTGTTACATCTCAACAATTTTGAATTCCAAGGAGTCAAAATCAAAGTGGAGGAACTTCCCACAGAAACAGCGACCGGCACAGGTGAAGGAAATGCACTACGAGGGACGCTTCAAAATTTTCTGAGCCGGCGTTACGATCCCAATTCGAAACTACTCAACCTAAGCGCGATCGGTCAAGATGAGGAAATTACCAGCACAGGCATGTTTGCCAAATCATCAACTCAATCAAAATTCATTCCAGCTCTCATGAAAGTTGCTGAAGCCCAATTCAAATCGGAGCAGGAAAAGAAAGATACGGTTCAGAGTATTACGCTGGCCAACAACAATCTTGACAGCCTTATGGTCGTGAGGGAACTGGCTCCCACTTTTCCGGACCTATTGAATCTGGATCTCTCAAACAACCAGTTTGCAAGTCTCGAATCGCTCTCTGCCTGGAAACACAAATTCAAACGCCTAGATCACCTCATCGTTTCTGGCAACCCGCTTGAACAGAAACGTCCAGATTACGCTGCCGAGTTGGCTGGCTGGTATCCGAACTTGCGGTTTCTGAACAACACCCAGATCAGGACAGAAGAACAAATCGCCAAAAAGCAACAGGCAATGATGCCAATACTAGGACCCAATTTCAAGGATGAAGGAGGTATTGGAGAGAATTTTATCAAATCATTCTTCCCCGCGTTTGACTCGGATCGCAATGCGCTTGCTCGGCATTACTACGATTCTAAATCTACCTTTTCCGTCGCAGTCAATATGGAGGCACCACGAGACGCCGGACAACAAGGCTTCAAAAAGGTACATAATTGGGATCGCTATATCAAACAAAGTCGAAATCTTAAGAAAATCACGCATCTATCTGCTCGCATGAACCGACTACTCACGGGCTCAGACGACATCTTCAAATACTGGCAGGGCCTGCCAATTACACGACATCCCAACCTTGAAACTGAGCCGCACAAATGGCTTCTGGAATGTGAATCTCTTCCGGGAGTTCCAGATATCTCTGGGGCTGTCCCCCAAGGGGTCGATGGCCTCATCATCACAGTCCACGGCGAATACGACGAAATGGATGGGCCAGCAGGACAACCACATACCAAGCGTGGTTTCGATCGCACCCTTGTTCTAGGTCCAGGTGGAGCGTCTGGGATTCGCGTTGTTAGCGATATGCTCACAGTTCGTGCCTATGGAGGCCATGCAGCTTTCGTTCCAACCAATATGAATCAAGAACCAACTCCAGTTACAGCCGCTGCAACGCAGCCCATGCCGACATTGACCAACGAGCAAACTCAAATGCTCACCGAGCTCGCACGTCAGACTGGGATGAATCTGCAGTATTCGAAAGACTGCCTCGACCAGAGCCAGTGGAATTTCCAAGTGGCTCTCGAAACTTTTGCCGCCGTTCAACCTAATTTGGGACCTGAGGCTTTTGCATAGGGAGGATTGGACACATAATTGAGGGGGAGATAACAGCTTGGTCTAGTGCAATGAGGATAAGGGAGGGAATTTGACTAGGGGCGATACCTGATGGTTTTCATGTGCAATGTATAACAAGCGAATGAATTTGTAGAGCTCTTAAGCAGCTCATTAGCAGAAGCTATATCAGACCGGCATGACAGCAGTCCTGTCATTTCACATTCATGATTTACCCGTCTTGCTACCAGTTTGTTATTATATTGTGTTCGCCAGATGTGATGATGGTTGCCACGAGTTCTTGAGCCTCATGAAATGTGCACTTATCCTAAAACGTTGTGGACAACTTTGGTTGACCCCTACCAGGACTTACAAACCGATAAATTCCATGTAGCCCATTGAAAATATTATGAGCTTCAGTGCCGCACACATCTTTGTTGATCTTCGAACACATTTTTAGCCGATTCTGTCTTTGACGGGCCAAGATGTCTCCGAAATCCAGACCTCGTCGATAGCAAATCCACTCCGCAAACCCCCACTCTTGATTTTGTACCTACCTTCTCATTCCGGGCACTTTTTTACTTTTTCGATAGAGGCTGAGAAAAGCTGACGGCAAGATTTGCTGTTTTGAAATGTCGTGTTCCAGGCCATTGCCACTCCTGATGCCACGAAGACGCAATTCGTAAGAGACGTTGACGGTCTTTAGTACACGCTGTTTCAGCGCCATCTTTCCTTCTCCACGTGCAGTAAATCTACAGTGATCGCTTATCCCTGTGATAGGAACGAAATCGAGGATGTCGTTGATATCAAGGTAAACTCAGGGCGGGTACGGCTAAAACTCATAATCCTCGCAATCAGTCAAGGAGCCTCCATGCCAATGAGACAGATTGAGGTCTTCATAAGACTATGATCACAGAAGATTCTGCGGAAAAGTCATAAAATTCCCGCGAGGCTTATTGGAGCTGGATCTGGCTACTTCACCACCAATGCAATGCTGCCTTATACGACTACGATCAGCGCGAAGGGTGCCCTATTGGACCAATACTCATGACTGTGCCGGCCTATTCACATGTCGAGTCTAGAGCATCCGGCACTATCTTCTACATCTGTGCAACATGCATTATATCGTAAGCGAAAGATAATAATATTTTTTTTAAAAAGCCGGAAGTGGACAAGCGGCGCCAACGTTGCTCTGCAAGACAGAAATAGCCTGTGAATACTCATGCAAGGCAGATTCTCTTTCCGTCGGACTTTCCTCTTGTCCTCTGTCTTTTCTATTCTCATTTCATCTTGGCCTTAATGCTTCGTGAACTGCGTTGAGTCGCAATTCTCACCACTCAAGTATCATAATTTCCTTAATCTCTAATGCCATCACTCAAATCACGACAAGACTTTCAACCATCTTGCCCCAGCGGGGGCATATGGTATTCATGCGGCTACGGCTCCAAGTTCGTTGGCTGTTGCCGCAGTGAAGCATGCGAAGATGGGTGCCCAGCGGGCAACCTTGAACCCGCTAGCTTTGACCCTGCCTTCTATGGGCAATTTCCAGATCAAGAATGCTCGGCTGGTCTGTGGTATACATGTGCTGCAACAGACCCGCCGTTTATGGGATGTTGCAAGTCCAATCCGTGTAATGCTGGATCATGTTCGCCTGAAGATCTGGCAGCTGGCTTCCTTTCGGGTGATGCTGATCTGGCTGCCTCGTTCTCACCAACGGGAGGCCCTACTTCGGCGACAGCGACCGCATCAAGCTCAACGGCTTCGTCAAGCTCGTCTCCTACGTCGAGTCTGACGACTTCATCCAGTTCAACTACCACGTCAGGTTCGGCTACAACCTCGGATGCGGGTTCTGCTGTGACTACGACAGTTCTTGCGACTCCTACTCCAGCTTCGGGGTCAATTGGATCACCGACTAGTCCGTATCACACTCCCATTGGTGCAATCATCGGAGCAGTGATTGGTGGTGTTGTCGCCATTGGTATTTTGGCTTCTCTGATCAAGCTTGTCAGAAACTTCTCAAGATCCAGAGCATTGCATCAAAGCGGAACAACTCCTGAAGAATTTCTTCAAAGTCCTGTTGCTCAAGTACCCAGAGATAGTACCTTCCAAGGTAAGCCTCCAAAGCCATGAAGCCCTGGATAAGTTTACAGAATATAACGAACAGGGTCACCACCTCCACCAAGTTACTCAACTGGACCTTACTATACACCGAAATCTGCAGAGTTACCCGGAAGCCCTGGACATAACCGCCATGCGTCGGGATTTACTATTACTTCACTACCCGTGGAGCTTGATGCCGGTAGAGATGTCGTTAGCGATCATAGACGCAAGACTCAAGACACAATGCGAAGCGAGACGATTGGATTCAGCGGCTTGGGCATAAGTAATGTGCAGGATTCACCAAGATTTCCACCACATTCCCATACCTCCGAAGCGTCTATGCAACAGCATGCGTCAGACCCTTAATGTGACAATGGTTTAGAATTGTAGTCAGTCAACAAAACTTCGTTCAATGGCCAATATTTCCTTGAAGAATACTGCCAGGAGATGCAACTGGGTGGAGGTTTTCAATACTTTCGCCGTCAAAATTATAACTTTAATACCAAGTGTTGGAGCCGCAATACCTTTACAGTCCTACACAACAACCAAGATTAGTTGATTGTCCACAAATTCAGTATTTCAATAATAACTCTTCCCGGTGACTAGATAAAACACTATTCAATCCATCACAACAATCTATTTTACTGGTAGAGTGACTACCAGAGCGCCGTAAATACGGCGGAGATTAGTCGACAGCCCAAAGAGTGTCGCCTGGTGCCCTTGAGGCTGTGACTACAACTTGAGACGGGTAGCGGAGGCGAGTATCCGGATCGTTGTAGTCAGCTGTGCCAAATTCAAAAGCGTGAACCCCGATTGGCCCCTCTCTTTCTTCCTCTTCATTTGCTTGATCTAAAAATTCCGCTGCATGGGCTACGTGAGGGTCTGGGTCATTAGCATGAGATACGGCAGCTCGGAAAGCATAGACGATCTTTTCTCTTGCTTGCTCTCCCTCTTCTTTTTTGCCTTCCCTTTCCTCACCCTCCTTTTCCGCTTCTTTTTTTTCCTCCTCATTCACTCCTTCCTTTGCGTGCTCCTCTTGTGGCACTCTTTTTATTGCACTACCCTGGGAACTTCCGATGACCCACTGAAATCTGCCGCCTTCTCTAACAGGTCCCCACGGCTTACGACTTTCCCAATGCACACAATCCCCAACGCCAGCTTCACAAGTATCCTGCCATTTGGCATCCTAAAAAGCCTGGAAGCAAAGCCCCTGTTCAATCCGTGGGACCCCATCCTTTGCTATCCTTATAGTCCAGAAATTGCACTTCGCCGAACGGGTAGCGTTCAGTGGTGTGACACTCGACTTTAGGAACTGGGCGCAAGGGATTTCGAGGGATTGGCACACAATCCATGACGACTTGAACGTAAGCATTTGGCTAAAGTTTCAGGTTGTACGTCAGTCTTTCAAGGCATGAGATCAGAGACGGCGCCTAATTGATTAACTTTGTTAGCCTTTGTCTCAATTTTAAATTTAGAAATATTGAAGAAAATGAAATACACGATGCGGACGCGAGCGGAATGCATATAAAACGCGTATAAAGCCTCCTAGAAATTTGTTGAGCGTTGTGCGCATATGTGGCTCAGTAAGGTATTTATGCTCTACATGCGCTTTGTTAGCGTCCGATAGCGTCCACATTGCTGCGCCAGTAGATGACATGCGGCATCACATCGCGGTTTCCTCTAGTTTCTAAATTTACTCAAATGAAGCCCAATCAGCCTATATAGACTTAAGAAAAGACTTAACAGTCTGAGCATAAATCGAGTCGATATTGAGCCGATGACTTAGACCGCTTCTAGTCTGGTATAGCACTAACCGATTTGGGTAGTGATTGTGGTCGTTTTTACCTTCGAGAACAGCGGGAACTAAGAGATCTAGTGTGAACAGGTGGATTATGCCCATGTTTCAAAAGTCACTTTTGACGACCAGCGACGTGCTTTGCAGGAACAGCATCCTCATTCTGGGTATAGCTGTTATGCGCTTTCGTTTCAAAATCGAGCAACCCATACATGCTCAAGCAAAACGGAAGTCCTGTCGTGGTGCCCATCTCGCCTGGCAAATCCAAGTAGCGCCGCTTTCGAGTGTGTAATCGCCTTGTTGGATACTATGTTCAAGATACGGAACACCATACAGTCCTTCGCGATCGCTCACAGGCTGAAGATAAAGTGTTGATATGACGTTTACGATTGGACATCTATGTTCATCCCGGGAGTTGTGATACGCCAACAGAGCTTCAAATGGTTGATGGGCAACCGTGTCTTTCATTTCATCCCAATCAAGTTCTACACCATGCAGGATCCAAAGCGATGCACCCCTCGTATTTTCTGGCGGATGGAAGCTTCTTGCAGCATGGTATTCGCAACCTGTTCTTGGTAGTGGAGAGCGATACATGTATTGCGACGTATCTGAATATACCATCATGCGATACCATCTTATTCTATCATCACGGATGGCACAGCCAGCATTAAGTGCTCCAGCCCATACTCGTTCGATAGATAATGTAGACATTTTCATAAGAAGTCCACCGCCAATTTCATGAACACGGCCTACGGAATGATAATCGTGAGATATCGCGCTGTCTTTGTCAGAACAATCTTTCAAACCAGAACTCAGAAAGGATCGAGGTGCCCATCGATATCCAGAAGTAGTCAACTTTGGTTTATCCCTAAACACGATGGAAGAAGGCACCTCCTCAACCATGCTCCAGAGCAACTCCATCCTGTCAGCATGGCCTCGCGGTCCGTTCATAATTCTCTGTGTCCAATTTAAGCATTGCCGAAAGACATAAAGCTTCATCGCTTGCGACGCTTGTACTTGGGAACCGTAAAGCCGCTGCAACGACTATAATCTGATCTGCACATGTAAGGTTCTTATTTTGGAACACTCGAAGCTGTTGAAATTGATGTAAGATCGAATTCTTCGTTGTGAAGTTTTCAGCTAAGTCTGATTCTTGCTCTAGTCGTTGAATACCTTTGAAGACATCGTACGGTCCGTCGGCAAACTGAAATTGAAGATTTTTCGCTAGGGCACCTTCTTGAAGAGTCTACAATCGACTCATCTATATAGAGCTAAAGATGCGAAGTAGAATCTCATTGTCTGTGAGACATCTTGCTTTGCAGTCGAGCAATGAGTTCTCTAAAACCAGAACTATAGTGGCTTCTGAATAAGTATCTCGCATCAAGTTAATTGCAGTGGTTTGCTCCGTTCCTTCGTCGATAGGGCAGCAAATAGTATCTATCCAGAACGAAGTTCCTCTCCCTGCAACGACGTTGGCCATTGATCGAAGGTTCGATAGCTGGCAGGCCGGCATTGCATTATTTTTTGGGTTCCCTCGTCCATCGGACCAGACATGAGAGATAGCAACGTAACGCTCTCCTGTGCTATATCCCACAAGCTCAATGGCATCTTCTAGGATAGACGCATTCTTGATCAATGGGAATGTATCGCTGTGAAGTATGTCATACAAATTATCCTTGTGGACAAGAACCTCATCGTCCCAAGTCTTGCAGCTGCAATCATTGGTATGGGCATTCTCGTACTGGTTCTCACTTACCTTACCGAAGTGACATTTCGCCTTTACACAGTAAGCTTTGTGGTTTTTCCCGTCCGGCGGTATGGGGAGGTTGGCAATGCAGAACATGGATGAAACAGAGAAGCTTTCCCATAGTTTGTCGACTTTCCAAGGACACCAGCCTAATTCAAGCATGTAACTTGTTAGGAATCCTGAATCTATTGCAAATCCAGCCCAGGACGGCTTGCCAATGATTACGGATGATGAGTGATGAGCGCGCTCGGATGTTTCTGGACCCGGAAGAAGACCTTGGATGAGGTCAAGAACCAAAAGAATCGAGTCCACAATGACTCCTTTCAGAGGGTTAATAGGGTTGTGGTGCCTTGTAACGGTTTCGGACGTGTAGTAGTCGTACAAACTAATTGCTCCTGAAAAAGGATCTCCAGGTGGACACGAACAGCCTTCACGGAGCTTTCGTGTATAATTTGCAGCGGTTGCTTCAACCAATGTAGCTTCAATAAAAGTCTCTTTTAACCAGTCGCAATTCCACTTGAGAGGATTACGAGACGCATGTGCAAGCACGGAGTTGTCTAACAAATGTAAAAGCTGGCTGGTATCGACAATGCGTCCATGATTAGGATCGTTTCGGATGAAAGTATCCATTGGAGGAGGTCTCCCATCTGGCATTTGCCCACAAAAGGTTGTAATTAGACCGAAATAGCGCCATGTCTGGAGGAATCCTCGAAATCCCGCTGTAGGGTTCGTGAAAAGTTCATCCCACTTTTCTAGACTCCTTTCATGAAAGCCAGCCCGTTCAGGAAAGCCTCTGAGAGTACCTCCATCGAACTCATACGTAGCAAAGCATGGTACAATCAGTCGACCCATGAGCCGGGCTTGCGGAAGGACCGGGAGTAGGTGATCCATACCTATGTAGGGTCGATAGGGAAAGTGATGGGGACTTGGAACGAACAATGAACCGCTAGCTTCCTTTCCAGAACATACGAAGACCCTTTAAAATAGGTTCAGTAGATAGGAATATAAATTAGTCAACTGTAGTTTTATTATGCGGAATGGGGTAAGAAGGTGAGCATGAAGAATACAATTTACACCCAGTTGTGGCGTAGTAAACTTACAAGGTTGAACTACTGGATGAAAGTTGATGAAAGGTCTTTGAAAGCCGACTTCAAAGGCTCCAGTCTCATGCAAATTTAAATTCACAAAGTTGGTGTAGCAACTCTCCTCTACTATCCTAATTTGGTGAGAACATGACTCGCTAGATCTCAATGCGAACAGGCTGTACTGTTCATCAGATCTAAACCGATCGCTATCTTTACTGCCATTGGCGCTTGTTGAAGTTGTGTGTGGAATTCATGAAGAAGATATTATTGAAGTCTAAGTCTTAGGAGGAGAGACGAGACGGACATGTACGCTATGACCGACCGAGCTATGACCCACATGAGGTAATCGCTACCACATAACGACAGAGCAGCTTCCTTCAACAGCGCTGGCTCTCTACACGCATTCATCCCAAGTCTTGTGCGAAACGGTTTTATGGAATACCTCCCTCTCCTTGCAGCACAAATATTCGCTGACAACACTATCGCTAAGAATGTTTCTGGGTTCACGCTCTATAACGTCACCGACGGAACTCTTGCGACCGATTTGAGCACATGGTGGTGTTGAAGGAATCTGCTCTGCTTTGGTTGCCATTGCCGTATTGGTACTAGCTTAGTGGAGTACATAGCTATCCCGTCTCTTTATGAGAAACTTAGACTTCAATTCTATCTTCATGATTTCGTACACACACGACTTCAACAGGCGAATCCCATGTCGCGAGGTAAATTGGAACGCCACTGCATTTCACGTCACCGCTCTGCTTCAGCCACAACCACTGCTCATCCCAATACAAACTATAACGATGCGTCGTTTTACTATAAATAGCGGCTTGGTTGTTATCATTGTGCTGCTTGATGGTTGGTAACGTAAAGCACTTATGGAATGGTTTAAGCTCCCACGTCTGCTAACTCAGCTATCCACAAATCTTATCAAAGTTTAGCTTGTTAAAATCAGAATTCTTATGGATTCGTATGTGGGCTACAGCAGCTATTTACGTTTCCGTCTGATACACGCTAGGTATCAGCTTGATTACTCAACACAGCTACCAAGCAAGCTGAGCCAATCAAGAATACCAAAGATTTCTCAATGGAGTCTGAGCTAGCTAAGATGAGATTTCCACGTGAAGCCTACATGATTGGCGGAATCTGAATAGCGCAACCAGGGCGGGGCTACAGGCAACGAGACAAAGGGTTCGTAAGGGAGCAAAAAGCGAACTCTTCGTAGATATTCTGTTGGCGGCACCTAAATTGTTGTGAGGCTTAAGCTCGCGAAATTGCGAACTGAGCCTGGTTGAGCTGGTTAGCCAGTAGGGACGTATACAGGAATTTTTGCCTCCTATCCTCCTGGTGCCTTGCTTTCCTCAAAGCAGTCTGTTCTCAGAACGATCAAGTTATCCAATGGATCATCTACCAAAGCCTCTTTGGCCTCTTCACAAGGGCCTAGATGTCCCTTTGCTCACTCATACCGGTTATGATCACCAACTGAGTGATTTTATTCGATACCCTGAGCGTGAAGGATGGCACCCAAGACCGACTGACGAGTGGAGAAAAATCTTCAAGTCCAAAGATCCAGAATTTTTGGCGTTTCTGCAGCGATGGCTTTATTTTGGCGTACTAGAATGCGCTCTTGGAAAGGAAGTCAGTATCTCCTCGTTTAGTGTAGACGGCCTTTATTTTTCATCTCAAGCATTGCCCCAGCTTGCAAGTGAATCGCTGAACCTAGATCCTGGTCGAAAGTATGTGCATGCCGCTATGAAACACGCTCTCCATATGCACTTGCATCTTTTTGACCACCCCGATTTGCCGGAGACGCCTGATACGCATTTGCCAATAAAGGTCAGTCTTCAGACCTTCATCGAAAAGGTGCCGATTCCAGATCCTCGTGATCCTGCAAACGCTACAGCGACCTCGCTCCTGCTCGATTTCCTGCATAATGTACTATTCCGCCGTTGGGAGGGTTTTATATCAAGACCAGTCGATGTGACAAATTTACGTGACCCAAAATCAGGATTGTCGCGAAGAAATTTGATCAGCAACGGTTGGTGTCTTTCTGAAATTGCAGCTATGGTGGAACGTTTCAGTGTTTCTGGTTTATACTTCATGACATACGTCCGTCCGCCGAACCCGGATGATCATCGACGTGTTGGACCTTGCGCACATTTTAAGTGCAATCTTCGGCAACTCAACGACGCTACGTACCATACAAGACACGCTCCTGGATGTGCTGGGAATTGTGGAGATGTTGCCGCTGATCCAGAGAGACTGGCATGGATCCTGGTGGACCAGGATACCGTACCCCTCATAGATGCTTCAATTCAGTGGGATCACAAACAAAAAGCACCCACCATTGACGTGGTGGCTTGGGACGGGTCTGAGCCCTTTGTGGCGATCTCGCACGTGTGGGCAGATGGTCTTGGAAATCCGAATGCGAACGCCTTGCCACGTTGTCAAATGACCAGGCTGAGCAAAATGGTAAAAGCGCTCATTGGCCAGAGCACGGGATTTTTTTGGCTGGATACCATCTGCGTCCCACCCGATACGGCTCTGAGTAATATGGACTCAGCCATTTCTCAGAGGCAGCGAAATGCTCAGGATCAAGCCATTTCAAAGATGCGGCAAACGTATGAAGAGAGTAGTTCTGTTCTTGTACTTGACTCTTGGATATTCTCGGATACGTGCAGTGAGATGTCCGATGTAGAAAAGCTTATGCGGATATTTTGCTCGGGCTGGACTACTCGTTTGTGGACGTACCAAGAAGGAGCACTGGCAAAGCGGCTCTTCTTCCAACTAAGCGACGAGATATATGACATCGATGCAGCCATCATTCGAATCCAACAGTCTCAGGATTGGTCCATTAATTACACACTCCAAAGACCGCTGATTATACAATATAATAGTTTACGCGGGATCCGGAGCCAGGGCATTGACAATGTGGGGAAGATTAAACTTCTCACCATAGCCATGTCGTTCCGAACAACGAGCGTTGCCTCAGACGAAGCGTTATGTTTGTCAGTGCTAATGGGCTTCAAAGTTCAGGACATACTCAAAGTGAAGGATCCAGGTCCGCAAGTACCTGGTGGGCTTGCTAGCGCGAGAATGAAGGAATTCTGGTCCAAGTTTGACCAGATCCCGCTTGCGATAGTCAAGTTCTGCGAACCGGCATTATCTGAGAATGGATGGGGTTGGGCGCCTTCATCCTTGTTACTTTCCAAAGATCGACCCTTTGAATCTTTTAGATCCTTCATAACAGTGAGCACAGAACCAGGCATCCGAACAAATGAGGGATTGAATTTAAACCTTCCTGGGTTTGTGTTCTGTAGCGGAGTTCCTCTTGGATTGGAGTTTTATGTGGAAAACGAAGACCATGTATTCTACCATTTCGTGTTTAAGCTCACAAACTATAAAGATTTGGCTAAGCCTTACATGCACAACCACAGCGGTTATCGACGAGAGGAATTATGTATAAGCCCACAGAACGTAGCTGAAAGTGATAAATTGGCTTTTATTTTCGATGAAGCTAACTTCGAGGAGGAACATGTTCCAGCACTCTCGTCGCACATATCTGAGGTCGGAATTCTTGTGGTGGTATACAGTGATCCAAGCGATCGAGGTGAAAAGGTCAAGAAACTTGGTGATGCATTTATGGGAGCTATGATTTCCCCTCATCACAACGATGGCCAAGTAATCGAACAATACATCCGAAAGTCCCCGCAAAAGAAGCTGGATTACGAGGGCAATAGGCTAACATACCCCAATGGAACTTTGCTCTGCACCAGAGGCAAGAAGATTCAATACCGGAACTGGTGCCTTGCATAAAACTCGACTTGTTCGATGGACCCGCATTCTCGCTGCGCTTCTCAGCGCGATCACCCTTGTCTTAGGGAGTTTGTTGAGGAGAGTGAATGTCGGTCTGCGGAGAGGACTGGGTAAGAATTTGCTCGGGTTGGAGTTTGGACTCGAGCTCGTTGGCTTTTAACACGCTCAAGACTTGTCCAAATTGTCGTTAGAACCCGGCTAGGCTGATTAGGCTTCTGGGCCGTGCTTTCAGGGATCATCATTACGTTGAAAAGTTACACTATACATTGGCAGATGTTTTGCCATGTCTTCTGCACTTTTAGCTTTACAGACCTGATGTGTATACTCTCTATTCCCCCTCCTCGTCCACATGCAGCTCCGTCGCCACAAACTTCTCCACCTCCACCGGTTCCCTCAAATCGCCCACACATCTCACCACCCTAACCTCCGCAGCCTTCACCTCCCTCAGCTTCATCTCGTCCTCGCCCATCACCTTGCCCTTCAGCGCCTGCACCTCCTCGTCACGCATCGCCAGCGTCTTGCGCAGCACGGCATGCATCGACGCCAGCACCTGCGCCGCTGCGTGTGCGAGCGGCAGGGACGTGGCGGTGATAGAGTCGGGCGATTGCCAGCGCGGAGTGGTGCTGAGAGAGGCGGCGTGGATGGCGGCGCGGAAGCGGGCGACAGTGAGCGCAGCGAGCATGTCGCCTGTGCCGGAGAAGAAGATGGGGAGGGCGGGGACGGAAATTTGGAAGAGGCGAGGTGTGTGATCTACAGGGTGTACGTGGTTAGTAGTGAGAGCATTGCGATTAGATGGGATTGAGTTGCCGTACCTTTGCGGGCGGTGGACCCGATGACGGTTAGGGTTTTGGAGTTCGAAGTGAATTTGCCGGTTCCAGAGTCGAGGTGGAGGGATGTGATCATGACGTGGGGGATGAGGTAGGTTTTGTGTAGTACTGAGATGGCTTCGACAATAGAGGGAATGTCTGTTATCTTGACTCCTGAGAGGACTCTACACAGTGACTGTCAGTCCTTAACCGACTCACTTATACTGCGATGCAAATCAACGCAAGGAGATCGCTTACTCACTCCGCCTCAAACTGGTTCGGTAAAATCATATCGGCCTGGTTGATGATATTCTTGTATGCAGGCACTACATCCTCGCTGACGTATAATTTGCCGTTATCGCCCATGACAGGATCGAGCACTATCTGCTCATTAATATGTCGCTCTTGATCATTAGCATTCTCAATGAATACCCCAAAAGAACGAGCCTGGTTTCGTGCCAGCTTCAAACTTGAGGTCTCGTCCAATCTTTCCAACTGCTTCCACTACCTCTGCACTCGCCATATACCCAGATAGCATGACATCAAAATCATTCAGATATGATTGCTTTAACCCTTGGTAAAGATTGGTGATTTCTTCCGCTGGCGTTTTACGGCCTTTGAATCGTTTATACGCAGTGTGATTGCCTTCATATCCGAGCGTTAAAACCAGATGAATAGACTATATAGAGTCGATCAAAAAGGCTTACTGAAGTCTACGGTATTGATTGCCGATACCTCGCATCCGAGGGATTGCATGACAAAGGTTGCCATGGTATTTCCGACATATCTGAATTGCTCTCAGTATAAGTCTGTCAACGTTGCCTTATCATGTCTGCTCACCCATGGACGACCTTTGCACTAGTTAGTTTCGAGCATCAATCCGGAGGCGCCTCTATCCTTACATGGCTGGCAATGGCAAGAACTCGAGTCTCGGGGACCGCCGGTTCTGACATTATTACTGAATTTCTGTTGCTTTGGTTGCTGAGCAGCAACCTCCAAGCTGTATTACCTTTCAGCCAGCATTGGTATCACTCCAAAAATGAGAGGAAGGCGGTGTACTAATGGACGTAAGCAAGGAAAAAAGTTCCGGTGATTCAAAATTCTTGTAAAGATGGATAATGACGTTGGTGGGGCAGCCTCGTAAACAGAGCTCCACCAATGTACCAGAATCTCTCTACCATAACTCAGCAGTGAAAGAGCTTTATTGCAGTTGTATCTTAATTCAAATTTAATTCTTGACTGCACGTCAAAAGTGCTTTAATACCATAACAAAAACAGGGCGATGGCAGACCGGAAAGGGACGATGATCGACCGATGCCCATCAACCCACCTTTGAAAGTGATTGAGCGAAAATCTTGGTTTGATATTTGGAAGCATTAGCAAGTCTACATGATGTACAGGGATTTTGAGACCGTATATGTATCCCCGCTGAACTCCGACCGGATGTCCTGCTTACTACTAAGCGGTTAATTCAAAGGACATTCGTAACTTTTGTCTCCCCAAATCCCCCTGTGCTTCCAAACCCTCCTCCTCCCCTCACGCTCTCCTCGAGCTCGGCCACCACAGCAACTTCCGGGGTGACGATGCGCTCCAGCACCAATTGCGCAATCCGGTCGCCTTGTTTGATCTCGAAGTCGCTATCGCCAAGATTGAACAACACGACTTTGAGTTGGCCGCGGTAGTCTGCATCAATGACGCCTGCGCCGGTCGTGATCGAGTGCTTGACTGCGAGACCCGATCGAGGTGCGACTCGTCCATCTGTGGAGCACGTACGCATCAGTCAGCTATTCATGACTCTATCCGATCAACCATCTGAGGTGGCATTGGGAAGCAAACGACTCACAGGTTCCTGCCGGCACGGCAATGGCAATGTCCGTGTCTACTAGAGCTTTGCCTCGTGCGGGCACTGTTGTGTCTTGTGCACTGTAAATATCGTATCCTGCGGCAAATGCACTGCCTCGTGTGGGTGCTTTTCCCTTTTCTGAGAGCAGCTTGACTTGAAGTGATGGTACGGTGATTGGGTCGGCGGTTATGATTGAGGATGATACTGAGGTTGTGCCATTGGTGGTCGCCATGGTGGGCTGAGCTGCAGCGATGAGAGGATGGGCAGCAGGAGTAGGTGTTGCGGTGCGAGAGGTATCCTGAGTCCCTATGGTGTCTGTGTCAGAATATGTGACAGTGATTTTACGCATCAAAAACCGTCATGCTGTGAATGGGGTTATGTAGATAAAGGTATGATTATTTACCTGCAACAGAAAGATTTGCAGCGGGTTCAATGACTTTCGTGCGTTTTGGGAGCGGCGATGCTGGCAGGGAGGGAGGATCGTGAATTGGAGCTGGTGTGCCGGTACCGTTATCCATTGTACATGTGATGCTGCAAAATTAGTAGAGATGCAATGCAACGCGCTGTTTTGGCAAGGACGCGACGCACGCGTTTTAGCTCGGTGTCGGGCGGAAGTTCTCCGACGAGTGGCTCTTAGGTAGTTTTCCTCCCTCCGCACACATCACACTTCAATGTCACGCCAGCTGATTATGAATATCAATCCACAGTAATCATGCACACTACTTCCTAGCCATTGCAGTGTGTCCTATCTGGCCATGAACTGGCTTTGACTCACTGCTTTATGGTCACGACTCAGATAGAACACGCTGGATTAATCAAAGCTAAGCATGCATCTGTATCGTAGCAATACATACATTTCAAACGGTGCAAATGAGTAATTTTTCCTTTGTTGAGTCAATCTTCAATCCAATATCACTCTTTGAGATCATTGCTATGTGTGATAAAGAAGGGTTGTGGAAATCGAGACCTACCAAGCAGTAGCAAGTTTCTTTGTTTCCCGTGAAAGGTTGCGAACGCCACTCAATCTTCGCTCCGAAGAAGGTAGGGATCAAGAAGTTCCAATACTCATCCGCAGAGCGTTGTGCTGGTTCTCACACATCCCATCAGCATTTTCCAGCCATTTCTTGTTCACAATCTGACCAGAGACTTTCGTTTAGACTTCGTACTTCAGACTTCTTCCACTCTTACTTCCTCTTTCAAATATCTACGCTGGTCGCAAGATATCCTACGTTCTCTCATCATCTCCTTCTATTCAATCTAATCTAAGATTGCCAAGCTCCATTCTGATTCTTTACAAATCCTCAATTGCGATTAACTATGGCCCCCGCCAATCGTAACCCAGCTCTCGCCAAGAAGATCGAGCAGCTCCAACTTACCATCCGCCCATTCTACGTCATTCCAACTTGTGGACCTCCAGCTCCCGATTTCCCAAAGACCATCCTTCAATACCATCTGCTCACTGAGCAGCAGCTCGACAATATCGCACACTTTTACGACCAATCGACCCCCACCGAAAACACGCAGTGGTATCCAGCGCCGATGAATTGGGACAAGGCGTTTTTTGCTCGCCTGTCATCTACTACCGAGGGGAATGCCATGAAAGTAGAGGTCAAGCGCAGGAAGGTGGGCAAATTTATCGGTCTCCGTGGCTGCGACACGCCAGTGGAGGAAGTCGCCTTCAAGCTGCAGCTCCTGGAGGCAGAGATGGCGCAGACCTTGCGCCAGGTCGAGAACCACATGCTTCCGCATAGGAAGTTTATTTGATTGGGGGGGTGCCACGACCTCATATTCGAGGATTAATTAGCTTAGACTGAATCAATTGAACTCATCTGCAAAATTAAGTCTCCACAATTGAGTGATTACAAATTCCACGTATAAGTAACCTTTCGCTTGCCCCTGAACTCCCTTTGATCTGTTGGAGATTACCTCATGTACCTATTGATTGCGCTCCGGAAAGAAGGTTCATGCATTCTCGCGAACTCTTACTCTTTCATATTCAGCTGCACTAGCTTCAGTCTAACTTCTTCCTTGGATATATTGGAGATTACATCATGTACCTATTGTGTGCTGTTCCCGCATCCTCATGTAAAAACTCATTCTCGTGCTATAGAAATGCTGTTGATCTATCAAGGATTGCCTCACGTGGGTATTCATGGTCGTGTTTGAAAGTGCTCATCATCTACTGGAGATTGGCTCACGAAGATATCCGTCATCATCTACACGAGGCATCAGCTAAAAATGTACCGGACTGATTCTCGGTACGAAAAACAGACTGAGGTGCTCCCTGCTTTGTGATTGCTGGTCTGACAGAAAACAGCGCATTGGCATTCACTAGGCCAGCTTTGGAGCCTTCAAGGTTCATTGCGAAAGACGGAATACGGATTATCCCGGAAGCTGTTGCTGACTGTCATGCTGTCTAGTGCAAGTGCTCTTTCGGTGCTTTGGTCGCACAAGATTTCGGAATCCAGACGCTGCAAGCTTCGGTCCGACCAGCCCCAACACGGAAAAGTTCTGGAAGCTGAGAAGAATAATTTTCACAGGGCTTGCATTAGAGCCAAGCCGAGACCGGATCCGTCCGAGCGGCTCACTAACCCTAAACTTCACCTTTGCCGTAATTTGGCTTGCCCGCTCTCTCGTGCGACCTGCGCCATCCGTACGGAGTGGCATCCCAACTCTTCTTCCTCCGTCCATCTCTGTGCTGCACAGTTACCTAATGGGTGCGATTCGTATCCCATGTCATCACATGTCATCTCTCAGCCGCCACATGGAGCGGCAGGACATCAGATAGCCTCGCCAGGCCTGGTCCAATGAAGCACCAGCTACCAGGTATCCTGGGAGCTGAGATCCCCACAGTTTGGGCACCCTTGATCCAATGAGGGGCTAGCACGGCAAATCCCCGTCATGAACGTGCGTAATGCAACCAAATTCAGGGCGAAAGAAGGTACCGGTATTTCAGATCTCTCTCAACGCTATCCTGGATGCAAAGCCGCACCTAATCTTTGGGTATTGCCTGCCTAGTTTGTAGGCCTTTGTAATCTCCAATTTCCACAGTTATTCACTGCATTTTTTGTTCGTTTTCGTCACTATGGTTCTCTCTCTGTCTTTCCAAATAATTCTCAACGGTACCAACATACCACACCGGAGGCATTCACCTGCTGGCAGACTAACAACGTCCTGCGTCGGGATGTACGCCGCCTCCTTCGTCGTTCGCTAGCCAATCTTCGGCCAATCAAACCGGACCTGGGCTTCTCCAGACTCTTCTAGCGTTCTACGTCTTCTGGGAAACGGTCTGCCATTGGCGTGCTCTCCAGATCCCGCCAGCTCGCTCTCGAATCACACGACCATATCCCAGCCGTCGCTAAAGCCAACCGGCGTTATGCCAAGAGTCTAGAAACCCCCGCCGTCCGCTCAATGCTAAGGATCCCCGGACTGCGCTAAGAAGACCCAATCCCCGAAGAATTTGCTTTTGGGAGGCCACGGCTTGGGGAGGGAGTGGCTTTTTGAAAATGGCCATAAATGATCTGCTTTCCCCTCGTGATGGCAAGGAATCTCCAACATTGAGACCTGAACATCCCGCCCCCTTTTCTTTCTCTGTGGGAAAGCGAATCCTGTGTTTCCAGGTCACGACTTTCGTTCTGTCGCGTTCCTGCATAGCCGTTTTCTCAACATGGGTTTCATGCTCCAGAAACCCGACCATGTCGCGGGTGCTGCGTGGCCCGCCATCATGGTCGGCATGTTTGTTGCGTTTGGCGGTGTTTTGTACGGGTATGTCACGACATGTCGACTCGTGATTCGATTCATTTGCTAACATAATCCAATAGATATGATACTGGTACCATTGGTGGCATCATTACGATGAAATACTGGCTAAATTCGTTTTCTACTGGCGCAATTAATCAAACAACCGGTGGACCCGGCATTTCATCATCGCAGCAATCCGAGATTGTGTCTCTGCTTTCCGCAGGAACATTCTTCGGCTCTCTGAGCGCCTCGCCTATGGGTGACTATGTCGGTCGTCGGCTTGGTCTGGTCGTCTCTTGCTTCGTCTTCATTTTCGGCGTTATCCTCCAGACCGCATCAACCCGTATTCCCCTATTCGTTGCTGGCCGGTTCTTCGCAGGATTTGGTGTCGGATTGGTTTCTGCCCTAAGTGAGCATTTTATTCACATGAATCTCTTGACAACACTAATTTCGAGTCAGTCCCGCTTTACCAATCTGAGGTCTCCCCCAAATGGATCAGAGGTACCATTGTGGGCAGCTACCAGCTCGCTATTACTATCGGTCTTCTCCTTGCAGCAATTGTCGATAATGCAACTGGGAAACGCAACGATTCTGGTTCCTACCGTATCCCTGTTGCCGTTCAGTTTGCTTGGGCTATCATCCTTATCACTGGTCTCATGATCCTCCCCGAGACTCCTCGCATGTATGTCAAGAGGGGTCAACCCGAAAAAGCCGCCAAATCCCTTTCCAGGCTTCGACGTCTTCCTGTCGATCATCCTGCTTTGATTGAAGAGCTTGCGGAAATCACGGCGAATCATGAATACGAACTCTCCTTGGGCAAAGCCACATACATTGACTGTTTCAAAGGCACCTTGGGCAAGCGCTTAGCAACTGGATGCCTGCTTCAGGCTCTACAACAGCTTACAGGGGTAAATTTTATATTCTACTACGGAACTCAGTTCTTCCAAAACTCCGGTATCAAGAATTCTTTCACCACTAGTGTCATCACAGCTTGTGTCAATGTCGCTTCAACCTTCCCTGGTCTCTACCTAGTGGAAAAATGGGGCCGACGGCCACTACTGCTGTTTGGCGCGATTGGTATGGTGGTTTGCCAATTCATCGTTGGAGGCGTAGGTACTGGTGCTGGTACTACAGACTTGCCCGCTCAACGTGCTCTCATTGCTTTCGTCTGCATTTACATTTTCTTCTTTGCTTGCTCATGGGGTCCATGTGCTTGGGTTGTTACAGGAGAGATTTTCCCTCTCAAGACCCGTGCCAAGTCTCTTTCCATGACAACGGCATCGTAAGTCGATCATTGAACACAATTGATTTTGACAGGTACTAATAACATCTACAGTAACTGGCTGCTCAACTGGGCTATCGCATATGCTACACCTTACATGGTTGATGCAGGCAAAGGTAACGCAGACTTGGGTCCCAAGGTCTTTTTTGTTTGGGGCAGCGCTTGCTTCATCTGCATCTTCTTCGTTTGGGCCCTCATTTATGAGACGAAGGGACTGTCTCTGGAACAGGTTGATGAACTGTATGCTAAATGCGGCAAGGCTTGGAAGTCCAAGGACTTCCGTCCCACCGTATCTTTCCAGGAGGTGCAGGACCTTCATGCCAATGCACGACAACAGTCATTGGCAGAGATTGAAAACGCAGCAATGAGGAAGAAGAGTGTCGTGCATGAGCATACTGAAAAGGGTGCGCTCACAATGGACGAGGAGGCATCGTAGGCACCGGAAACGTAGTCGTCAGACAGGAGTATGCCTGTTTCTGGACTACTGTATAGACAGTTCGATTCATGTTAATCTGTTCTTTGAAGCAATATATTTTAGATGGGTGATGAATAATTTGCATCAACATTGTCAATCAAACATTGAAACATTGAGGTCTTGGAATACAAAGATTTTCTGGCATTTCCAATATATACTATATCACGTGCCGACCTGCGTGCCGATGGTAAACTACGCGTCGGTGCGCAAACGAAGGCGGGAACTCTCCTTTATCCCTACCCAACCCAAACAAAACAACTCGAACTCGCGGGGGTTATCCTTCCACCCACTACCACCCTGAAACCTACTTTGCTCCACTGTCTTGATATGTCGCGATCTCTATCCGGTTTCATCGTCCAATCCCGTTCATTTCTCGTGGTTCACTATTACTAAAGCCCATCTCGCATCTACCCGTGCTCGTGTTGTTCATCCGCCAACCAAGATCAGGTGTAACGGTACCGGTCCGACACCAGGCCAACTTAGACAAAATGACTCTCCAATTTCCGCGCCGCCTGCAACGTCTGCCCTCCCTGGGCAACCCGGGCATAAACACTGCGTCCACACCAAATTTCCATCTCAATTCCACGCTTGCACGACAGAAGAGCTTGAGCGCATTGACCGCCGGACCGCAAACACCTGCGAGCAAGATGGCTGTCAGTCCAGATGGGGGTTTTGAGGTTGGCGACACGGTGGATGTGCCTGGCGGCATGTGGGGGGTGGTCAAATTCATAGGAAGTGTGAAAGGCAAAGCTGGTCTCTTTGCTGGCGTCGAATTGGACAGGCAATTCGCTGTCAAGGGGAAGAATGATGGGGACGTAGAAGGGTATGTACGCCAATCATTGTTACCCTTGACATATCTACGAAGCTGTAAATATGCTCATTCGTCAGTGTGCGGTATTTTACCACAACCATACCAGGTGCTGGAATATTCTTACCCACCAAGCGAGCGTCGAAACGTGCCTCCACAATCTTTTCTGTCGACTCCTTCCCTCCCACACCTACAACACCATCATTCGCCAAGTTCAATCCCGCAAAAGAAGACCATGATGCCTATACACCACCGACACCCGCAATGTCCAAATTCTCACAAACTGTTGGCCCTGGCGCCAGAGCACCTAGCCCACAACTCAAACCGAAATCCAGACCATCATTACCCCGACCAGAGTCTCCTTTCAGAAAACAACCAAATTTACAACCCACACCTTCACGCGCAGGATCAATTGGCCCACGAGGCGGGACAAGCACACCTCGCTTTACAGCAAGCCCAGCTCCTCCGCGATCGACCAGTACCGCAGCACGCAGTGTAGGTCCTCCAAGACCGTATTCACGCAACAACGGCTCTCGTCTAGCTCATCGCGATATAATTGACGAAGACGGTGAAACAACACCTGTAGGTCAAGCAAGAGGATCAAATCGCAGCTCTGGCTCCGGAGACGAAGCTCAACGGCTAAGAAAGAAACTCGAGGATCGAGATCGGCAGCTTAAAGATCAAGCGGCAAGTTTAGCAGAGATGGAAAGCAGCCTGGCAGAATTGCAATCACTGCTACCCAGCGGTCAGCCAAGTCCCACTCGATCTCGAGCTCCGGCTTCGGCATTCGAAGATGCAGATGCTGCGCAGTTACGATCTCTGCTTCGGGAGAAGAATGACAAGATCTCGATGTTGACAGCAGAGTTTGATGCGCATCGTGCAGACTTCCGAAGTACAATTGATACCCTGGAGATGGCAAGCTCGGAGACAGAGAGGGTATACGAAAAACGCGTTGAGGATCTCCTGCAAGAAATACGAGAGCTACAAGAAGGAAGAGACGACGTAGAAAGTGTAGCACAACAGCTCAAACAACTAGAAGAACTCGTGCAAGAGCTCGAAGAAGGCCTCGAAGACGCGCGCAGAGGAGAAGCAGAAGCACGAGGCGAAGTCGAATTCCTCCGCGGCGAGGTCGAACGAGGCCGCTCCGAGCTCCGGCGCGAGCGCGAAAAAGCCGCGGCGGCGCTCAAAGGCGCGGGCGCGGCCATCGACGCGCCCCTCAGCCCGGGCGGAGGAGGCTCCCGCGAAGTCGAGCAGCGCGACGACGAAATCCGCGGCCTCAAAGCCATCATCCACTCGCTCAGCTCGGGGCCGTCGGACTTCAGCAGCAGCCCTTCCCGCGCCACAGCCGACAAAGACCGCACGCCCACCGCCAAAACCAACGGCGTCGCCCCCCACGACGACGACCGTAGGGATGTTCGCGCCGAGCTCGACCGCCTGGAGCGCGAAAAGGAAGAGCTCCGCGGCCTCGTCGAGCGCAAGACGTTCCGCGAGGACGAGCTGGAGCGCGAGCTCGACCGGCTGCGGTCGTCGGCGCGCAACAGCGCCAGCGTGCTGTCGGACCGCACGCTCAACGCCGCCACGCTCGCCGACAAGCGGTCGTCCGCGCGCGACTCGCGCGGCACCGTCGTCAGCTGGCGCGAGGCGCCCGCGTCGCAGCGCTCATCTGCCGCGGTGGCGGGCGGCGCTGCGTCGAAGCTGGAGCCGACGCCTGAGGCGGAGAGTCTGGCGTCGACGACGGAGGAGGGTAGTTTGTGGTGCGAGTTTTGTGAGACGGAGGGGGAGCATGATATTTTGTCTTGTCCGAAGATGCCGGAGAATGAGGGAGGGGTGGGAAGGGAGATGAATGAGAATAGCAAAGGGGGGGGAGGGGAGGTTGGTGTGGTGGATGGGAAGGAGGAGGAGGAGGTGTTGGGAAAGGAGGACGAGTGGTGTGCGCTGTGTGAGCAGGATGGACATAATGCAACGAACTGCACGATGCCGTCGTTTTGATGGGAGTGTGGGTTGGACGCTGATGGTGGAGGTTCTTTTCGTCTTGATCTTGGGGTTTGACGGATGTTGGGGGCGAATCTTTGGGCTGTGGGAGATACCTTGATCTGAGGGCTTTTGGGAATGTGCCACCGGTGCATTAGTTGCGAGTTGCAATCGAACACTTGTATTTCCACCGAATCATTTTTTAGATCGAATGGTTTTGATATGTACCTACGGGTGCATCACCTTTCTTCAAAGCGTACGTGCAATATTTCCATGCCCCCCAAGGACAATGGACACTCAGAAGTTGTGAAAGAATACACGAGATCGATATGGCATATCGTTGTGTTCTAACATTGTGTGAATGGTCTCATTGCGTGTGCTGGTGGCATGGTAGTTGCATGTCCTTCAGTGACCATCTTTACACCGGTGAGTGTGTTAAAAGTCAACTTTTATTGAACAAGATTCTTCCAAAGTTAATGTTTTGTGGGAAAACATCCTCTTTACCATCACGAGAAACACCCTAGATCAAGTGCGGTCGCCATTTTATCACGCAATTTGGTGTGATGTCGTCTAAGATTCAGTTCCCAAGCTCCAACCTTCAGCACACCTCGCTATGTGACATGGATACATCCGAAATTCTCATCGGAATCTATAATGCGTCAGCTCGGCAATCTCGCGCATTTCTCTCTTTCATGCCTTCAGCTGACTTGAAGTTGCAATCAACCCACTGCAATTTTCTTTGCTACTTGAAGCACGCGAAGCATGGACTCGGACCACATCATGGAGATTGACAAAGGATCCTCTGAGTTAGCAGGACCGCAAGACAACGAAATAGCTGGGAGCAGCCGGAGAATCCCAAGTGCTTCTACTGCCGAGGGTATTAAGACTCCGGGAGAAACCATTAACGACGATGAGGAAGGAATTGCCGACCTCAAGAAGCAGATCATCGACCTCAAGCATGCCGCAGAGAATGATAAGAAGAAAATTTCGGATCTCAAGGAGCTGGCTGGCACACGCAAGCGACGAAATGGGGACTCCGACGACGGTAACAGCTCTGATGATGAAATCACTGTACTGAAAAAGGTGAATTCCAAACTCGCGAAGGAGAATACCGATCTCAAATGGAAGAATTCTGCACTCAGACTGAAAATCAAAGATATCGAAGAGATCATTGACGGAATCAATGCAGACACGTCTGCTCAGAACGATCCCGATGCTCAAGTTGGGGAACAAGACGATGATCTTGCCAGATCAGAGAAATACCTTATCGAATCCTCAATGATGACCAAATATGTCATGCGTAGCCTACTTGATAAGCTTTCTGGAGATAAAGTTCTTCTTTCTTACCGCGAAGAGGTAGCTTCTCTGGTGCGTCTCCACGCCGGGCTACCATCCAAAGATTCCAAGGGAAGCAACTCAACCCATGTCAAAATTTGCAGAGATTTTGCTATGAAGATCGCGCAAAATGGAAACTCTCACATGGAGAAACTAGTCAAGCTTGTTTTGGGACTCTCTCGTCTTACAGTAGATGCCCTCGAGGGGATCTTGGACGGGCGTTTTGGTGAATTTAAAGAGTATCGTCCCGAAGCATTGGCGGCTGATTTGGAGGCGATACAAAGGCTAGTCCCTCAGTTCGAAGTTGAGACGAAAGCGATTTCCGAGCGTCTTGAGGTTCATCAACAGGCTATGGTTGCAATCACGGAAGCGATTTCCGCTGCTGAGGAACACCACTGTTGTTGGGCCGAGGGCTTCAATGATGCTGCGATTGACTCTTGGAGTATGTGGATAGACAAATGTGTTGTGGAGTTTGATGAGAAAAAATGGAACCGCAGATTGAGTGCTATGGCCGATCAGTATTATTAGACAAGCAGATATCACTTAGATTCTGATGAATGGATTGCTTTGAACGGAGCTCAGTAATTGTCAGATACACTGCGGAAGGATGTGTAAGCTAAGGGATGATAAGATAATAAAATTGAAATTGCCTATGGACGGTGTACCGCTTACCTACGGAGTATAGGAGTCTCCACCACGGCGCGCCCGATCCCGCGGCGCGACCACCTCAAATTTTGGCCACCACCACATTTTGAATACGAATTGTATTACCAATATGGATCCAACTGAAGCGGCGATTACAACGGCGGATACGCAGAAAATTTCTAATTATTTTCAAATAACAAAATTATATAAAATTAATCATTCAATATTATCGCGGTATTATAAAAATGTATAGAAATCTAAAAAAAAAATTTATTAAAATAATTTCACGAAATTTTTAATATAATAAAAAATAATATTAATTTAATGAATTAATATATTTATAAATCATGATATTTTATTTATAATATAAATAATTTGAAATTTCGTTATTAAAATTAATAAAAAGAATATAAAAAAAAATTGGATAAATTATTTTATATATTATTATCAGTCGTAATTAAAATCAATATTTTTTATAATATTTAATCTCATTCATAAAAAAATAAATAATTATATTTAAATTTAATTATATTTTAATATAATATAAATAATTCAAAAATATTATTTTATTATTAATATTTTGATAAATAATCATTAAAATTATATAATATTGAATTAATATTCATAATATTTATAATATAAATGAAAAAAAATTTTATTATGAATTAAATCAATATTCATTATCATATATTTATTAGAATAATATATGAATGAAATCTTTTTAAAAATATAAATATAAATAATTTTTATTTATGAATTATTATATTCATTATAATTTTCATAAATAATAATTTATTATCATTTATTTTCATTTATAATATTTAATCCAATATTATATAAAATTCATAATTTTAATATATAAATCATATTATTTAAAATTTTAATATTATTATTTTTATTTCAGATTAAATGAATAATAAAATTAAATTCAATTAATTCAAAAAAATATTTGATAAAAATATCAAAAATGAAATAAATAAAAATTTTAAATAAAAATTATTTATAATAAATAATTATGAATTTTATCTGATTATAAATTTTTTAATTATTATCATAAAAAACGAATTCTGATGATTATTCATTTTTTTTATTTTATTCATCATTTTTAATTATTAAATATAAATTTATTTAAATCATTAATAGAATATTATAATATTCAATTAAATAAATGAATTTAATAAATATAAAATTTAATTAATTTAAATAAAATTGATTTTTTTTCATTATTCTGATAAATATATTATTAAATATTTATTTTTAAAAATATTGAAAATAATTAATTTAAAATAAATTTTTAATCATTTAATTTTTTAATAATATTTGATTAAATTAATATAAAAAATAATTTAAAATAAATTAAATGATTTTTAAATTCTATTTTTTCGAATATAATATTTATAAAATATTAAAAATGATATTAACGTGGTGCCCAAACGAGCGGCGCGCACAAGCGAGCGGCGCGTTTACCCCATCAATTCGATCTTCTCACTTTAACTCGAAATATCTTCATAACAAATTATATCTATGATTTCAAATGAAAGAAATTTAAATCTTATTATTTAAATTTTAAAACGAGACCAAAATTTAAAAATCAAAATTATTATAAGAATTTATAAAATTATTAAAATCATTTTATACCGATAATTTAATGAATATCATTCATAATATAATATAATGGCCAATTTACGAAAATTTTACGATATAGAAGAATTATATATTAAAAATCTTATATTCGAACTGAATTTTTAAAGATATTTATTTAAAATCTTTCATATTTAAAATATAATAAATTGATTATTAATTCAATATAATACGATATATATTAGATATAATTAAATTTCTAATTTTATCAGATAATATCTAGAATTTAAAAAATTTTATATAAAAATCCAATATTAATTCAAAATTGTTTTTTTTTTATATTTAATATAATAGCCAAATATGATATAAATATATTCGATATATTCAATTTTAATAAAATAGATTTTATAATAAATATTATTTTTTCCGTTATAATAATTATATATATAAATCGATATAGAAGATCTAAAATAATTCAATCTGATAATCAAAAATGGATTATAATAATTCAAAAAATTAATTCATAAAATTGAATAATTCCGCTATTTTTGATGATTATAAATAAAAATTATTTTATCAATTAATATAAAAATCGTATAATTCTATTAAATTAAATTATTTTTTTAAATAATAATAATTGAATAATAAATGAAATTAATTTAAAATGAATAAAATATTTTAATAAATATATAAAATCATATATTATTGGATAATATTGATTTCTGATTTTAAATGGCCATAAAAATCATCATTCAATTGATTTTGAATTCTATTATAAAAAGAATAATATATTCATATTTTATATATCTATTTATTCATTTTATATATTTCAATTATTTGATATTAAATATTTTAATTTATTGAAAAAAATGTATAAATATCAAATTGAGAATTTTATTCGGATACATATTATATATATCATTAAAATCGAATTTTTTTCAGTTTTTATAATCGTATTTAAAAAAATTTTTATTTTAAAAAATATTCAGATAAAATTTAAAAAAATAGATTTTATTTTTTATAATTCAAAAAATGTGATTTTTTGATTTAATATTAAATTATATATTCCAATATTTTCAGAATTCTTTTCAGAATCATTTTTATTATAAGAATCAAAAATATCATAAAATTCTATCAAAATAATTTTATAATCCGAATTTATCAAAAATTAAATTATATAATATTAAAATAATTCATCAATTTTAATTTTTATTGAAATTGATCAGATTTTAAAAAATATATAATAAATTATATATTAAATGATTTTATTTAAAAAAAAGATTATATTATTTTAAAAAATAAATGAAATATTTAATAAATATCAGAAAATTAAAAAAATCCGATTCAAATAAAAAAGATCATTTATTTTTCAAAATGAATAGAATTTATTAGATCAATATAATATTATATAATTAAAAAAGAATGAAATATCTGAAAATAATGGTCAGTGGATGAAGATAGAAATACACGAAAGACGATATAAATAATACAATAATACCGAATATAATATGCGAATTTGTCAGAAAATTATAATTATTTCTTCTGAAGAGAATTCTGAATAATTTGGATAAATTTAAATTGTTATGGTTGATATATTAAAGAAAGTTATTGCGATGGAGTGAAAAGCGCGCCGCTCGCTTATGCGCGCCGCTCGTTTGGGCACCACATTAATTTTATTATATATTAAATTATAAAAATATAATTATTTTATTTATATAAAATCATTTAAATATAAAAAATATATCCATATTAAATGATTAAAATATATATGAATAATAAAATAATAATATTATAAAATTAATTTTTTATTTATATAATATTTAATAAAAAAAATTTATATATAATTATTATAATTATTTATAATAAATAAATATCAGTAATTTATATATCATTCATATATTTAAAATTCAAAAATTTCTATCAATTATTATAATTCTAAATCATTTAATATTCAATCATTTTTATTAATTATAAAATGATATTCTAATAATATTTTTTTAAAAAATCAATATATATTTATATATTTATTTTTAAAAATTATTAAAAATATAAATATCTCATTTATTATATTAATATATTCAATTATTAATATTTATTTTTATTTTTTTATCATAATTTTTTATTTTTTTTTTATATCAAAATAAATTAATATTTTAAATGATTATTTTTCATCAATATCAAATTCAGATTCATTCATATTATAAATATTATAAAATTTATATTTATATTCTTTTTATTATATTTCAAATATATCGAATTAATAATTCATTATTTCATAATTTATTTTTTATATATAAACAGATTCTAAATAATATATATATATATTAATAATTTCAGAATATCGTTTAATAAAATAATTGATCCAATTATAATCAATTAATTTAAATATAATATAAATAATTCGTTTATATAATATATATTCAATATATTTAAAATATATTAATTATATAAATTCAAATAATAATAAATATATAATTGATATTTCTAAAATGATAATTTATTTAATTAAATATATCAGAATTAATTTTTCAAAATTTATAAAAAATTATTATCATTATTAATTTTTGATATATAAAATATTTTTATTAAATCTGTATTTTAAAATCAATTTAATAATTTCAAATTATTATATAATTTTACGAATTAATAAAAATAAATTTTTAAAATATATAATAATAATAATTTATATTTGATTTTTATATTCTATATTTTTTGAAGAATTTTTAATAATTATGATTAATTAATATTCGTCGCAAACGGAACGCATATAATACATACGCCAAACGATGATTTGCGCCAAATGGTGGAGATTGACTTTATAATAAAAATCTTTTATATTTTTTAAAAAAATTTGAAAAAATCTTTTTTTTATAAATTTTATATTTTTTATAATCATACGATTTAATAATTCAATTCGATAAAATAAATTGATATTAAAAAAATAAATAAATTTATATTTAATAATTATAATTGATAAATTGAATGAAATAATAATATTATTAAATGAATATTATTTTATTTATAAAAAATTAAAAATTTTATAATCATATGATTATTATAATTATTAATAAATAATATATATATATATATTCATAATATATTATATTTTTTAATATATAAAATAATCGAATATTTTTAATCATTTAATATTTAAATTATTATTTATTTAATTAATCGAAAAAATTATAAAAAAAATTTAATGATATTTTTTATCAAATTCTAAAATTCAGATATTTTATAAATTATCTGATTTAAAAATATAAATAAAAAAAATGAAAATAGTATTTCATTTATATAAATATAAATGATTATTATAATCCATTTATGATTATCATTCTCATTTATATTAATTAATTTATCTTTTTTATAAAAATTTTTAATGAAAATATATTTTTATTAAATAAATTTATCGTATATAAAACCTTTTTCATTCATATTATATGTATTTTAGATAAGAATATTATATTTCAATTATTTTTGAATTATTTATTAAATTTTAATATAATCATGATATCAAATTGAATTGGATTTATTAAATTAAAATAAAATTGAATTTATATTATTGAATCAATCTTTTTTTGAATCAATTTAATAAATTTCAGATATATTGAATTCAGACATTGAGAATGAGTTTTCATAAAATACGATATCCAATTTTTTCTAATCTCACATTTATTTATATTTCTTGCAAAATTCCCGACCATATTAGGTGTAGGAGGGATGCCCCGATTGCAGAGCTTATTTATATAGTCCACCAGGGTCAATTGGGCTGATTTTGAAAGTTTTCCCTGCTTATTGAGATAGGAGTCTCCACCACAGCGCGCCCGATCCCGCGGCGCGACCACCAAATCAATTCTCATCACCGAATATTCGAATTCGATTATTTCAATAGTAATAATAAATAATTAAATCGAATGAAATTGAATTAATAGAATTAACTCATATTTTTCATTTGATATAATTATTTTAATCTAAATAATATTATAAAATTTATTTTATATATCATAAATGATTTTAATTAAAAACTATTTTATTTTCATTTATACGATTTTTTATCATTATTATAATATTTTAAATCTTTTTTAATATTTTTTAATATTTTTATCATTTTTATTTATTTTAAAATATTTTTATTTTGAATTATTTATTTATTATTCATTATTTAATAATTTTTCGTTTTTATTATATCTGAATAATTCATTTTTTTTATTATTATTAAATTTTTTATTAATTATATTTATATTTTATTTTATATTCAATTTCAGTTTAACGTACAACACAATTGAGTTGGCCACCCAATTGGATTGGCCACTTTTCCGCACTCTTATACGAAAAATTTAAATAATTCAATCATAATAATATAAATTTTTTTACATTATTCAGAATTCTTTTTTTCAGATATATCTTTAATTATAATATAAATACGCGTATTATATCCAGATTTATTATAATTATTATATTATCGTTTATTTATTTTTAATATTTTTATATAATTATCATTTTTATTTATTTTTTATTATATTATTTATTTAAATTCTTTCTGAATCTATAAATTCTATCCATTTTATATAAAAAAAGATCCTTTTTTTAATAAACGGATTTTTTTAATTCTCCGATATCGGTTAAATTTTTGATTTATTATATAAAATATTTAATTTTCTTTTTTTAAAATGATAAATTAATATATTATTATAATTATATTATATAAAAATTGATTAATAATAAATAAAAATTCAAATAGAAAATTATTTTAATATCATATAATTCGATTTTTAATATATTTATTTTAAAATTATATTTTAATGGAATTATATGATATTTTTAATTTTCAAAAAAAAAAGAATTTAGATGAATTTTCAGAAGATATAAATATATATAATTTTATATTCAATTATAAAATTATATATTCTGAATTATACGATATAAATTCTATTCTTCGAAAATCTTTTTAAATCTTTGATTTTATTATAATAATTTGAAAAATTTTATAAAATATTGAAAAAAAATTCTTTTTTAAAATATAAATGATATATATTTATATAAAATTATCAATTATTTGATCATATACGTATTTTAATATATAAAAATAATTTATATCAAATGATTATAATTTATATAATAAATAAAAAAATATATAAAAAATGATAATATTATTCTTTTAATAGAATAATTTAAAATTAATTAAATAATGATTTTTATATTCATTAAAAATGAAAAAACGATATATATCTATTATACGATTTATAATATATTAATTGAAATATTGAATTTAATTTAGATTTTATTCATTTATTATTCAATTATTATTTGATATAATAATTATTTAATTATATAATAATAGATTATTTTAATATTAAAATGAAAAATGATTTTTATTCATAATAATAATATATAATGAAATGATATAATTTAATATATTCATATTTTGAATTATTATCATTTATTTTTGATTATTTTATTAAATTATATGAGATTTTTTACATTTTTTAATATTAATAATAATTATTTCTAATAAAATTTAATCCATCAAAAATTCTATTTTATTAAAATTGTAGATATTTTTTTTTTAAATATCAAATTGGTCAATTATATATTATATAAAATTAAATTATTCATAAAATTTATTAGAATTTTTATATTAAATTTTCTGATAATCGATTTTATAATTAAAATATATATATAATTCAGATTATTATTATACGAAATTAAAAATTCAATTTTTATTTATATATGATATATTATAATTATATAATAATTGATTTATCATATTTTCAATATTATTATATTAAAAAAGAAATGATCGCGAATTTAGATCAAATATATATCATATAAATATCTATTTTTTTAATTCAATAAATTTCTAATAAAAATATTGAATATCATATTATGAAAATTTTTCGTATTTTTAATTTTGAAATATTATATGAGAAATTTTATAAATAATTATTATATAACGAATATTTAATTTAGAATTCTTTTAAAATATCTGAAATATAAGAATAAGATCACTTTTTTTTCCAGATTTAAATCATAATAGAATGTGGGAAAAAAATGGATTTAAATTGAATTATACGAAAATGCGGAAAAGTGGCCAAT
>JAGEMR010000112.1:0-96638 GCA_021030915.1 Astrothelium macrocarpum | reverse complement strand
GTTCGATCCATCGTTGAATCTCGCTCTGAGGCAGCTCATTCCAACAGCGAATCCATTCTTGTTCACCTACTGCTTTTGATTTTGATAGACCTTTTTTGGTGGTGGATCGTTTCAGCCACGGCCAAGCAGGTTCAATAGCATTCAGATCAGGCGAATTACCACACCACGACAGCAGCCTAATATTCATCAATTCAAACGTTTGCTGAATACGGTGATGAGTATGAGCAGGAGCCTTATCTTGCTGAACAACAGTACCAGGCCGTTCAGCCTCACAGCGCTGAGCAAATGGAATTAGCTTAGGCAGCATAATATGATGTTGATAGCGCCACCAATCAATGCCTCCTTTACCTTTTCGTACTAGTTTACCATACTTTTCTGCAAAGCGAAATTGTGGTTTTTTGCCAGGAACATTCTTCAGCGCTAATCGTCTCATCCCATTTTCTAACTCCCAGCGTTGTTTAGCTGCTGGTTCGATCTCATTATTCCACTGCTGAAGCTGTTGCTCAGCAAGCCTTTTTTCAGCAGCTGTCTCACGCTTCCACACATGACAGGGGCCTTTGGAGTCATAAGCAAAGCAACCCCAGAATATGAATTCGCTATTGCCTTTCCATCTCTCACGGATACAGGAACGAAGTACTCGTTCATCAGATGTACGCCATATTCGATATCCACCACGACGACAGAGTACTATTGACGTTTCGTCCGACCAGATCACCTTTTTCCAGTCCTCCAGCGTCCAGTGACGATACTTCAGACACCAATTCAGTCTATCTCGTCTCATTTGTTTCGTCAGTCCAGGCTTCCTCGTCGGCTTTGTTTTTCTGAATCCTGCTTTGCGAAGAATTCGCCATACTGTCATGTATCCAATTGAGTAGCCTTCGCTGGTAAGTTCAGCAGCAATTTGAGCGCATGTCTTCTCTCGTCCATAACGGTCGCGACGAACCTTATTTTGGATATTCTCCACTGTTTCAGGCTGATTCTTACGTGGACGACCTGATCTCGGCTTGTCCTGGAGGTGAACATCTTTGATTCGAAGTGGTCGAGCAGCAGGATCAAATCCACGCTCAATAGCTTGAGCGTAAATTCGTCGGATTGTACGCTCTGGAAGAGCAGTAAGCGATTCAACTTCCTTAGCTGTTTTTCCTGCAGCTCGTAATGAGACGATAGTACTGCGTACAGCAATATCATGGCCCATTTTGAGATGAATATGAGATGAGACGAAAATTTGCATTTGTGCGCATTCGGCTGCATTAGATTCAGTAGTAAATTTGGTGGGAACTAGTGCCGAGCTAATGTCGACGCTATGAATTAGCGCGGCCAAAACTTTTGGGACGCACCTCCGTACTCAGCCTCGATACAGTGTATCTACCTATATACTTTCCAGTGCGTTTCTACTTGACCCACCTGATATATCATTGGCTACTAGGATGGACATGCAACAGACAGGAGCCAAATAGACATTTGTAATCGAAGATTCGTAAACTCGAAATTGTTATGCATTCGGACCAATCCGCACGAACTTGTACTCGTGTGACTTCTCAGCCATGAGAGGCATGTCAGGGGAAAGGCTTCGTCTTGACTTCGGACAAAATGAAAGGCCGTTTCGGCTGTGCCACCTGTGCATGGGTCTCTGCTTGCTTGCGAAGCTTGGGTCTCTCTCCATAAGATGTGTACATCTGCCCGTCCGCTTGTGATTCGGCCGATATCTGCCAGAAGGGACGTCTCAATAGAGATGTTGTGATGGAGACTAATTGCCTTTCAGTCTATGAACACAATCATGACCGTCTTCAAGTCCATCATATCAGTCGGAGCTTGTCAACAAGGCTCAATTGAGCTTTGCCTAGAGCAGTCAATTTGTGGACTTGCCTCAACACATTCACTGTGCAAGGCGTTATGTGATTGTCTCAACAGACAACATCCTTGAATCCCATGTGCGCTGTTCCATCTGCACTAGCATACATTTGAGCTGAACATGTGAACAATCAGTTTATCCTCACTATCCCAAAGTACTCCAAGGCATCCGATACCAAACTCAAGGACCCACAAAACACCAATGAAATGCCTGCAATTCGCCTAGCTGAGGTATGCAATCATATTGCGGAGCTGAGTGAGTCTGGACCCCGATGATTTCCGCTACCTGCTCAAGTTAGGCTACAAGTTTGATAAAATGTTCAAGCTGAATCGAGTGTTGCAACTTACTGGGTTGGAGTGAAAGATTTGTTAAAGGGCTTTGGCTCGTCTTAGCTGTCGTCACTGCTGAACGCAGGCCGAACTGATCCCCAGCACCACGAAAAGGTGCGAGCCATTCGCTGGGGTAAACCTCACAGGTGCCATTCGTGGGGGCCAAATGCCTGCCACGGGCGCGAGTCCTTGCGAGGAAAAAGGATCTGAGGAGAATCTCCTTCGCTCCTTTTTTGCAGACAAACATCCCTGCCTGGGAACGGCGCGGGCACAAACATCTCCATGTCTCCTTGCGGAGCGACGAGCGCAGAGCACATGCTGGAACAGCACATTAACAGCGATTGATGCTCTCGTCGGGAGCAGATTTGCTTCCAGGGTCTTTTAGGCCACTGTGGGAGCAGTGGGCAGAGACAGGGAGCCTCTAGTCGGTTATGACAAGCAGTCGCCAGTCCCATCAAAGGAAAAGAAGCGATAAAATCTTCTTCCCACCAGCCACGGCTGAACCGCTCTCCACACTTGACCGAGAGTGTCAAGGGGAGTTGACTGTATGGCGACCTTATGCAAAGGGGTTTTACCCCCACCTGCGTCAACCTGACGACCTGGGCGACGACACGACAGAGCCACTTGTATGGCAGTGGATGCAGATTGTCTCATCAGCCGGTCAGGGCTGGAGGGTGAGGAACTTTTAAACACTACGCTGGGCGCAGGTTTAACAACCACACGTGGCGGGATAGCCTATTGGCGTCCTGCATGCGGTGACCCAAGGAGAAAAAAAAAGAAGAGAGCGAGGCCGGGTGCGAACGTTCTTTTGTACCTGTGTGGAAGCGCTAGGTAGCTAGTGCGGACTCTGTGCAATAGAGTTTCGAGTGTTTGTTGGTCTGGAAAGTTTTGAGAAGACTGGAAGTTGTTAAGCTCAAAATGGAAATGTATACTACAAGAGATGCGAGGCTCACAACAGCATCTGGAAACATTATGACAGCGAAACAACCACGGAAGCACGAGTACGTAATATCAATCAGTCACTTTCAATGCATCCCAGGCTGTCTACTGCGAGTCAAGAAAGAAGCTTTTGTGCTAGCAACAAGCGGCAGGCATACGCCAGCAGCAGGACGTTACGCATTGAATCTCGCAAACAAATCCGCTTACGTCCCAAACCTTCCCTTGCCATTAATTTTGCTTTGATAAGGCACTACAGGTCTACTAAACTCTGCCCGTCTTGAGATCTAGGTATACAGATGAAATATGGCAATAACGAAACGCTTTTTGTATTGTTTTACTATTTGGGTCGTCATCAGATATTGAGCATACTTCCAGCTCCCATGGTTCGGTAGACAAGACGAAATTCCGACTAAAATAGACGCCTTTACCACATCATGAAACTCTTATCGAACACATACATGTGGCTCTCATATATACTCCAAACTCTACATAAGAGGATCATGGTTGTTTTTGATGGTAAATGGCGAAGATCGAGGCGATTCATCACAAGGTTTGATGGGCGGGTGCGAACCCGCTGTAACCTGAGGCTCTCTTCAAAAGCATAACGCATAGTGTTTATTGTATTCAGATAAGGTAAAGGTTGCTGGGACCAGCATACGAAGAATGAAGAGGCCACGTGTAAAGAACCTATGAGTCACCGGGAGAATATGAAAAGTATGCGTGCTCCTACATCAAGCTTGTTAGAGCACCGTAGATTTGTGCGGACGAATATTTAGTAAGCCAAATCCAGAGTCATTTTCCCAAAAAGGGTACGTGAACGAGGGTATAGGTATGAAGTGTATTTGGAGGTGTTGAAGTAAGGCAGAAATCGGTTGCAAGTCGCCGATCCGAACTTGAGGGTATGAAAGTTCTTGAATGTTCTCAATACTCGCGAAACAGGGACGTAGCAAAGAGCCTTGGCCTTTATTCCCTCCCATCTCCTCGAGATATGATAACTCATGCAAGGCGATTTCCAAGATAGAATCTTTTGATTCACCGATTTTCAATCGGCTCCTAGAAATGGTGAGCAGGCAGTCCCGATGAAGTACGCTAATTGAAAAGCCATCAAAACCCTTGGGCTATGCTGCAGTGCCTTGCTCGAGGAATGTGTTACTTGGTGTATTACTCGAGTAAGCGCAGTGTACGACAAACTAACGACCGTGCCGACGGCCCGAGTCAATCAAATTCACAACCCAGGCAGGTTATTCCCGCGGATTCGCATCTCCCGGTGGTAGTTTAAGGGCATTGGTGGTGTGGCCAAGTCGAAAAACAGCCGGGCCGAGAACTGCTCAGCCACCTTTGTCTCGCGTTTCCAGACGTCATCAATATCACACCACCCAATACAAGACTCACCCTATTCACAATACCTACAAACCTTTGACTTGTTTGTGATTGCGATCACCTGTATCACCTGTGTCACCTCTGTAATCATTCACCTCCGGCACATTGCATTCATCATCACCGACGATGTTCATTCCAACTGCATCGTCGCTCGTCAAGCGACAAACGTAAGCTGTCCCTCCCCACTTTGCTGCGGGGATTTGGTGCTATCTGCCTCGTTTGAGAGACACATCGCTAACATGCATCGCTTCAATAGATGCTACAACAATGGGTTCGACGAAAATGATAACAACTGTTATTACTCTTCTTGGGACAACTGGGCTCGCTGGGTCGTGCTTGTAGTCATTATTGTCGTCTTCCTCATCATTCTCTTCCTATTCTCGTGAGTTCTTTCTCGTGTCACAACCTATTTCTTGCAGAACTAATATTTCCCAGCTGTGTCACTGCGCGACGTCGACGTCGACAAGGTCTTCGTCCATATCACGGCACCGGCTGGCTCGTCAATTCGTACCAACCCCAGCCGTATTACAACAATCAAAACCAATATCCTCAACAACCATCAAACAACTATAATTATGGAAATAACAATAATGCGCCTCCAGCTTATTCTCCGTCGAACACGGGATACTATGGCCAGAACTATGAAATGCAAGCTCCACAGAACGCCTACCATCCCGACGGTATGAGAGATGGGGAGCGAGTTTATGAACCACCGATTAGCCCGCCGCCTGGAAAGCCAAAGTTTGGAGGACCACAGACTGACGGAGTTATTCGGTAAAGAGCACAGCCGGTCATTGTCTTTGGATATGTCTGAGGAAGGGGCTCGGTGCCTGGCGCATTGGAGTTGTTGTCTGATGAGTTCTGACTTGGGAATATGAGGCTTTGTGCTTTTCTTTTGCTGCCACGTCGCAGCGTGTGACGAATAACAAAGAGTGGGCCTCTGGGAAGGCGTACAGATAGCTGTAGCTTAATGTCTGTTTCTCAAATCGACTGGGTTTGGGTCAACGTGCTTTGAATAATCGATCTCGATATGCAAGCAATCTAATCATTGAATTGGCAGTCTAATGAAGACCTCGAAAGATCAAATCAGTAGACTCCATCGGGGAGACCCTTGATAAAGATACGTAGCGTATTTTCTGAAAAGGCATTCGACAGACTTCTCTTAGTCAATGCTGAAATTGTGGTGGTAGTTCATACACGAAAGGGCTGATTCTTAGAGAATAGGCCACCGCCATAGGTTATTTCTTGGTTAACCGGACCATCAAATTGATAGCGCTTTGGAACGTGTCTTGATATCCGAAATCTCTTCTGGTATAAGTTGGCACGTCGATAAGCTGGATATTATCCTACTAGCACCTAGGGGTGTCAACGACGAAATCCTTGCTGAGCCAACACTCCGACTGGATTTGCCATTACGTGATCTCTTCTTAGAAGAACAATTTTGAAGACGGCAATGCAGATCAGTAGGGAAAGGTACAAGGGGATTTTACAAAATGAAGAGTAGATTTATGTCTTTGTCATCTTGTACATGCAGAGTCAGACACAACATTTAATGTTACTTTATACGTGTTACATGGGAATGGAGCAGGTTATGTGAGGACGATTACTGAACGTATCTCCATGATTTCCGCCGTTCAGGGGGAGGCACAGGATATGAGGATAAAAATGGCGGGCGCGTAGCGAAGCCACAATTTGGGACCCACCAGAGAGGCACGACAAGCTGAACCACAAACATGACATTACCTGCTGTGCTGAAATAATCATGCACAATTCATTTTGTTTTGGTGCGGCTTGCCTTGTGGCTGGCAGAGTTTAATCTTTGAGCCGATGAAATTTCCGGGAGATTCTTTGCCTGCCAAAGCATCAATTACAGACGTATCGTCCAGCTTGTGCTGCGACTTAGCAGTATACAAATTCGCAGAACTGCCACTCGACATGGGCGCCAATCTAAACCAAAGCTTGACTACGGTCGGGCACCGCCGTCGCGGATTATGGAACTTATGGGTCAGCTAGCTGTGCCGCTCATAGGGCCTGTATGTGCTCCATCCTGGATCCCCTTCGACGGAATTGATACGCGCTGGAGGGATTTGGCTGTCATCATGGTATATTTTTTCTCCGTCGAGTCTATCAAGCCATTTGTTTCGTCTATCTCTCTGTTCCTTTTCCTTTCGTCCTCTCTTTCGTAGATCATTCGTTATGTACATTTCGGATTCTTTCTTAGTCTGGCTCCTGGTGTTCTGTGTACAACTAATCTTAGGTCAGAATTCGCGAATGATCAGTATCTAACTAGGAAAAAAACTAATTTTCATTGATTTAGCAGCGTCCTCGGATGATGCATACACTATTTCTGCGTGTTCAACTCCAGCAAACGGTGTTGCAGTTTTGACAGAAGGGACTACGGCTCTGACTGTGACTGTTTCCAATGGTACTATGTTGGCGGGAAACTCCACACTCGGCCCTAGCTCCTATACGACGTGTTGGACTACCCAAAGCGCGAGCTCATCAATGTCTTTGAGCTCAACTAATATGGGCATTGGAAGCTTCATCGCCTCCGGTATAGGCATTCGGGTTGGATCCAGCAAACCTACCACAGCAAACACTACCAGTTCAAGCACCACCAGTTCAAGCACCACCAGTTCAAGCACTACCAGTTTGAGCACTGCCAGTTTGAGCACTGCCAGTTTGAACGCTACCAGTTTGAGCACTTCAAACGGTACCTCGTCCGTCAGAATTTTGGCCTCCAATATCTTAAAAAACGAGAGCGTAGACGCCTGTTGGACTCAGTGGGATCAGTTCTGGTCCTGGAACTCTGATCACGCCGGTTTTGTCACAACCACCTATCTCACCACAGAAACCGATTTGGAGACCGACAGCCCAGCTATAGGCCCAAGCACGACGAGCACGTTGACACATTCGTTGATATTGTCAGACGGAGGCTTTCCAATATCGACAATTAGTACATATACTACTACGGAAACGTTCATCAAATCTACTGGGGAAAGTCTTGTTACGAATTCCGACATTGAGACCTACACAGCAACCTCGGAGGTCTCAACCGTACTGGGTGGAGCAAGACCTTCCCCAAATTGTTCTTTGCCCACATACGTCTCCCAGTGCCAGGACGAGTGGGTGACCTGGGCTTCGAAACAAGCCGCAATACCTCCGAGCAATATTGCAAGCTGCCCTTTTACTGGTGGTCCGTACGAAATACTTCCAACCACTCTTTCATGTTACCAATCGGAATTCGCAGCCTCCACTTCATTCGCATCGATGCAGTTATCATCCAGCCCTGCTTGCACCCAAGCATCAATTACTGGAAGCGTTTGCAAGAGTCTGAAAGACGCGTACATAGCCGGCAGCACTAATCTCATAGAGTCCATGTCAGCTTTATACGATTTCGATACCTTTTCTCAAGGTTACTTGGGAGACGTTATAGGAGTATGGTCGACTTTCTCATGGCCAACTTCAGGATCGTTTGCGCCAGGCTGTACTCTTGGATGTGGTCCGTGTGCAGTAACAGGAGGTTCGGTCAGATTGGTCTATTGGCCGGCCACTGCTACCACACCTCCTGGACATAGTGGACCAGTAACAGCATCAGCGCTGGGCACCGTCTTGACAAGTCCAACGCTCTACATCTCCTACGCTACTTTGTACGCCTCCAATGTGTGCTCTGGAATCGGTGGAACTCACTACAACACCATTGTGCCAATACCAACCGCTTCAACACTCTCTAGTGTCTACGGCATCCCTCCTATCTTAGACGCCCACATATACGAGCAGATTAATCCCATTCAAGTAGCTACTGCGTCCTTCAACATCACTGACCTTAACAAACCCATACCCTACAGCATCTACCGTTCCCAACCCTGGTGCCAATCCGCCATCTATACCAGCAATATTGTCAACTCCGACAACACCAATATCACGTGTCCGCAAATCCGGCCTTATGAGCCGATCTTGGTTCCTCCACTTGCTGTTTTCACTAACATCGATCCGGCATGGTCAAGCTGTTCTGGTGATGTAAAGGGTTTGTATGACCCACCTTACGCCTTGCAAGCTCGATTTGGAGCGGCTGTGCCAGCGCCTGCGACAACCACATCAGGCTTTGGAACGCAAGGTCAACCTGCCACGCCGCTCAGCCAGCCAGATCTGGGGCAGCCGTCCAGCACGGCGCCGCCACATCCAAGCTCTACTACCCAGCCGAAGACTGATCCTGGAGCACAATCAGAATCGTATCCATCTGCTACTGGTTCAGACCCTGGCTCTGACCCAAACTCAAGCTCAGGCGTCGATCCTGGATCGAGTGTAGCAAATGGTGTGAGTGATCAAGATCCAGGCTCCTCGCCTTCCACAACCGCCTCTGCGCCTTTGCCTGGCGGAGCGAATCCGGGAAATGTCGTTCCCTCAATCATGGCTGGAGGAACAAATCCGAGTGCAAGCCCGAGCAATGGAGCCAACAGCGCATCCAATCGCGGTTCCGGATCCAATGGAGCAAGCGAGTCTGGCTTGTCTGATGGGAGTGACCCCAGTCTTAGCAATAGCGTTGGCGGGCTATCGGCGAGTGTGGAAGGTTCTACGCCCCAATCGAGAACTGGGGATCCACCTGGAGCGTCACCTGGAGAAGCAAATAGTGGGAGCGAAAATTCCGGTGTGGGAAGTCCTGTGGGATCAGTCACTACTTCGGGTGCCGATTTGAGAAGTGGAAGTGGATTAACACAAGGCAGTGAGACAAGAACTGGGGACCTAGAGACAGTAACAGGGGGTTCGGGAATTGATACACAAGGCTCTGGGCCAGGCGCGGGAGGCTCCGAGAAGGGTTCAGGATCTCCAGGCCAAGGATCGGTTTCTAAAGGCGGAACGGACCCAGGGAGCGCTGGATCAGATCCTGGATCATCAAGTTCGGAAACGGGTTCCGATGTTGGAGCAGGAGCAGTGGTGTCCGGAGTAAACTCTGGGCCTTCAAGCTCCGGTTCTGATTCTGGTAGTGGAGTAGGAATTGGATCTTCTAGTATAAGCTTGGGCTCTGCTCCAGGCAGCGGACCGGATGTCGGTAACTCGGATCCAAGTTCTAATGCTGATCCTGCATCTGGACATGCGGTGCCCTCATCTTCGATCGCCGTTGTTACTGTAGGCGAGCAAACAATCACTGCTCAACAAGGCCATCCACTCGTGGCCGGCGGCTCAACAATCACGCCTGGAGGTGCTGCTGTGACTATCTCTGGCCAAGTCATCAGTGTAGGCTCGAACGGGATCAACGTCGGTGAGAGCAATGTCGCATTCTCTGCAGCTTCCCAGCCAGCGGGTACAACCGCCTCAGAGCAGCCCCTCTTAACCCCAGCAGCCGTTGTCACTGTAGGAGGCAAGACCATTACTGCACAACAAGGTCATCCAGTTGTGATTGGTGACTCGACAATTATGCCAGGAGGTCCTGCAGTGACATTCTCCGGTCAGGCTTTTAGTGTGGGCTCAAACGGCATTAGCGCTGATGGTACCTACGCTTCGTTTTCTGCAGCTCCGCAGGAAGCAAATCCTGCCGCTTCAGAAGGCGTCCTCTCAACGTCTGCAGCCGTTGTTTCTATAGGAAGCCAGCTAGTTACTGCAGAACAAGGTCAACCAATTGTGGTAGGAAGCTCGACAATTACGCCCGGAGATCCTGCAGTGACCGTCTCCGGCCAAGTCATTAGTGTGGGCTCAAATGGCATTAGGGTTGGTGACAGCTATGCTTCCTTCTCTGCAGTCCCTCCACCGACGGATGCTGCAAGCTCAAAAGCTGTAAATGCTCCCAACTCTGGGCTGATGAGCGGTGTAATCTACAGTCTTGATGGACAAACATTCACCCAGCCCGTAAATTCACCGCTCGTGATCGGCGGACAAACACTAAGTGCAGGCGGTCCGGCTATCACCATCCAGCAAAATACCTTTAGTGTTGCATCAGGCGGTGCAGTAGTGGAAAATTCCGAAACGGTGCCAACGGTAGTCTTGAGTACGCAAGCTTCGAATACCATGGAGACATCGAGTTCGACGGTTCTGGCACCCACTTCAGATGGGGGAACTCCCAACGGATCTGTATCCGGATCAGATCAAGGTGCCTCATCGCCAAATCTAGCAAGCTTGGGGTCGTTGGAAGCAAGGAATGGGAAGCTGAAGAGTTATTTATACACTGTAGCGGCCTTTGTGATTTTGTTATTGCAATGATAGAGAGTTAATTGTGTGATCAAGGACTTTTTTAGATACCCGAAAGTACTTATGTAACATAATACAGTGTCAAAATCTCAATCACTGGGTGTTAGCTATCTCTTGGAAGCTTTCTCTGATATTGACTTTCTTCAGGGCAGTTCTAAAGGCTGCTTGTCGCGACTTATGCGAGTTTGGTAAAAGCCGAGAGACTCTACCGGGCCGGAGTGATGTTGTACTGCGCGATATGTGAAAAGGTGGAATACTGGCCAAAATTGCCGTGCCAGTTTCGATTGAGCAAGATTGGCGTCCTCTGTTACAAGACTTAGAGAAATCGTTCTTCAAGACAAATCCATCTCAACGAACACATTTTACAAGCTTCTAACAAAGCTGTAATACGATGTCTCGCGCCATTTTGAGCGAGGAAGGTAAGCGTGATCCGTAGCCATTAGGCAGAATTCTAAGTTGCTGGGTCGAACAATGATGAGGCATTCGTTACTTTGTGAAGAAATCTCAACAACTGAGAAATACTGGGCGTACAGGTATTAGGGGGACGATCACTTCAGATCTTAAGGATCAAGTTAGGCATCGATGTACGAGATCTACTAATGGAGCTTTACCAAGGCGCCTAATATCGCATGTGCTCTTGAAGTACCCAGATTAACTTCCGTTTAAGTTACAGTCGCAATGATCGAACATCCTGTTTCTAGGTGCTTTTAGTTATTTCATTGGTATTGGGTCGTTCATGCGATAGAGCTGTTGACATTTCTGCATGGGAAAAATAACTACATAAAAACTAATATGGATTATTATGCGTCCAAATGAATCCGTCTAACATTGGTGCATCATCCAGGTGTGTCGCCAATACACGGATTTCGAAGTGAATTTCTCCCTGTTCTGCTGCAGTTGGGAGAGTAAGAGAACTGCAAACCGTACAAGTGACTGGTTCCTGTAGATGATTGCCATCTTGGTCCACAGTCAAGATAGTAATCTGACCGGCTGTGTACGGTACCTCCGTTCGTCGACCCGCTGGATTATTTTGGACTAACACAACCCCGATACCTACAAAGCTGCCATCGCCCGCGGCTCGCCGTAAGTCCACTTTCATGAGCCGAGGCTCGTTTCTGAAAGTGCTTGGACAGCGTAGGAGCTCCTGAAAACTTCTTACACTCAGAGGGACGCACCAGGCCACACGTTTGCCCTCATGAGGTATATCAAGACATACATCATGAGCGGCACATTGCTCGTAAAATTCTTTGTGATATTTACGCCATATTCTGGGACGGTCGATACCACAACGGCCTTGGAAATTTTTGACATTCTCCCGTCTGTCGCAATAAGAGAACTTGAACTCATCGTATAGTGCATTCATACCTTGTTGCGGACAAACATTAGCAGGCCTTGCTCCGAAGGGTTGTCGCTTGAATAGTCCCGGATAGGCTATTGTAGTATTAAGATTATCAGAAACATAAACATCAGCGGTACTAATTTATTGATTAATACGTTGGAAGTTCACGCAGTTGGGTGGAAGGCTAAACTCAACAAAATGGAGAGTTCCATTTCCAAAAATAAATGGGGAATTATTCGTGGAAGAGGTATTCGTGGCTGGACTAGAGAGAGAGTTGGATAATATAGTGGAAAGCTCGGTCAGAAAGAGTATGATATAGAGAGCCCACACCGTCATTTTAACTCTTGCAAAATGCTCAAAGATTTCAGATTTAATGGAAGTTCCATACGCTACAGGACCGATTTTGTGTTTGAGACCTTAAGCAAGGTATTTGGGTACTTATTAACCGAACCTAGGGTATACGTGGCGGGTCCGTCTTCTTTAATTGATCCCTGCAATCGCTGTTAAAAGGATGAAAGGAACACGGCGTAGTGGAAGTTTGTCTGGCGCAGTTTGTCTGGCGCAGTTTAAGTTGTTGTATGGCTAATGGACGGCATTTGAAAGACTATCGTGACTATGAAATCGAAAGGTCCTGTATAGACCGGTAGCTTAAATATTGCAAATTCATTAGGATCAGGACCAGAATTCGTACTCTTGGCTGACTTTGGAGCAGGTCTTAACGTGCAACTGTATCAAGCGGAACAAGCAATTCACTAGCCGCTGCTATCGTGTTTTTGGTTGCGGGTCCGCAACGCCGAGTCTGGACTGCTTGCAAATGATGACGAGTTTTGCGCTACTCAGGAGAACTTGACCTTAGGACTCAACTAGATCCATGGGATATGGTTCTCTGGATGGACAAGGTAGTAAGGGTTGAGATCCGTGGAAGTCGGCTGATTGGAGGCTAGCCGTGCCCAAGGATCCACTTTTAGTGGATTCTCATCTCGTTCAGAGATGAGATCCCGCACGTAGCGCGTGCCTGACAGCTCAAATAGAATTACAGCTCAATCATAAAACGCGTCCAAATTTCATTTCATTTCTTTGAAATACGTGTAATTATCCAATTAAATGGCTGATTCGTATGAATTTCATAAAAAACGTATATAATTTATTTTTGAATAATTAATCAGCGAAAATAAATCCAAAATTATTATTATTATTCATATTTTTGAAATTTTTTATCAACGATTTCGAAATCGATGATTTAATATATAATCTAAAATGAAAAGATCTGAATTTAATCAAAAATTCATAAATAATCAGAAAATAATTTTTTGTGAATATCTCAATCTATTGGACCATTTTCGTCTGCCTACCAAATTACCTTTGATTCGTTAAATAATAAATTCAATTCTTATATGAAATCATATCGAACCAAATATATCACCATTTATTATTAATGAAAATTGAATATATCGCTTTTTGGATCGCCATTCAGAATATTCTAAAATATAAATGAAAATTGTTAAAATTGATCATTATTAAATATATAATTTCAAAGAATTTGAAAAATATTTTGATGAATTTCGAAAAATAATAAAATAAAATGAAATATAATAAAATGATATTTATAATTTAAATGAAATAGATTTTCGTATTAATATCAGATAAAATCAATAAATTATTATTAAAAAATCTAATCATTCTATTTTTATTTCAAATCAAAATATTTAAAAATTTATTATTATTTATGAAATCATTTCAAAAAATGATATTATTTTATTTCTATTTTTAATTCTTTTAGAATAATTTATTTTGAAATCATAATTTAATAATTTTTTGAATAATAATATTATATTAATAATTTCAAAAATAGATTATTTAAATAATAAATTAATTTTTGAATGATTAAAATATTTTATCTTTCATTTATCAATAAAATAATAAAAAATTTATCATTTTTTATTTATAAATAATTATGAATCGTATTATATATATAAATTTTTGATTTATTATCAAAAAAATAATATCATTTAATTTATATTATTTTTTTTATTTAATTCATTTATTTCAATTTTTAAATATTATGATATTTTAATTATTAAAATATTATTATATTGAAATTATTATAGAAATGATTCGATCGGATTATACGAATTTCAATAAAATTGAATTTCTAATTATAATTATATTTATTCATATAGATATATTCAAATATAATATAATCATTTTAATATGGGCTAAAATAGAATTTATTCCATTTCATTCTGATTTAATTTTGGCCAAAATTCGATAATTATAATCTGAAAAATCTTTAGTATATCGAATATTTTCATCATCATCAAATAACGTAATTAAAATATCTTATATAATTCGAACGTTTTGTTATCAAATAAATTATTTTTTTGAAAATAATTCAATCAATATTTTAATATCAAATCATTTTAAAATATTCATTAAAAAAAATTTCCGTCAAATAGAATTAGATATCTAATTTATTAATAATTTGGCCAAATTAAATACTAATCATTTAACACGATAATAACGTCAAAAATATAATAAATATTAGATCAAATATTATAATCCAATTTTAATGGAATTTGAATGTTTAATGATTCAACAATATTGAATAAATGAACGAAAATTATTAAAACGATAAATTAAAAGAATAAATAAAAAACAAATAAACGTAATAAAAATATAATTCAAATTCATATTAAGACAATTAAAAATCAAATTAAAAGATAAATATATCGATAAGAATAAATGGACATCAGCGCGATAGAAACAGTATAAAAATTAGCTATTCATTTCATTAATTATGATTGAGCTGTAATTCTATTTGAGCTGTCAGGCACGCGCTACGCGCGGGATCTCATCTCTGAACGAGATGAGAATCCACTAAAAGTGGATCCTTGGGCACGGCTAGGTGATTTCTAGTAAGGCAGCTTCTACCGAGTAAGGTAAAGATTTGCGACTGTCTTGCTTTGAACAGCCTGACCACAGATTGAGCAGAATGCTGGGGTGCCTACTTTGCGATATCTCAGCACACCTCGCGAGCGCTGAAACGATGCTGACAGCTTCGAACAGGGGCTTTAGAAATTCTGCTAACGAGAATTTCATTTCATCGCCGACACGACAGTCACCTAGCCCAAAACCAAACATTTCCTTCGTAGCCGCTCGGATAAGAAATCCTTCAAACCTATCTCTGCCAGAGGTAGAAATCATAACCTTAGCGACTGGTGAAATATTTGCAAGAAGAGGCAGGAAACGAGCGGCGTCGAGAATCAACTGTAATGGGATTTGAAAGAAAGGACCAGTGCATGTTAGGGCACGAATAGCTTCTCGCATGTGCGAATGTTGGCCTGCAAATAGTAAAAGGAAGACATGAGTCGAGATGGCGAAAATAATATCGGGTCTGGCTTCAAGCAGGGTGTCCTTGGCTTCCCTTTGGTGAATGCTATTCTATCGTCAAGAGCCAGGCAATGACAAAGACAAAATGTGTTATATCAGTAATATAGCATATTGTACCAAAACTCGTCCAACAATGCTCCCACGACAGCTTTGAGATGCCCTGCAACTGAATTCCGGACAGTTGGCACACATTTCTGGAACAAACGAATATATTCGTCCCGGCCAACGGCTGTGTGGAACAGAATCTGATCCTGCCTGTTTTTTGTTCGAATCAGGAGGCGATGAAGTGTCATATCTCTCTGAGCACTGAAAAGGCGGAGAAGTGAATAAATTACGGACCTCAAACCACTATCAACGACACGTTGTGCTGCAGATTTCTCTGCGTCATTGGATATTGAAGATATCCGGCTGCCACACGGTGCTGCGTATCTTTGCGCATACCTCTTGTTTCCCCATCTTCGACTGGGATACTAAAAGCTTTGATAAAGCTCAGTCAATGATCTTATCTTCCAGTCTTGACCACACCCTACCAGTGCGCGGACTCTAAGATTGGATCTCCTAGGATCGGGTCTCTCACTAGGCGGATGTTGAGATCGAATTCCCCAGATCTTGACCTCTTGAGGTTCTAGATCCGATCCTTAGTTTATCTACGGTCACTTAGCAAGCATGGATTTGAGGGAGTCATGGCAAGAGTTTCCGTCTTGGAAGCCGGCCGGCTCTCATGAACCTGTAATTATGCCACGGCGAACCCCTTCTCAAAGATCCGACTGAGCTCGAGTACAATACGAACAGTGAAAACAGTATTGCACCCAAATTGCAAGGCTTTTCTCATTGTCAACTCTCTGACGGTTCTACTGTCGTAACCTTTGCAGCAAATGCATTACATCTGCATACAATTTTGCAGCATGTGTCCTTCAAAGTCAATTTTGTTCCAGCTTTCTGCCTATATATCTAGTGAGAAGACCTCCAATATGATTATAACCACCTGCCAATACCCAATTATTCATTGAGAAAAGGTCTCGAGACATCTTTCGCCTACCTTTATTGAAGGCGTCCGATATTTCCAGACAAGGTTTACCATTATCTGATCCTATTCCGATGCGATGCTCCACAAACCACCGTAAGAATCCAAAATGGCCGTGTCTGTGATCTGGAGCACCCCAATACAATTTCGGGCCATTACGAATATAAGATTATTTCCAACTGTGTAAATGGCAAGTTAATTGTACAAAATGAAGAAGGGGATCGTCCTGTATCTGCACTGCAGATTCACAAAAGCCAAAAAATATTCCGAAAACTCCCTCTGCATGCTAAATTGTCAAAACACCATCAAAATGACTCGAAAACCGAAACTCCAAGCTGTTACATCGGAGAGCCCCTCAGCTGACCAGCAGCCCGTTCCCGCAAAAAGACTCTCTTTGCATGCAAAGTCGTCATAAGAAGAACTCCAAAAAAAAACCATAAAACAAAATCGCAGCCTATACCCCTGAGGGGAGCCTCATCTAATCAGCGCCTTAGCTACCTCTGACGACGCTGTTTTCCCTTCCGCTGATCTGCCGCCTCCGCGCTCGAGCTCTTCTCTCGGGCTCGGCGCTGGGGCTCGCCTGAGCTTTGAGGCGGTGGCGGGCGGGTAGCCGTAGCACTCTGGCTAGCCCCAGCAGCAGCAGCGGAAGGCGTCGGGGTCATGGGAAGCTGTGCTGGAAGCTGCTGCTGCAGGGATCCCAGCTGTCGGAGTCTGAGCATCGTTTCTGCCGGGTTGCGTCGCCAGCGCTCGATCTCGAAAGTGACAGCCTGATCGTACGCGTTCCAGGCCTCCATCGCCATCTCGGCAGAGGTGATCAACACCTCTATTGGGATTTGCGATAGATCGCGAGGAAATCTGGCAGGTTTCGGGCCAACTAGGCTCATGATATCTTGTGGGGCGCCTTTGGCGGCCGCTTGTAAGACTTTCTCGACGACCCCATCATTTTTACGACTGATTTCGCCGAGAAGGGTCTGGTACCTACGGTGTTGAGCTTGATCCGTTTGTCCCTGGGCCTGTGCTGCCTCGGAATTAGCTATCTCTGCTTCCATTTTAGTGCCAAGCTCCCCAAATCGCTCTTGTTGGATTCTCATCTGATCTTGCCGGCGTCTGATCTCGTCTCGTATTTTATCCTATTGCCGACGATGGTCCTCCTCCATGCGCTTTCGGGCGGCTTCCCTACGAGATAGTTCTATTTCACGGTCACGCTGTTCCTGCACTAAGCTGTCTTGTATGCGTTTAATTCGCTCTCTTTCTTGGTCAATCTGGCTTTAATTCTGCTGGATCTGCGCCATACTCCATGGTTGGTGACTGGACTGGGCTTGCTGAGCTTGCGCCGTAGCTTGGGATGGTGCTGCCCGTAACCCCATTGCTGCGTGTCCGCCTGCAGAGGGGCCAGCCTGGCGACCAACTTCCGGTTCGCGCTGATATTGAGTTGATGATCTTGGAGGACCAGCCACCACTTGCTGTTGGGTTCTTGTGGCGGGGACTTGGCGGGATGAGCCAGCTACTACTGGTAACTTGCCAGATCCAGTCTGATGAGATGAAGTATCGGGACTAGGGATCGGATAGACTTGATCACGTCGTTTTATCCCTTCCAACTTGTGTGGTGCTTCTTTGCTTTGGAAAAATGGTTCGCCTGTTAAAAGTTAATTTTTCACGTCGAGGAATACATGTACAACTGTACAACCGGGTACATACCGTTGATCCTTCCACAACCGTGTTTGAAGAAAATTTCCGCTTCAACTAAGCCTTCCAAAAAATCAACGCGATTAACGCCATTGTGCTGCTTTGCGAAGTCAATGAACCTTTTTCGTGCTTCAAGATAGCTATCCTGGCTAAGTTGTTCCGCTAATTTTATATCAGAAATGCGCTCGCGAAGCTGGGTGGCATCGTGCGTGGTGAGGTGCAGCGCATCTATCTCTACCTCTATTCCGTTTTTGTCTTCACCCTTGAGATGGTGGATTCTGCGAGCTTCGTGCAGGATCTGGATTGCCTCAGGTACTTCAATGCCCACACCACCACCCTTGCTCGAACCAGACATCGGAAGGATTAATGAATTGGATAATAATGAATAGTCCGTAAATAGGATAATAATGAATGGATTATTCAAATTATTCTAATTCAAACGTTGTTTTTTGTTTGACTATTCTAATTAGAGCTAGTACGACCCATTATTCATAAATTTGAATTGATTGAATTGTATAGAGACGTCCATATATTAACATGAATTTGATATAATCAAGAGTGAAATTAAGAGGAATTTTTGACTTTCGTATAAAATTTTGTCTGATCATTCTTCTATCTCAATATCATCCAAATCAAAATTTGAAATGTTGTTTTGAATCCAATTTTTTAAATATTCAATTCTTTCAATATTTTCAGGATTAAATCTTATATAATTCCAATTAATCGTATGACGAATTTATAAGAAGATTTTTTCTGATATATTATTCATAATTAAAATAGAAAATATTTCAATCGCAAAACGAGAAAAAGATGGATATTTAATTTATTATTGATTTTTATATCATTATTATAAAAATGAAAATTTTCCAAATTTATATGGTTTATTTTGATAATATAATTGATATTCATTTTTATTCTTTTTTTATATATAAAATTTGTTTTATATATTTATAATAATATTATCATACAAAATTGTTTAAGATTATTTCACCGGAATTCTTGGACGGATATCTTCGTATAAAAAAGGTTCAATAATATTATAAATTATTTGATATTCATTTTAGAGAAATTGAATATTTTGTAAAATTGGATATTTCCATTATTCTGGCCAAATTTATTGAATATAATTTGTATGATAATATGAATGAAATATTAAGATTGTGATATAATATAATAAATCATCTGAAATTTCATAATATTTTTAAAATTTGTTCTAATTAAATTTAATTCGTATAATAAAATCTAGATTCGTATCTTTTTTTTTATTCTAATTTTATTAATTTTTATTATATAAATATAAATTTAAATTAATTTATATATATCAAAGAGATTTCAATATATATAAATAAGATATCCATTTATTCTAATATTTTATCAATATATGATTGATTATTTTTAAATATAAAAATTATTATACGAAATGGCGCTAAAAATGTATGAATAATATGAAAATATTTCCATTTATATATATTAAAAAGATCAGATTTTAAAATTTTAAAATAAAATTTTATATATTGATCAATTTATAATTCATAATTGATTACAATTTTAAAAAAATTGAATCAAGAATTCTATTTTATATAATTATTTAATAAAAATAATTTTTTTATAAAACGTTTGAAATCTTTTATACGAATTGATGAATTTTGACTATAAATAATAATATTATAAAATTTTTCAAAAATTCCCATTATACGAAAATGATTTATTTTTTTCTATTATTAATATTTATTTAATTCAATTCCATTTTATTCTTATTAATCGTACGATTTTATAAAAATAATATTCATAGAATTTTTAAAAAAAAAATTTTATATAATAAAATTGATGATATGATCTAAATAATGAATCCTTTATTTTTATGGATTCCAAAAAATTTTATATATTTTGAATTTTTTATTCATCGTATAATACAAAATATCATTTATATTAAAATTATCTCTAATTATAATTCCAATTTTATATTTTATTTTATATTTTTAAAGAATTTAATCAATAATTATTCATTAGTTCTTTTCTGAATGGCCAACTATTATATAAAAGACTAGAAGAATTTTTCGAAATTTGAAATTATTATTCATATAATGCGCATAAATTGCGAGAAAAAGAAAATGATTGAATGAGGTCCAGACATCAATTAAAAAATGAATATTGATTAAAATAAATTGGAATTCTTTTCGTATAAGATCTTTTTATTATATGAATTATTTTTTCATATATGAGATAAGAATTTTAATGTTTATTGGAATATGTCCTATTATCGCCGAATTCAAAATTGAAAATAAAATATGAAATTCTGGTCATTCAATTAGTCAAAAAAAAAGACTTCGTATAATCATTAGATTGACTAATATTTTATAAAAAATCTCTTATTTTCGTTGAAATGCCTTCTTATATATCAAATATTTAAATTCATTTATTTCATACGTATCTTCTATAATTCCATAATAAAGATCCAAAAATTGAAAAATAGAAATTTGTTTTATATGAGATATATGAAAATCAATATGAATTTCATACTGAATCTTGAAATGACTTTAAAAATTAATTATGACAGTTATTTTATACAAACAATTCTCAAATACGTAATAAAAAATTGTTCTATTATTTTCTCTTTCAGACTCGTCCTTTTATGATTTGCGAATGTATTGATGGATAACAGAGGTTTATTTTCGACCCTTTTTTCATACATTCACAATTTCAGAAAAAGGAGTGATAAAAGAAGCTTCAGAATTGGATGCCATTTTACGAAAATCTCGTACAAGAATAAAATGAAAAAATTTTTTTTTAATGTGAAAACTAATTCGGACAATCGGATAAAAGTCGGGATAACATTGGATAATTTATCCAATCCAATTCTAATTCATTAGTTATGAATTATTCAAATAATTAATAATACCCGCTTATCATTCCGATGTCTGGCTCGAACCACCACCCATGCCCGAATAAGAACGTGCTGCCCAGGATGCCGCGGTTCGTCGCTTTGATTGGTCGTCTTCCATGGACAATAAAATAATATGTGCCACCGCCCTCGCCCGATCACTGACTTTCTTCCTTATTGAAGACTGGATTCCCTTTCGCCCCAAACCGTCCAGATTTCTATAGACCTCCACAATGACATATGTGTGCTGGGTTTTGAGATCCTTCCAAAGGTGCCGATAATCCAAAGCAGATACTGGCTCTTCTGGTGCAAGAGTGGGCACATTGTTCTTAGGATTTTCCAGTAACATCTGGAGGGACCTGATTACCTGTTGGAGGACTGCTCCTAAATCGGCTTTCGGGGCCATTGCAGCAGCAGCTTGATAGATAGAGTCCTCTTTGATCTACCTGTGGCACGTTTTCGCACTTTCTCTGGCAGCCAGCTGCAAGAGAAGAATAGTCTTTCTGGAGGGCTGAAGCAATGATGTAGTATGACCACAAACCTTATTGAGGTAAGCCTCGAGATCAGATACTTTTCGTATTGGAATTGAAGAAATTTAGATGCTCCTCCATTTGGATGGACTTCACTCGCTTCTTATAACATCTTCACGGAGTCACTCCATCAGACAGAGCTAAATTCACTGAACAAATGTCTTTTAGTCACATTCGTGACATACTACAGATTCATCAACGTGAGACACAGTTTTAAGCTGGTTGCGTACACATGTTTCATTCTATTGTTATTCACAATTATGTATAGCTATCTTTCGAGACGAAAGTGACGATGAACTCAGACTAGGCAGCGTAGTCACCTTGTGATTTTGGTCCGTAGAGTCTGCACATTCACAGATGTTGAAACGAATATCACTTTGGTCATCTCATCACATTTCGATGTCACATCACTCTTACGGAATATTCACAGAGATGATGTTTGGATCATCTCGACATGATTACCATCAGGTTTCTATTTGTGGCAGTCGAGGAAATGAACAACAAAGCGAAACCTTCTGTCCAGCTGGAACGAATGTATTTCCAGTTGGCTCCTATTTCAGATGACTCTGAACTCAGGGTAATCTCATGCCATTCACCAACCATGACTGAAGAAGATATGTCATGCTCACAGTGCCTTCAGAACCGGATATCATAGTGGAAACAGAAGACACTGTTTGTGTACGATGTGGTTCCAAGGTGTCATCACCATGGATCTAAGCGTGCAAGCCAATTCATTTCTTAGCGAAGTCAATTTTGTCTGATAGCTACGCTGTATATTCGTGAAGTCGCCTCCGATGTATACAAGGTCTATTGATAATTTTGAAATGGTCCTTGGAATCGATGAGCCAGAGGGCATGAGCCCACGACATTGGTGTACAATACGAAATACATCGTAGATAGCCTCACTTATCTAAGCCAATGTGATTGGGTCCCGTGAAAACAGGGGTTGGTTAGTTCCCGCTGCATTGCCAACGCATCAAGCATGCCCTTGAACATCGCGCGTCATTTTTCTCGTCCTCTTCTTTTCCCCTCCAACTTCTTCAATTGCAAGAGAATTTGGAGTGAGATTTTGTCTGGATAGTCTCATTCTCCAGGACTAATCCAAGCAAATCGCTCCCATATCCGCGCCTCTCACATTTGGCACAACGAGCATCACGGCGCCTCTCTGCAAAACATCAATTGGCAGGCACGTGTTTCAGCCAGAGATAACCCTGGCCAGCAAATTGTATTATGGGTTTCATTTGCTATGCTCTCGTAATAAGTTTCGCCTTGAACAAAAGAAAAGAAAAGAGTTTGCTGCAACTTGTGCAGTAGTGATCCATGTGGGCATCTACGCATTATCCCATGAGCATCAGATGTCAAAGAAAACAACCGTCAAAGCGTGGCGTGAGCAGTCGAAATTTAGATGGCCATTGCTGGCCTGCAGTCACATGCTGCTTTGTCTTTCCGTCACGTCGTCGCATCATTAAAAGTAGTGTCGTAAAAAGCTGACATGAACAGTGGCAACGCCTAGGCTTCTAACCACTCCAGCCAAGACCACCAACACCATCTGATTTGCGTCAGCTCCATGTTAAGGATCCTAAATCGTCAGGAACGCGGTATATTACCACCAGGGTAGTCGAAACGCACGATTATTTTTTCGTTCGAGCAATCAACCACTGCAACACAGCGTCGAGGTTTGTTTCCTCCTTGGCGCTGATGCCGTAGCAACTCACCTCACGGTGATTTACTGCCTTGAGGTTCAATACTTCGATGAGCTCGTCTACGGTGCAATGCTCGGCCAGGTCAGACTTGTTACCGAGCACCAGGAGAGGGATGCCTTCCAGTGCGGGCTTTTCGAGCAGGAGCTGAAGCTCTTCCCGCGCGACTGGCAGAGCGGCGCGGTCAGCTGAGTCAACAATGAATCTGCAAGGTCTCATTAGCTTGATGCGTAGGCCTAAATGCATCTCGCTCCAAAAAGGCCTTACACAATGGCGTCAACACCTCGACAGTATCTCTCCCACATTGAACGGAAGCGAGGTTGACCTCCAAGATCCCAGCTGGAACGTCATCAGTATCCTCACGTCAACTGGTTTTGGACAACGAGAGAGGCTGCTCTATGACTTGAAGTCGATGGACGACTCTGCGCTGGTAAGCTTTGAGACTTACCACTTGAGCGTCACATGGCCTTTTTGGACGCGTTTCATGTTGAAGCCAACAGTCGGAATTGAGCTATGAGGTCATGATTAGTTGACGATCCCGTCCGACGATTCCCATCTGTCGCGACAATGAATCAACGCCAGGCTGAACATACTCAATCGTGAACTCGCCGCCCTACATGGAGCATATTAGCTGGACACATTGTGAGGCACCAGTCGTTTTTTTGGGTCTGGCTTAGGATGATGTTGATACGTACAGCGAGGACTCTCAGCAAAGATGTCTTGCCTGCATTCTGCAGCCCGATCATGGTAATGTCCATCTCTGTCTGCCTGGATGATCCAAGAAGCCATCATCAGCTTTCAGTCTGTATCGAACGAGTGCAATCCAACCCATTTTCGCATCACCGTTTGTGGCGGTGAGAAAGCGATGGGCACGATGAGCAAACGCGAACATCAAGCAGAACGCGCTTACCAGAAGAGCCTCAACAACCAATCATAAATCCTGCGAAAGAACCCCGCCATGATGCCGATGTGCGATGACAGCGAGTCGATGGGTTGGAAGGTAAGCGTGGAAGAGATGGTGCCTTGGTTCTATGAGCCGATGAACCAGTCGTAGGCACAGAAGACCGAAAAAGCGTGACGGGAATTTAGCTCTGGCGCCGGAGCAGAATCCTGGCCGCACCGAGGCTCCCTCTTGACCTCACGCGATGGGGCACACACGCACACGCACACAACAAAAAGCTGTTTGATTGCGAGCGACCCCACGGTTGCGGTCTGGGTTTTGGAAAGGCGGGGCGGTCCGGTCTAGCGTACCTTGATCGGGAAGAGTTGGTTACCCTGTGGAGGTGTAGTGGCCCGGGCCCAGCAAGCCTCTCTCCGAGGTGGAAGGGCGAGCAGCGAGCACACGATGCTTACCGACACGGCGGATGGGAAGTGCAAGAAACGGGGACGCACAACTGGGCGCTGGCCGGCAGTGGGGAAAGGGTGGGGGAGAACAGAGAGACAGGCCCGACCCCACAACGTCTTAAACAAAGCTCGAGGCGCTGCGTTTGTCACACCGGGTGCGCGCGACAGGGCAGGTACTCATAGCCTACAGCAAGCAGATGAAAAAAAGTGAAGCTGCTCGAAGTCGCTTGACCTCGTCTTGTCACATAGTTACATATGCAGTTGAGAGCTAGTTGCCGGTAGTAGGATCTTCCATGCTTGCAGGTCGCAGCCGCGGTCTCATCTCCCACTCCGCCTGTTAAATCTCCGGACAAAGGCCACCACACGATGTGGCATGATGCAAGATGCCCTGTGTGGCTCTAAAACAGAGCAGCCGACCAGATTCAGAGATGATGGCGTGGGTGCGGGCGCAGATGATGAAGGTTCGCAGGTTCACTATCGCGTAGCCCCGCACTAACAGGTTAGCCGAGTGCGGCGATAGCCTGATACCGCATCTTGACTTTTTTTTTTCCATCATGCTAGTCGCCGACCACTGCAAATCTACCTGCGCTCCATGCATTGCGGCTCGGAATCCTCTTCCGATAGAGAAGCTCTGTTGCAGTCATGATGGTTCACCTGACTTCTTTGTAACTTTATCCGGTCTTTTGTTTCAATATCGCCTCCATTAACATTCTCCACTACTTATATCATGGCCCCGGCTCGAACGTTACCTACTGATAAAAAGACTGATATTAATTGGGATAATAACTTCCATACTCATCGTCGTCATAAACTGTTCAAAGCTCCTCCCCGTGACCATACTGCCTACCCATCCCTCACCGATGCTGTGGAGCCACACATCAAATCCTTTAATGCCATTACCGAACGAGGTGGGATTCTCGACCTTGGTTTGCAGGACATTGGCACAAAAGAATTCCTTGATGGCGATGCAGATCCTTTGAATAATACGGAAGATGCTGCCAGTGCCTCCGACAGCAATCCAAACATCACGCCAGCGGCATCCACACCAAGACAAGCGCCAAGGAACAAGCTTTCTGTCAGGATAAAAGATGTGATGATAGAAAAGCCAAAACTACCTGTGAATAACAAACATGCCTTGAACAGAGAAATCACGCCTGCTGAGGCGAGGGAGAGATATTGCAGCTACAAGGCAAAGTTGAGGGCCAGGGTGGAATGGAAAATCAATAATGGAGACTGGAAGAGTGCTGTCAGAGAGTTGGGCCAGGTGCCTATAATGTTATGCGTAGGTCAAGTCACAATTGTAACTTTCGTCGCGGTTTGGGTACAAACTTAAAGCAGTTTGGTTTACTCCTGGACGATTTCAAATAGACGTTCCAGATACGATTAGATATCGTTAGGCGAGTATACCAACTCCGGATGCTGACTTTTTCCAGAGTAACAGATGCCATCTGGAGAACCTTCCGCCTGAAAAGCTAGTCCACCGAAAGGAAGAGAGTGATGAGCGTGGTGGCTACTTCATTGTCAATGGCAATGAAAAGCTCATTCGCATGTTGATTGTCCAACGGCGAAACCACCCAATGGCCATCGTCCGACCTTCCTTCCAGAATCGAGGACCAACCTACACCAAGTATGGAATTTCGATCCGTTGCGCACGGCCCGATCAGAGCTCTCAAACTAATTTTCTGCACTATTTAAATGATGGAAATATCACATTCCGGTTCAGCTGGCGAAAGAGCGAGTACATGGTTCCTTTGGTCATGATAATGAAAGCTCTGGTGGACACCAACGACCGCGAAATTTTTGAGGGCCTCGTAGGTCCAGCAGGGGACGAAGGACTCAAGGATAAGCAGTTCGTGACAGAGCGTGTAGAGCTGTTACTAAGAACATATCAAGCATTTAACATGCACAGCAAAGCCAAGACGAGAGCATATATTGGCTCAAGGTTCCGACCAGTGCTTCGTTTGGCTGAAGATCGGACAGACGAGGAAGTGGGGACGTACTTTTTGAGAAAAATTGTCCTCCCTCACTTGGGTTGGATCAATGTTACCGAAGCACAAGACGACGATAAATTCCGCATGCTGCTGTTCATGGCACGCAAACTGTACGCTCTCGTAGAAGGAGAATGTGCGCCAGATAATCCCGACACAGTGCAGAATCAGGAGGTTCTGCTTGGAGGCTTCCTTTACGGTATGATTCTCAAGGAAAAGTTGGAAGAATACCTGGAAAGCATCAGAAGGCCACTGGCCGTATGGCGAGCTACAAATGCAGGTGAGACATACTTGGGACAAAAATTCCAAAAAGAGTTTGTTTCCAAAGGTCTGGGTGGGACTACAGAGAACATTGGAGCGAATATTGAGAACTTCCTGTCGACAGGCAACATCACCAGTAGCAGTGGACTAGATTTACAACAAGCTTCCGGATACACCGTCGTGGCCGAAAAGATCAATTTTTATCGTTTCATCAGTCACTTCCGAACAGTTCACCGAGGCAGTTTCTTTGCAGAGTTGAAAACAACCACCGTACGAAAGTTATTGCCCGAAAGCTGGGGTTTCTTATGTCCAGTGCATACACCAGATGGTAGTCCATGCGGGTTGCTTAACCATTTGGCACATAAATGTAAGATTGCTACCAAAAAGGTGGATGCTTCAGCTGTACCTGATCTTATTATGCAAATGGGAGTTTCACCCCGTGCAAAAGCCTCTCTTGACGAAAGCGTGGTGGTCATTCTTGACGGCCGTATCCTCGGCTTTTGCCATCCTAAACAAGCCAAAACTATTGCTGATAGCCTACGACACTGGAAAGTCGCAGGCGAGCACGGAGTACCACGCGAGCTCGAGATTGGGTATATTCCCAACTCCAACAAAGGTCAATATCCAGGCGTGTATATGGGCTCGACGGCTGCGCGCATGTACCGTCCGGTCAAATACCTTCCTCTAGATAAGAGAGACTTTGTGGGACCTTTTGAACAGCCCTACATGTCGATTGCAGTCCGCGATGAAGAAGTCGTCCTGGGTGATACGACTCATGTCGAGTTCGACCCTACCAACATTCTCTCAATAGTTGCAAATATGACCCCATTCTCCGACTTCAACCAATCCCCTCGAAATATGTACCAATGTCAAATGGGTAAACAAACGATGGGAACTTATGGTACAGCAATCAGATATCGGACAGACAACAAATCATACCGTCTTCAGACAGGGCAAACACCGATCGTCCGACCTCCATTGCACAATGTGTACGGTCTTGATAATTTTCCTCAAGGCACCAACTGCGTCGTTGCCGTTATTTCTTATACAGGATACGATATGGACGACGCGATGATCATCAACAAATCTGCACACGAGCGAGGCTTTGGCTACGGGACCATTTACAAAACCAAGAAAATCGACATTCTAGAGGACAGCAGGCAAGGTGGCGGCATCCGCATCACCAAGCTCTTCGGCTTCGCACCAGGCGACCGCATCAAAGCCGAAGCCCAAGAAACGCTCGACACCGACGGCATCGCGCGCGTCGGCGTCAAAGTGCAAGAAGGCTCGTACCTCGCGGCCTACCACACCGTGCAGCTCGCGGCGAACGGGAAATGGGAGGCCAAAGACGGGCGCACGCAATTCGTCAAATACAAGGACAGCGAAGTTGGCTACATCGACGAGGTGCGCGTGCTGGGCGCCGACAATGGCAACGAGCCCTGCCAGGCGCTTCTCATCAAGTTCCGTATCCCGCGCAGCCCGGTCATCGGCGACAAGTTCTCCTCGCGTCACGGCCAGAAGGGCGTATGCTCCGTCAAGAACCCAGTCACCGATATGCCTTTCTCTGAGTCCGGCATGCAGCCCGATGTCATCATCAACCCGCACGCATTCCCCTCGCGTATGACCATCGGCATGTTCATCGAGTCCATGGCGGGAAAAAGCGGTGCCCTACACGGGTTTCCGCAGGACGGCACGCCCTGGCAGTTCGACGAGGACGATTGTACCGCGGTCGACTACTTTGGCCAGCAGCTGAGGAAAGCAGGGTACAATTACTACGGCAATGAGCCTATGTATTCGGGCATTACGGGCGAAGAGCTTGCGGCGGATATCTACATCGGCGTCGTGTATTATCAGCGCCTGCGCCACATGGTCAACGACAAGTTCCAGGTCCGCACCACGGGGCCCGTGGATCGCATCACGGGACAGCCGGTGAAGGGACGTAAGCGCGGTGGCGGTATCCGTATTGGTGAGATGGAGCGCGATGCGCTGCTTGCGCATGGCACGGCGTTCATCCTCCAGGATCGCTTGATGAACTGCAGCGACTATGTCCGTGCGGCGATCTGTCGGCAGTGTGGGTCTTTTCTGGGGGTCGGTTCCTCAGTCGATAATTATGCGAGGAGGAGAGAGGCGACGGGGGAGATGAAGTGTAGGAGATGTGCGAAGTTGTTGTGGGCGCCGAAGAAGGAGAAGGAAGGGGGAAGGACGGGGAAGAAGGTCCACCAGGTGGGCCAGGGGGAGGATTTGGACTTAGAGGCGGATGATGTTTGGGAGGATGGGAGGATGAACAAGTTCCGAGGCGGAGATGATGTTGCGGTTGTGGCGGTGCCGGGGGTATTGCGGTATCTTGATGTTGAACTGGCGGCAATGGGTGTTAGGATGCGATTCAAGGTCGAACCATGAGATGTGAGTCGGTCGTAATACTCGATATGGCGCACGAGATGTCACTCAGATGATCGGGCCTGAATGTGGCTGGTTGCTGGTCTGATTCTGGGCCTGCTGTCTAGAAAGGTGGTTAGGTAGCCTGCCTCAAAGCATTCACGCAGTCTTTGGGGATTGTGAAGTCACTGACCTTGTACGGGTCATCTTCTTCCACGACTTCATCTATGGAAGAATGGTTATACCATAGACAGAGGTATCTGATGGAGATCAAATATATGATTATCAATGGATGGTGAGGTAACTAAGTATTACCATGGCATAGCCTTATAAAAGTTAAGCTTGATATAAACTACGCAAGGCGCAGCTCTTGCACAGATTAATCGCCTTTCCCATCTACAACGCCATCCCCGCCCTACACACCAGCATCAAGCGCATATACAATGCCAGACGTTCAAATCAGATGGAAACTCTGAACTTGCAAGACTCACGTCAACCATTCCGTGAGAGTCGGTAAGCGATTAGTGCCTATGTGGCCCCAGATTATAGCTACCATCTGCCTAGTTATTATCCAACACAGTTTAACAAGGCAATCGATTCACTCTGCAGCGGTACGTAGGCGCAATGATATCCCGCCGCTCCGTAATGGCCGTTTCCTCGTGCACCAAAAAGTTGGTCATCATTGAGGATTGTGCATCCTCGGTAAGCAGCACTGTTCAGAAATCAACGTACGTCCTTCACTGTCAGCAAACATGCAAAGAGGGCGGTGAAGACTTCAATCCTGTATTACTTTCCGGACGCTAGAGTCGGTCACTTTTCAGCTGATCTAACAATCCGCCATCAGCTGTTGGTCTTTTGTTTCATACACGTGCGGACAAATTTTGCATCAAGCAGAGCTTACTGCAAGAAAGACGATATGTTCTTCTATGAGACATCGAGCGGCTATAAAAAGGATGAACATGTGAAGCACAGACCATCTGTCGTCAGAACTATGTTGGTTTTAACAAAGCTCTAAGGAGCCGGATTTAGCCGCGATCGACAGTCACGACGCGTGTGCACGGAGAGACGATCATCCTGTTTCGCGTCCGCAAGCGAGAATGAAGCTGAACATTGTTAAAAATTGAATACAATAATATTGCAAATATGTTAATCCAAGTCTAAATCTCATTAAAGAAGAAAAAGACTGCAGAATAAAAGATTCCTCCATCAATAACGCAACAGTCCTACTTCAGGAACGAAACAGTCCATTTCGATCCCGTTGGACCCGCTGTACATCCACCATTTATTGTACCCTGCCCGAATTGGCCCTGACCCGCACAGTTGTTCAGAACGTAGCCATTCTCACAGGAGTCCGCACCGCCAAGGCACGTGAAATCGCACTCGCTGTTGGACGTGCCACAAACGGGGCCTTGAGCAGTAATCCCATGGCCAGTTGCGTTTACCTCGAGACTTGTGTCGACGACGCCGGTTGAGTTGAAGGTGAATTCTTGGATGGTGTTGGGTAGCATGCCGCCAGTATTGACAGCGGTGGTTGAAGGCGTGTCATTGTATGCCGCGCCCCAGCCACCGGTGGTATTGATGTCGAAGGCGACGAAGATGGAGTTCTTGTTGGTGGGGGTGCTCTTCCGAAGTGGGACAGAGATGCAAGGTCTTTGACCGTTGCCGTCGGGGGAGCTGGTGATGAAAAGACCGCTGTACTGCGTGGGCCCTTGTAGCTTGTTCCAAACCAGGAGGACAATGTTCTCGTCATCGCTGTCGTTGATGAACTCGACCACGTAATCGCCCGTACCGCTGAGCCGGATAGGACCCTCGGTCTCGGAGTTTGTGCCTACAAGGATAGAGCTTTTGTCGAGCATTTCGGTCACGACGGAATCGACGCGCTTTTCATGAAAGCGTTGGTGGCCATGGTTTGGCCGGGCGAGAGCAGTAGAGATGCTAAGCGCGAGGGCGATGAGGGACGAACGCATTTTTGGTTTCAGGAACTTTCCAAAGGTTGTAAATGGCTGGATTTCGTTTGTTCAAATGATCGTAGTGGTCGGTTTTTTTTAAGAGCGCGAGGCTGTATAGAGGCCGGCTCTGAGTCTGAAATCGTTTTGAAAAGAGTGACTGTATAGTTGGATATGCACAATAGAGAGGGTAGAGATGTTGCCAAAAGGGAGAAAAAGAGGCTGCGCTTGGCAAACCTTTGTTCTTATAAGCCGATCGATCCCATTGTCTACGACAGCGGAAATTGCATTCGGCTGACTAGGATCATCCTTTCGTCCAGGCTGCATTAGCTGCATTGTTCCAGAGATAAGGCCGTTGTCATTGGCCATGTGGAAAGGGGCAAACGTGCAGGGGAGGCGTGGGCCATACGCTTACGGTTTACGCAAGATGAAAGGCCATGCACACCAAAGATCCACCCCAACCAGCTGTCGCTTTTGTTTCGCTGTTGTTGGAAACAAGAAGTGCTTTTAGGTCCCGTTGACAGCCGATAAGCTGAGAAAGACTTACACCGCGGTTGACTGCTGCCGTGATGCATCTCGAGCACACCGCATAGAGCCTTCCCCATCTACTGCGAACCATAATCCATGCTCTTCAGAGAGACATTTTTTCATTGCCAGGAAAAGGGAATAGAAACAAGGACCGACATATTGCGGGAGGCTTGGCCAGCGACCCGATCCCAGCGTGCCAACGCAGGTACGGGCAATGACAGGACCACATTGCCGGACCGAAGTCGAGTAAAATTGTGTAGCTTGTCAGCCTAGACCAATGATAGGAGAACTAGCATCTTTTTGGGCCAGTCTAGACGTGATGACATGGGTCCGTTTGCTCGAACAAGACGACAGGCGGAGGTTGGTGGAGTAGCGACTTGGGACGTGGCTCAACCCCTGGATCGGCGCCTTTGTCCGGTAACGACAAGCCGCTGACGCTACCTGGATTTGTCTTCCATAATGCGGGATGGGTCGCAAATCACAACGGCTAACAAAATAACGAAACCTGAGAAAATCTCAAAAACGGCTCCAGAACCGGCTCCAAAGAGGTATGAAGTTTCTGTCAGAATTGGGGTTCTCTATGTCTGTTATCGTTGTGGTGGGCCTAATCCCTCGAAATTTAGTCATTCAAGCCGCATTTTTTAAGTCTCTTTCACGGCGATTCGCCTCCTTGGCCTCCAAGATCTTGTAAGCGTCACTGGTCAATAACAAGCCTGGAAAAGAGATGTTGAGATGACCTTGCACACGTGGCAAATCTCCGTTGTACAAACTCTAGCGTCGTAATGGAGCCAGGATCTCGGAAATTCTCAGGTCATTACTCTGTCATGAATTACGACTTGCTGTGACCAACGCTTTATGGATGAACTACATGGAATTTCCCCTCTGGCGCCTGAACACGTTTACCAAGTCATAGTTCTAGACCACATTCGCTTTTCGGGCCAAAATAGACTTCCTGTTCTCAAGCCATTGATTCCAAAGCCGTTCAACCTATTGCCTTTAGCATGGATAGAACCAATGGCGATCCTAAGTCAATGACTGTGGAAGAGTACGAGGTATTCCGCGACAAGATCTGGCTTCAAAGGCGAGTCACCAAAGGAAATTACTCTCCTTCTACCCACAATATCAGCATTACCGGTATGCTTTCTGATGAAAATATCTGGGGACTCAAAGTAGGCGCTTCAACGACTCAGGCTGTGCTCGATGATGCTTTCAACTGCCAACAGGAGATCGTTGACTACTTCCGCAAATTTGACATTTAGGTAAAAAGGTCTTACTACAGCCAGAACCTCGCTCGAGGTAAAGCAAGACAAAAATCGAAGTTCCAGCGCGTACAAGGATGCCACAACAATTCGCATCTATTACTTACAGGTAAATGAAGCTTCAACCGTTCATGACAAGGTTATCAACGCCATTAAGGCCGTCGAAGGCTTAAAATACGTACACCACGAGCGTGATTATAGGGACATCGTGGACTTGATCAATTGGTACGTTCCTGGCATCGGCCACACCATCCAGGTGCAGGTTGTCCATGTATTCGCCATGTTGACCTGCGATTAGGATCCACCAATCACTTGTACGAAAGCCAATGCCAGCTAGTCCAGCCGATGGGCATATTGATCTTTGGGACGACGGTCTGTATGCAAATGTTCGAGAAGCATTGCTCGGTTGTGAGGCATGGTACAAGGTCTGGCATCAGAGTCCGCAAGCGCTGTGGCGTGATAGACTACAAAAATTTATGACATGGATACATGCGAGTACCTTGTGTCCAGAATACAAACAAGATCAACAACTGATGGACCGAGTGGACAAGTCTCGGAACATTCGTTGAGACCAGACGGTAGGATATTTCCACCATCTTATCTGGAGTAGATTCTTCTTGTTTTCTGTAAATTTGCGTAGGCTTCAAGGGGTTCTGAAGGTGGAACTAGGTAGTAAGATTACGATAGACATCTCATGCTGTACCTGGACCTTGATGGTCCATATAAAAACTTCTTAAGAATACCATAGGTGGTATTAACATGAAGAATTATCGTCTGTCCGAATTCCGGCTCTGTTTAAAAGCGCATCTAACCCAAGCCTATCAGAATGGAAATGTGATAGGAAGTGGAAGTATCTAAGAGTGGTATGCAAACCTAAAATAATCTTGAGTGAGATGTTCTCGTAGAAAATCCGACAGGCTATTACTCTCTCGTCGGAATAATATTGCTTTGCTGATTGTTTCGGCTTCATTAGTTGGACATTTACTAATGCACCTTGCAATATCAACTATCTGGCCCAGAAAGACCAAATACTTGAGATTTGTTGACAACCACATCAGTAGGCACATACCTGATCAGCAACAATGCAGTCCAGTGGACTAGAAATGAAAGACCTGACAGAAATGAGTGAGACCCAGAATATTCCATAAATTGAGCCGAGACCGTCAAAGCAACAAGAATATCAATAATGGACCGGCTCTCAAGAGCGCCAATAGGGCTTTAGGTCCAACGACGAATCGCAAGAATTTCGCAGGGCTTTTATCCTGAAACGACAATAGTCGAAATGTTGAAGCGTCATAAACAAATCAATAGGTACAAAGGTCGCGTGCTCTGGCACCTCGATAAGGAGAGGTACTCCTGATGTCATTGCGGGATGGGCCATAGACGGACACGCCTGGGCTGGGCAACGACAAAGATCAGTGTCATTATCTAAGGCACCTTCTTGCTGACCAATACAGACTTTTACGTTGCTACGACTGAAGCTACCTAGTTTTCAGCCGTATGCAATCCTTGCATGCTCAACTGTGCCCGTACCGCGATTTTGTCGACCACCTGCTTTTGTCAGGTGTGTTTTTCAAAGGCGTAAACGAAGCAGACTCAAGAAGCTTACTATATAGGGCGCTGAACTCTCTTCTAACTAGGTTGCAGATGCTTGACAATCTTAGTGTCCTTTTTCCATTATCTGTGTCTTGGCTTTCACGTGCGCCTGTGTCCGTTCCATTAAGTTCTTATTCTACCTTCAATCTTCTCTGCTTCTCTTTGAACCACTGTCTCCTGAGTGGCTATTCTCACAGAAACCTTTCAGGATGCCTTTGGCTAATCCACCCAAGCCTACAATCGTCTTCTTTCCGGGCGGTTTCGCCGACCCTTCTTGCTTTGATTCAGTCGTACTACGCCTGAGCTCTTTCGGTTTTCCTTGTCGATGTGTCCGAACACCCTCTCTCGCCCCTTCTTGTCCTCCAAACGAAGCCACATGCGTGCGTGACGTGGAGATAATACGCAAAGAGCATCTGATACCATTGATGGAGCAGCTACAGAAGGATATCATCGTGTTTGCGCATAGCTATGGTGGTATCGTGAGCGCTGGAGCAGCACGAGGTCTTGGAAAAGCCTCACGAGTCACGACTGGGAAGAAAGGTGGCGTGCTTGTGATGGAATTAGACGGAACAGGTCGGATACCGCATTTAAGCAAGGAATTGAACTAAGGAAGCTCAGGAGGAAACAGCAGCAAACAGGGCCTTAAATGCTGTTTCTCCTGATCTCCACACTAACGGACTAATTGCCTAATTAGGAAATAATGAAACTAACGCCGGAGATTACAAGAGTGGATTGCCCAACATTATCACATCCCCTTAATCCATATAGCAAATCTGTTAGCAATTAAATGGGCATTCCGTTAACCATTCCAAATAACTCGATGAAGTGATTGTGATCCTGTTTATGAAGCGCCTTTGTAAGGCCATCTGCTGGCTGGTTGTGGGTTGATATTTGGATTACCTCAATGAGCTTTTGTTCGATCTCCTCACGAATAGCATGCCAGTGTATATCAATATGTTTCGTCCTATTGTTGGTTCTATTTGACCTGGCGAGGCTAATGGCTGGTACGTTATTCTCGTATATTGGTGTGGGCTATTCGGTATGTCGTTCCAATTCTTTCAGTAGCTTCTGAATTGAAATGACTTCTCGAATAGCGTAATCAAGCGCTACGTATTCGGCTTCAGCTGTCGAACAAGCGACGAGAGGCTATTTGTAACTCTTCCAACTTATTACTGCTCCTCTGTATTTGATTACGTATCCTACTGTCGAATGTCGATCCTTCTTATCATCAGTCCAGTTCGAATCATAATAATATATAAAATTCAGGCCATATCCAGGTATATTCGGATCGTTCATATTTTTATCAAACGTCAAACCCATTTATATGGTGCCGGCCATATATTTGAAAGTATTATTAATGGTTTTTTGATGGGTAGATGAAAGATTATATACATAATGAAATAAACGTCCACAGATGTAAGCCAAATCAATATGTGTGATATAAACGGCGTAGATTAAGGAACCTGTCATGAATTGGAAACGTTGTTTAGTATTTAAGGCAGTTTCGCCATCATAAGGCTGGAGGTCGACGATAGGAAATGGTACTGGAACCGAACGGGAATTTATGTGGCCGAATTTATCAAGGATTCGGCGAATATACGTAATCTGATCGACGGTAAGAATCTTTTATAAGCGCTTTCAAATGATTCGTACGCCCAAATAATGGTGGAATTCGTCCATCTCTTTCGAACGAAATTCAGCTGCTATTCGCTGTTTGACGGTAGAGATAATACTTCTGATTTTGGTGATATATAATAAATCATCCATATAAATAATAATAATACTGTTATTCGAATGATTGATAAATATATAAAAATTTATTAATAAATTTATATAATCAATCTTTTTTATAAATTATGAAAATCGTTCAAATCAGAATAACGGTGACTGTTTCAGATTATATAATGTTTTATTCAATTTATATATTTGATTTGGAGAATTATATTCATATAATGCCTTCATATATATGTCCGTTCTATTTATCGTCCCATTCAGAAAGGCGGTGATTAGATTCATTTATTTATATTTCAAATTTTCGATAATAATAATGATGAATAATATCTTTATTATAATGGAACGAATAACGGTGGTATATATCTCGTCGTAATTAAGATCTGGATGTTATTTATCGTCATAAACGATTCAGCGAATTTTATATCATATAATGGCGCCGTTTATATTTCGTTTTAGATTGAATATCTATCGATTTTTAAAAATAATGACGTCTTCAGAAAACGGAATGAGATTCCAAATGTCATTTTTTTTATATGATTCCACCTCATTATTAATAATTTTCTGCCATTTTTTGACCTATGATGATTTTATGACTTTCTGATATATGAATGATATATTGATGCCGTCACTGAATCCAGTATAAAAATATTTCTTTTTGATATTGATTATTTTAATATATCGTGAATAAATGGTGGGATCGGAAGGATCGTATTTTAATGGATGACGATATAATTTTGTCGATTTTCATAATGATATATATTGGCCGAATATTTTTAATGTTATCGATAATATAGAATCTGTCGAAATAGATGATAAATCATTGAAATTATTATTAAATGATATATCTATTATATTTAATGATAAATTAGATGGAATTGGAGATTGTATCATAATCGTTTTCTGTATAATATCTGACTGAATATCATTCTGAAATGTATTCTCGAATGTAACTGAATCGCCAGTTATTTTAATAATAAATTCAGTATCAAATTCAATTTGATATGGAAATTCGTCAAATGACTGAATTTGTTAAATTTGATATTGAGATTAAGAAAATTCATTTTCTGATTCAATAGAATATGATTCTTCTTCTGAATGGAATAATTTCGGTTCCAAAAATGATAAATCTAATTCGGAATATAAATTATTTATATCCGAAATTTCCATAAATTATTTTTCATTTTCGTTCCATTTCATTGAATAATATATCTGTTTATTGAATATCATATTTTGATAATCGCTAATTCTATTTATTTTAAAAAATCATATTGAATAGATTGAATGGTTAGATATATAATCTACGAAATATCCTATTTCAGCGGTCGGAACGAATTTATCATCTTTCAAATGAATTTCAGATGAAATATGGCATATTATTTTATATTCAAATGCCTTTAAATGAGCCATATCAGATTTCACGTTTTTATCGAATAACGATGAATTGATACGACCGTATAGAATTTCGTATTCAGGATTAGCTGAAATCGGCGACCTATTCAGGAGATATACAGCTGCTATTATCGTCTTAGGCCATATACCAGATGGAAATCCATTATCGATCATGAGGCAGCGCGTTCGAAAAATGATTTAATAATCTGATACTTCCGCGCGTCCATTAGATTAATACAAATACGATAATGAATACTCGAATATAATATCATTATTATGGCCATATTCATTAATTTTATTGAATTTAGTGCCGTGATCGATTCAGAAGATAATCGTCCCTATTTCGATTATCTATTTCATCCGAATATTCTTCAGAAATTGAATAAGAATTGCCGCAATCTGATTTTTAATACGAATTATCCATATCCATTAAAAGGAATTATAATCATCCATCATTTGAAGCACATATTTTTCATTTTTCCATTTTATTTTGATAATAGGACCGGTCAGATCCGAATGAAATTTTTGAAATAATTTATCAATTCATTATTATAATTTATATGATATACGCTATTTGAATTTAATTAACTGACATATTTTATAGCTATTCTTATCTTAAATATTGCTATTCAGGTCAATATTTGAGGTCACCTTATTGGTTATACGAATCTCACGGTGGTGAAAATGGCCAAATCTCCTATACCATAGATCCAAATTCGCCTTTCCGGTCATATTGGACAATTTTAATAGGTTCTTCATAATAATTTTGCCAATATTTATGATAATAAAAACTGATTTGGATTCAAATCTAATATCGATTCTGAATATTCTCATTCTATTTGTCTTATCGTAATGGCCAATAACAATATCGCCATTCTTTAGGCGTATGATCCTATCTCTGCCGGTAATGTACATTTTGGCCATTTCTTCAAAACGATCTTCTGACACTAAATTAATCCGTGTTTTCGGCAGATATAGCGTATTTTAGAACGTCAGTTCTATTGAATCTCCTGATCTGGAAAGCCATACACGAACAGTTCCTATTCCTGTTGCCATTACCTCATTTCCGCTGGCTATTACGATTGGAATACACGCTGACTGGAGCGTTCTTTTAATAAATCATTCTTTATCGGAGAATATATGATCAGTCGTACCAGAATCAAAATACACCAACAATTTCGAAAAGATAACAAATAATACTTATAAGACTGATTCGCCTATTCGGAATATAAATATTATGAATTTAATATTATTATTCTTATTGGAAATGCCTCCGGATTTCTTATTCTTATCATTCCATCATTTTGATCTGAATTCAGAATGGAATTTCCAATATTTCTTCTTTTTATGATTTCGAAAATTACAGTCAGGGCATTTTGGACATCTATTATTTTATTTGATATCATCTTTATTAATAGATTTATTAATATTTCGATTTTGATTTGAAATAACGAACGTTATTCTACGCTTTTTATCTGACCATGATATATCTATGACATTTCGTATTATATTATCGTATATGACTTCGGATCCTTCTTAAAGGCGCTATCTGATCAGTACAATTAGAAATTCAAAATGATTCTCGATAATAATAAAAAAATTGAGGATTTTGATCTCGTTTTTAGCCTCATTCTGGAGGCAGTTAAAACCCATATTTTTGGTATTTTCATACGCCGAATTGAAAAAACGAATGAATTTCTCAATATTATTTTCGCCATTATATTTTATGATATTTCAGACGCGCCAATATATCTCTTTGAGAACAGGATCTGATATAATATATATTCGTTCGAATTATTTCCATATTTAATAAGACGACAGCTTCATACTGATTATGACCTTGATTTCTTTATTAATATATATATAAATTATTATATTAATAACGGTATCATATTATTCGAATTCATCAATATTATCAGTTATTAACATTTTTCTGCCAGAAACGTATTTCTAATAACCTTTAGATTTAAAGAATTTATTCACCGGATCAATTCATTTATTATAATCGATAATACCGTAAAATACAGATAAATTTTTCAGTTCATTTTCAGTCATATTATTAAAGAATATTCTAATAACTGATCAAATATAGAATTAAAAAATCATCTTCTTCTCAATACTGAATCATACACAAACGGTTAATTTAATGATAAGAGATAATTGAATTCAATTAAAAAATTGGCTGATTGAACATAAAAGAAGCTTCAGCCGGGCTCATAACCTGATGGAATTAGACGGAACAGGTCGGATACCGCATTTAAATAAGGAATTGAACTAAGGAAGCTCAGGAGGAAACAGCAGCAAACAGGGCCTTAAATACTGTTTCTCCTAATCTCCACACTAACGGACTAATTGCCTAATTAGGAAATAATGAAGCTAACGCCGGAGATTACAAGAGTGGATTGCCCAACATTATCAGCTTGGAATGGTATACTGCGCAGGCAACATCAACTTGGAGGGAGAGTCATTACTTCAAGCTGTGGGTGGCGCTTATCCTCCTTTCATCAAGCAAAATACTGTAAGTCACTGGAGTATTGATTTCTCCTTCGTGGATAGAGCCCAAGCTGACAGCAATGTTATCTGGATAACGCAGCCGAGCAAGGGTCTCGATATCATCTCTCCTGCCAAGGACGTTCTCTACGCCGATTGTGATCCTGCGATACTTCCTGAGCTTGAGATGGGCATGATCCCGCATTCTGATACAGCATTCACGAGTCCTTCGCCAGCTCCAGCGTGGGCCGAGGCTGATTTTGAAGGAAGGAGATTGTACATTAGGACACTTGACGATGCATGTAATCCCTTATTTCTACAGGACCAATGGATGAAAAAATCGGGAGTCGAGTGGGAAACTGTGGACTTTCAATCGGGTCACTGTCCATTCATCAGTCAAGAAGACAATTTGGTGAGGGTTGTGACCGAATTTGCCGACCATGTCAACAATTAACCTAAGAGAATTGCAGCCTCCAGGACTATGCATTGACTGGGGTAGACTGAGATGCTATGCTAACTAACAAGTGTATCTCCAGGATACAAGATATGCTAGCCTGCCAGTGAAGTCACATTTCCGACAGTACACCATAACAGTATAACTGAGAAAAATAATGAAGCACATCCAATCTAGTAATATGTCGTGCATTGAGCCCTCTGATGTCGAAAACATCAAAGGATGCAGACCTTCCAAAATACAAACCAAAAGGAAAATAAGATGCACACAAGGAAATGGGGATGATGAAAGACTAGCCGGTAGTCTGAAATAGAGTGGGAACACCTGTTTCCCACAGTCTTCCAACGCAATCTCCGTTTCTCATACCGCCACGAGGTCGAGAGATGCTGTGCTCCTGACACTCAATTTCCTCTGCCCCTCCCCCCGGTGCCCCTTGAAGCTTGATTTCCACCTCGGCTTCCACCTCGGCTTCCACCTCGGCTCCCACCTCCACTTCCGCCTCGACTTCCACCTCGACTTTCCCCTTGACTTCCCCCTCGACTTCCTCCGCGAGGTTGCTGGCCTGAGGAGCTACCCTGCCGAGTTTGTTCAGGTTGTTGAGGTCGGAAGGGCAACTGCGACGATGAAGGTTGTGGCGACTGGCTCATTGGAGAGACCGTTGCCGGATAGTTGTCCAGAGGCAATAGTGCATCAATATGGCCTTCCATGGCCGCAATCTGTATTGTTTCTTCAATCCAATCGAACCAAGATTCCTGCTCGAAGAATGTTAGACCATCGAGATTCGCTCTTGCATCAGGCCCATGTCGCAAGACTAAATCGTTTCCTGGCTCGAGGGTACCAAAAACCGACCTTATTCGATTGATACGTTGTCGTCTTCTGCCCTCGAGCGCTATTTTATCCTGCGCAGTGATTTCGCTCGTGGACCCCTGGCCGACAACACTACTGATCTGCTGTATATCCTCAGGCCTGCTGAGCGGTATATCTTGGCCTGCTCGTGAGATTCCTCTGTATTTAAATTGCTGACCCGAAGCTTCGACTCCCAATGGCCTCTTTGAGGACGAAGCTTGAACCCTGGGGGCCAATGGACTCATTGAGGATGAAGCTGGAGCCTTGAATTCTACTGGCTTCTTTGAGGACGACACTTGACCTGACTCATGTGAACAATGGCTCTGAAATGCTTTTCAGACGTTGAAATCTTACCTGAAATTTGCGGCGTATTGCTTTCTGGGTGGTTTTTTGCCCATTTCGCGAAGCTTGCTCCATAGTGCGGGGACAATTTGCTCTTGTCATACATGGGTTCCGCGCGAGTCAATGGCGAAGGATCTGATGGGACAGGGACTGTCCACAAACAGAATAGACCAGAGGCACTCAACTTCGAGTCGACCTTTCTTCCTTCTTGCAATAGCTGCACAAGCCTCTCTACACGCCACCGAGCCTCGGGTTGTACATTGCCAATCTGTTGCATGCGAGCTGTCTCGTTCTGGGTACGTGCGATCGCATTGGCTTCCTCGTTGCAATACTTCTCAAAACGGAGATCGTTGAGCATATCTTTGGTAAGCCTTCGTACCTCTTCTTTAGAACTTTTCCACTCCTTATCGAGATCTTCATCGAGGGTTTCCCCCATAGCCCATACGACGGCAAAATTCATTGCAACCAGTGCAGATTCTATACGCTTCCGATATTTGCTAGGAATCCCTGGAACTGGAGCTGGTTTCCCGCCATACCCGTCAGTATAACCCTTTGCATAATCTCTCCTCGCCAATCGTCTGATAACCGGCTCTTCGTCCTGTTCTGGGCTAGTTTTAGCCAAGGCGTCCCTCATTCTGCTGGCGTTGGCATTGTCGTTAATTGTCACCCATTCCTTGTATATGTCTTGTTCTTTAGGTAAAATGCAATCAAGGATGCCCATGTAGGCGTGAAACCTCCGTACTAATGAATCGCTTTCTTTGAAATATTGCATTGGATTGATAGTGGAGTACGGCGCTCCCTTAGGTAAGTTGATATCGCCCCGACCTGCATCACGAAACATGTTTAGATGGTGTTCGGGATCGGATGAAAGAGTTTAAGTGGCTTAAAGAACCTGCGAAGTTAGGCTGTTCATTTGGAGCTCCTACAAGACTCCAAAGTGCCAACACTCCTCAGTTAGAAGTGGAAGAAAGCTGGTGAGTGACGCGTGGGTATCTTTCAGCAACGTGTAGAGACTGGGCAAGAACTGTCAGGCACTTTGGGATTGAGAGTGGGAAGATACACCGAATCAATATCAAAAGTGACAAGAGATTCTCAAGCCATTTGAGTTGCTCTTATACTTGACGAATAGCTCTCTGGGGGCGCTCGAAAGAATTCACAGTCAGATAAGTGGTGAAAACCGAGCAAACAATGTGGCAAGCAATCGAACGATATGGCTAGGATCTGGCTTCGCAATCTGTACGGTGTTTGTTTGATCCGTCCGCAAATATCACTTGGCGAGGATCTTCAGCGTATTCACCGGTGAGTAATCGAATGAAAGATGATTGACTTGCCTAATGAATGCTGAATTTATAGGTTAATGTTGGCTGAAACCTTGATTTTGCTATTGACATGACACATGATTGGCTGCCTTCTGGCCAGTGTCGCATTGTTTGATATCAATGACATGAAAATCAAAAGGATTCACTGGTATATCTATCTTCGATATGCCTGAACGGCGGCATAGTCGACTCGATAGTGACATAGCTGCATTTCAGACCATCCCGAGCCATTCAAGGAGCCAATTCACAGCTCTGTTTTCCAAAGAGATGACTTATCCTCGGTTTGGTTGATTGGAGCTAAAGTTGAAGCTACGTCCCACCATTTTTTGCATTATGGCATCTATTAGTCTACCGCAGTTGAAAATCTGTGATCAACCGTTAGAAGGAGCCTACTAGAAATCAAGTAAACTAGCTCGCTGGCTGAACGGCTGCATAATTCTGCTCCTAAGAATTCTCTGGTGTAACAATGAAGCGTTAACTTTTCTAGCAGCATGAACCGACAGCGAAATATGACCTCTGGAGATCTCATCTACTAAGATCGGATTGTTCTTTGAATTGAAGAGAAAGAAACACCGGGAAAGGGGGAAAATGTCACGACTATCGGCAAAACGCAAATGCAAGAAGGCGTCGCGACTTCTTATCCGAGCAGTTATGTTGGAATTTGAAGTCGGATAGGGGAGTATATCCTTTGACCATTGTTCTTTTCCTTCCATAATGTTATGTACTGGGAATCCAGTGTCCGTTTCGGCTCAGTTTGCCGCTGCTTTAGCTCGCCTGGATTACCAAAATTAAGACAGAAGAGACGGCATCCGAATTTGGCATATATATAAGATTTTGATTTTCGAATGTCTAGCTGTTATCAGATTTAAGAGTGGTAGAATATCGCACGTATTTTAGGAGCGGAGCAGATTGTGTATAGAATTAGAGAGTGCGTAAGACTAGAGAGGGCACAAAATTAGGAGTAGAGCATTGAGTCTATAGCACAACAGTTGACATTCTGAACCGACACAAGAGCCTTGTTAATGCTGTTCTCTGAATGGTAAAGTCAGTTCTCCATTCCCTAGTACAGCTATGTTTCCATAACGCTTACACTTTTAGGCTATGTCAAGGCAGCTCATTTGGAACGGTAAAATGGAATAATACTGCTGATAAACGGATATCTGGGTAGTCATGTAGTAACAGCAACAGTAACAGTAATAGCAGCTGATCGAGCCAGCCGTCCACATGTGGGTCGATCCGGATCGACGTCCCGATACGTTCCGAGCTGTTCCGGGCCAGGAAGGACATGGGGACCTTCCGTGACAAAATTTTTGAATTGAATGTATTATTTATTTTATTAAACCTAGCTACTAAATTAATAAGTTACAAAACAGCCCTTGAACTAGCCCGATTAGGAAAGCCTGATTGACCTAAAAACAACATTCTGACTCCTTCCCTGACAGGCTGGCAGTCAGCCTTGATTTACTCCTTGCCGTTCCCATTCAGTAATTGAGTCGTTTTATCGACGTTGCCAGACCCTACGTTCTTGTCCACATGAGGAGCTGGCATCAACTTGGGTCCCGCCAACGGAGTGCTAGAATCAAGACGGGGAAGAGCAGGAACGATACTTGAAATCCAGCCAATGATCTGTGGGGCTTGGAGAGAGATTCTTAACCCAGTAGCCGTAGACTCCATTTTCGTCCTGGCTTGCAATTTACTCTGCTTGTGCGAATTCGAGAGCGTGAATGGACCATAGCCAACCTGACGATTTGCTTGAGTAGAAGAAGCCGCAACCGCAGATTCCAGATGAGTTGTGTCTCCCGAAAATTCCAAGTTGACGTCAGATGCGAGGATGAAAGCGGTCGGATACGAGGGGAAGAGGGTATAGCTCGCGGCAATTGCCTCGTCTTTTTCAATAGTCTCCTTAACGCTCATAGGTCCTGGGGAAAGATGAAGCCTGCGAGCTCAGGTTAGATGCATTGGCTATGCTAGATTGCATGGTTGGAGATTACCCCTTCCCAACGTCTAGCTCCTGATCTGCGAATAACTCTCCATGTAACCAAGGCCGATCGATCTCGACCATTAACGCCGAGAAAGATATGCTCACAGACATATTGGATTTATCCGATAGTGAACCACTGTGCGTTGTTTAGGATCAGGGTCCGATGTTTGTACCAAGAAAGGATTCTCATACCTCCCGCTTGAAGAGTGCGAGTCACTGACCGATGCTCGGGACCACAAGATCCAATCGATCTGGTCAGCAAAACTGCTAACACTTTCTTCTTTGACCCGCGTAGAGCTCGATGACGACATATCTACCTTTACGGATATCTATTGAAAGAACTATGAGTGCCACATTCTTCATTATGTCGGAGATATATTACCTTTGTCCATGGGTCAGCTTGCTCAGCCGCCTGGGCTCCATATCCAAGGCTACGAAAATCTACGAGTTGTCGTTAGCATGGATGAATGTAAATCCTAGAATTTGACATAGTTTACCTTCTCCACGTTGCAAATCAGCCGAATCGATAGGATTGCCGTCATCACCAACTACCGGCAACCAATTATAGCCAGCTGAGCCTCCAAGTTGCCTCTTGAGTAAATCAATTTCGACTTGCAATTGCTTGACTCTGGTGTTTGCCTCTTCTATAAAGCGATCCTTGGTCGCCTTTGTGATGTCCAATACATTTTTCTGGTCGGCCTTTAAACTGGCCGAAGCCGAATTTTGCGTTTGTTTATGAACGTTCTTGGTGGCCTTTTCTACCTGCTTTTCTGTTTCTTGTGAGTTCATGGGAAGCTCCGTATCTTGATCTTTCAATGCCTTCCTCTCAGGCCAATTCATTACCTCCTCAACCACTGTCAAGGTTACTCCTGGAGAAGCGGTTTTGTCTTGCTTTCCTTTCAAACCGTCATACTTGGAGCGAAAATTCATCCTCTCGTACAACTCTTGGTACTTATTCGTTAGTAGTTGCATATCAACTGTAGATGCCTCCATGTTCAGTTGTCTGGGGAAAAAAGTATCGTTCTCCAATGACTAAGCAGAACAATTAGCTTCTGTGTAGGAATTTCTCAAGTCTATGCCTACCTTCCGAAGGCCTTCATGAGATGCAAGCAGATTTTGAAGCCGTTTAATTTCGGCGAGTATCTCAGAAGTTGTTGGCTTGCTGTTCCTCGAATTCCAATCCTCGATTTTACGTTTTGCCAGAGTCGCCCAATTTTCTGGAGTTAGGATTACTTGCTGCCATTCCGTTGCTCCATTGGGATCGATGATTCCGAGGTTGCGAATTGCTTCCTTGCTGGTTTCAATTCGCTTCATACCCGAACTAATGTCGACAACACCAAAGTTGAATTCAACAGCAAATTTGTAACCATGAACGACCCAGTCCATATACCGAGCTTGAATACTGGCTTTGAAGTCCCTGGCATGGCTTTGTAGCCACTCATTATGTCTTTCCTGCTGTTTTTCTCGATCATTTGGATAGAGTGATTGTACGGCGACTGACTTGGACTTAGCATGAAGCCGAGATGTACCAATATACCTAATTTTTTCACGTACCTCGATGATGATCCTTAACCTCCTCCCAGCGGGAAACTTCTTTGGCCCAGTCATCCTGCTTCGCCACGTACATAGCTAAGTGTGATCTGCCCCGATCCTTGCTGTCCACATCTGAAAGATATTTCATAGCATGCACATATCGGTCTCTCATGATCTTCCTAGACGGCTCTAGATTGCCCTGAGATTCATTTGCTAGAGCACCGGCAACGGACGCTTCAACCGGAACTAATAGGTCAAGTGCTGCTGCATAGGACCGGGCAACACTCCGCCCACTCCGCCCAAGCTGGATCATTCATCAGACAAAGTTCATAAATGATGATGCATAAAACTCACGCATAGTTTGCTCACAGGCACCATTCCATCGACAAGCTGAGCTTCTTTTACTTTGACACTAATTTTCTCTTCATTTACTTGCTTCAGGTAAGGCTCCGGATCGATGACAAGCCCAGGAACTTGAACAGTCATGAACTGATCTTTCCCACAGGGAAAGGCTCTAGTAATCGCATCGCGAATCATCTATATGCAAGCGTCAGAACCAATATTAATTCCTTAGCGAAGTGTTAGTACTGTGCTAGTAGAAGCTATCTCATCCAACGCAACCTTCCGTTGATCTTGAGACATGACGTTAGGTAATAATGTGAAGAGACAGCGCAGTAAGGTGCTTAATAAATTTGATTCGGAAGAGTGTCTTCGCTGAGTAGAGAGACTAGCTTTGTGAGGTTTGAACGAGAGGAGCAGGATGGTCTTTATATACACCAATTTGTATGTAAACTGGTCAACAAGTTGTTCAACAGATACACGACCGCAAGTTTGTACAGAACTGATCTACGCAGCTGCGACCAGTTCACAGCTCATTCTGAGAATTCTAGAAACGCCATCAATCCGAAAGCATCAGGAGAGTGGATCACGGTATCGAACCCTCCCTAAAGCTTCATTCTGGACACATACAAATCTGTTGTTGACTCATCTGAAACAGGATGAAAAGTCACGAACTCATGTCTGTGCACGAATTGATCCAAGATGAGTGCTCGAATTGAAAGGGAGACTATACCAAAAGTGATGCGAGAAGCGTGAGGTACCTTACCCATCCCTAAGGTCAAGGTCGATCATTTGGTTCCGTCAGCCAGCCAATGCCCAGCTAGACCCACCTGTCGCTGCTCGCCTAAGCGGGACGGGTTAGGGCTCACTGAACCGAAATAAGGACTAGCCCAGTTGACTGCCACAAAAGTTGGGATCATTCATCAAACGACTCTCAACGTCATGGATTTATTGCCTCCACTCAAAAGGCATTGACTCAGCGAATGTCAAATTTGAAAAGATCAGCTCCGTCGGTTCAGCTGCCTCTGGAGACGCCATCTGATCTCGAATTTGCGCCTATACATTAAAGTTCAGGGGTAACCAGCCGCCTTAAATGATGTTGAATATAATTGGACACGATTCTGGATCAAAAGCAAGTTGTTCCACCCTTTGGCAGTAATCCAAATCTCCATATGATCCGCTTATTGAATCATTGCAATTATTCAACATTGGCTCACCCAAGACTACATTTCGCTTGGGCGGAAGCGCTCTCGGATCCCTACATCCCTCGGTTGCCAGTTGTTCGTGGACTGCCGATCTGATTACGAGTTGCCGAAGGCAATTCCAGGACAAAAGAATAGTGTAGGCACCCACCCCCGATTTCGTGTATCTAAAAATTTTACTTTCCTGGTCTGCTTCTTGTCGTTTACCAGCTCCATCGTCAATTCTGCTTCGATTTTTGCAGCATACAGAATGGAAAGCTTGCAGCCAATTAAGCGAATCGCTCCCCAAGAAACCCAAAAAAGTCCGCCAGGATTCGTGCGTTGCCACCTTCAAAACTCAGACCATGTCAATGACTAGGAGAAAGATCTCTTAGAGCTTGCGACTACATTTGGAAAAAAAAAAAAAAAACAGGCTTGAATGGTAAGCCGTGTATTCGGGTGGATAACATGGGAGAACTTGTTGACGAGATGAATGCCTGCGTGATTTGCAAAGCAAACGGATATCGCTTAAGTTCCTGGCTCCAGGTCTGTCCGATTCAAGAGCAGAACTTTGGATTTCTGGCTCGGCGGTAGTATAACAAAATGAAGTTGGCAAATTAAACTACAACTTGTATTGCAGGCACTGATTAGTCCACAAGTTAGGTAGGCGAGACCGTTGTTCAGTCATAGAGCAAACCATCTAGGATATTTTTCCCCACTTTCAATATCTTCTTGTCGTGGTGCTTGAAATAATATTTGTCCAGGTTACTGGTTGAAGGTTGCATGGCTTGTCCCGAAACCCTCGTGCGAGGGTAAGCATTGAGGGCTATAGAGACGGCATCGCGGCTTATGGAGTCGTATAGATGAAATGGACGCGTGGGAGGACGTGCCGTTAATGGTAAATAGGTGCTGCGTAATCTTTAGGGCGAAATGTCGTCAGATAGATACAGAGCACTCACCTTCTTTCATGGGATCTGTGACAGATTTATATGCGATGCAGTATCAATCAGGAAAATCCGTGGCTAGTTGAAAGGTTGAATCCAAGGCGAAGTCTGTTGACGTGGATTGTAAAGTCATGAAGAATTAATTGAGGTCTAAGTCCTTCAGAGGAGGAAGAGGCGGCCATGTACCCACTAAGCTAGTACCAATGTGGTAATGGCCCCCAAACACCTGAGCAACTTCCTTCAACAGAGTCAATCATGCCACACAGCATAGCATTACCGCGGGCCTCATGCGATCGCTACGTTTTCCTCAAATCTCTTGATAGAAAAGAACTGTACGATTGTGCCATTGCAAGCTGTCGTTGCGTTAGCAAGACAGATGTGTCTTTTGCGCCAAAAGAAGATTACCAGGACTAAAACCTCGTGATTTGAAGTGACAAAACGTTGGCAATTTTCGGATCGCGACTTTTCGTGGCTTACAGCATCTCAGGAGTTCCCCTGTCTTCTGCAAACACTTTCAAACACGTTGAAAAAGAAGAGGTCATGATTGTGTGCAGTATAAACAGAGAGCTATTGTAAATGCGATCAGTCTGAGTTCGTCGGCCAGCGGCATATTATACTCCAGTGGTATTATATGTCGCAAGAAAAAAGACATCACACCAGGCACAAGCACTGTTAAGAATCACGCTTTAAGACTTGTACTGTATTGGTCAAAGGAGAAACAGCGTTGACCTCGTCTATGTGGGAACAAGGATAAAATTTTTGGTGCACAACCTAACCCTAAAAGGCTGAAGCATTGGTAAAATACAAGGATTGGCTGTTCAAACTCGCTGGAACGTGGCGCGAATACATTTTAGGCTACGAAAGCTAACCCGATTGATTTACACAGCTAAGACATCAACATCCCGGCGCAGTACTAGTCCCGTCATATATGCAATGGTTGTCCAAATTCCGAATGAACGTAGTCAAAATTGAAGAAGACAAGAACACCACCTACAAAACCGATGTACCCTCCGATCAGTAACTAGATATATATTCCACGAGCTCGGAGACAAGACCTCAATTCAATGAAGGAGCGGAACAAATGGGCGGCTTGGCCAGACGCATTAAATTGGTAGAATTTTAGATGCCAGAGTCGATCTGATTGAATTGAAGATTGAAGTCGCGCCAACGATCGCAAACCTCCTCGGTGCCTTTGAGCGCATCAGGACCGATGGCTTTGGAGATGTCTCCTGTGCGCTCGAAGATTTGCAGAGCAAGACCAGAGGAGGCGTGCCAAGCCTATATCCACGCATTAGTAGGAATTCGCATGTGAAATCGGCCGTGATTATCGCGGATCTGGCATGCACTTACAATGTGACAATGGACCAGCCAAATACCAGGGTTGTCAGGCTGGAATCCCATCGCTAAGTAACCACCAGCAGTCAACATAGCGACGTCTCGCCTTGGCGGATTTTTAAATTTGAATTTGGTCAGGGCGGTTGCCGGATCAAAGCCAGCGTCGCTTTGGTCGAGGATAACAAAGTCATGACCGTGCATGTGGATAGGATGAGCAGCGGGAGTGTTTTGCTTGCCGCTGTTGGGGAGATTGATGCCATCAACAACTAGGACAACAAAATTTCCCTTGAAATTGTCTAGAAAGATTGAGTAAAGACTCCGTTAAGACATGAGGTGGAGAGACGACTTACAGTCGATAGCCGCATAATTTTTATCTCTCTCAGTACCACTTATATTCAGTATGGAAGGATTGGAATAGTTAATGTAGAGAGGGGTATCAGTCAAAGCCCAACGAACGAAATTATGGAATTTCTTGTCGGTGATATCTGCAATATAAGAATAATCGGCTAGTTCGGCCTCATTTGGCGCATTGTCGAGTTTAGTGACATTCCACTGAACGATTGGGACAAGGCTTGCGAGTGGCTCGTCTTCACAAGCAATCCGGCCATCGTTGGGAACAGTAGTCGGCAGGACTGTGATGGGAGAGGTTTGGTTGTATGAGATCACACCTGTTTCCTCATCATCTTGTTCAACTGAACCACAGCCTTGAGCTATACGGGTTCGCAACCAGTATTTTTCGTTGGCAGAAGGATGCTTGGGATTAGCTCTGACAACAACGGTATAACGTTGACCTAAGATAAGTCACGTCAGTGGCGTCGATCAATAACGTACGAGTCCACTTACCAATGCCGATGAATATTGATGATGTATTGTATGGCCGGATTGGGACCAAATCTGCTGCGATAACCTCCAACTCATGCTCGTCGATGGAGAATATGAACATCGATTCGGCAGACGAATTCACCAGTCGGAGAAGGTAGCGCTTGCCCTTGGTAAAGACCTTCTGAAAGTACCCACTGGTTTGGTTTCTAGCTGTATTCAAAGCCGAGGAAGGGCATCTTTGATCCCGAGGAGGTGAATGCGGCGTATTATTATCACAGCAGAAAGGATCAAGATCACTGCATCTAAAATTACCTGACACATGTTAAGCTTATAGCTTGTAAGATTATTGGATCAATGCCTTACCTGTTCCGTTCACCAAGAGACTATTTGCCGTCGGAACGCCTTCAGCGAGTTCTTGTCGCAGAACATTGGTGGTGTTATCATGGACCCAATCATTGATCAAGGCAGGCAGGAACGCTTCATCGTAGTTGGCACTGCTAGGTCCATAGATAACGAGCCCTCCCATAACGCCATCAGAGTATTGAGTCTGGTAATGGCTATGGTACCAGGTGTGGCCGTACTGCTGGGCCAGGAATTGGTACGTAAATTCATCTTTCTCGGGAATTGGGCATTGAGTGACGCCATTCACACCATCCATTTGCGTGGTATTGAGTTGCCGAATACCATGCCAATGAATGGTGGTCCCTTCTGTTTTGATGAAATTCGTGACATGCACTCGAATGGTGTCACCCCAGCATGCCTGCAACACTGGGCCGGGGTATGTATTGTTGAACACCAGTCCTGTGGGCTTCAGGTAGCCATCTGGAGCTATTGGGAGTTCCGTGACATTCAACCAGTATTCCCGAAGAACGCCCGTGGGCCAAGAATTCTCATAATCTGTGCTAATGTTATACTCGCTTGGACCAGAGACCTTTCCAGTGTTCTTGAGCCAACAAGATCTGTCGTTTGCGGAACCACAATACGTCCATCCAGGAGGATATTGACATGTAATGGAAGAGTTCTGTGGTTGAAAGGAGAGGCCAGCAGTTGAAGTGCTTTCTGGAAGCTCCTGTGGCAAGTGCAGAGGGTTTTGGTGGCGCTCATAGCCGTTCAAGGGATTGTAGCTTGAAAGGAGAAGAAATGCATCCCAACAGGAATTGAGAAATCCCATTGTAAGTATCCTTGATTGAGATGTAATGAGAAGGATTAATGAAAGGTGAGTAGCTTTGAGCAAGTTTCAACCTACCGAGGGTGGGACTATAAATCATTCCGTTCATAATCAATGCCAGTCTACTCTATAAGGTAATATTCGTCGAGCTTCAGCTTAACCCCCTGCGAGGATGTATTCTCGGCAGTGTAGTGGCGCTGACCGCCATTGGTCCCAGAAGCGGCTTGAAAGTTGACCTTCGGAGTCATGAAAGTGTAAGCTTAGCGGCTGAGCTGTCCCTAAACACGGCAATCCACGGCCACTCTATTTAGAATCCAGGTTCAGGGTTGATACTTGGACAAAAGGCCAGTTTGTGTTGCAGAATCCTCTTTACCGCATAAGAGATGGATGTGTTAGGGAAAAGCGGCATGGTCACGAGAAAGGCAAGTGCCAGCGCGGGAACTGGTTTGCCGTGTAACATGACATATCGCTGATCAACAACTCAATTAAGAAACGCCAGAGACCCATTTGAGCGAGGATACGGGAGAAAAAAGAAATGAACAAACGAACATGAGAAGAAGCTACAGTACCCCGATATGTAGTCACCAATGGGAGCTCAAAAGTATTCCAGGGATGAGCAACGTTGAACACTGAAGCGAGGATGCCGCATCTCCAAGCCAAAGCATCATAGAAATGAGTCTGGGCACTTGCGACAAGACTTGGTGGCTTTGGCGAGGCAGTCAAGCATGATCATGTCCAATCAAGCGAAGCAACCTCAATTCAACTAGAAAATTTTTCTGCGAGGCGTGCATGTAATCGAGATGATGAGTACGGGATGGCCGTAGGGCAGATGGGAAAGAAGATCGTGTAGCTTACGTGAGAGTGCTTAGGCATGTACTGTAACCACGAGGTAATAAGAAGTCATACCAAATCGTTGAGATGCATTTCTAAAGGGGCTGAGGCTCACTGTGTGATGCTACATGCCCTGTCATCCAACTGGATAAGAGCTCGCAGGCAACAGGGCAATTTGCGCTTGGCTGATTAGCGGTGATGTCGCAAGGCGGAAGGAAGACGCGGCTCACAGTCAGATGAATTATGAGTCGACCGCTTGGACGGACGTCATGTCTGGAACATCAGCCCTATAGGATTACGCTCACGGAGGAGGGAGTCTGTCATGTACAACGGCAAAGCGGTTTCGACCGGTGAACGTGGGTGGTGTTGCTGCTTGCGCGTGAATGTCCCCCTCGGTGATTGATTGTTCCGACCCCGGATCCCAATCTTCGCCCCGATTTCATAGCAACACCATCCTTGTTGCTAAGCTTTCAGCTTCTCGCCATCTGCTTGTCCCGCGTCTGAGGCAACTGATGGCGCACGCCAAACGCGAAGCAGTTCCACCCACCAGAGGTATATGCAGCGAACCCCGCCTCTGATCATCTCAATACGAGGAGTATCACCCGCCCAAGGCATTCTAGTGCACTCGTATTCGTTGTTGACGACAGGGATGAGGGGTGGGCGGCCGGAGGCCAGCTTTGCTCGGGATACCAGCTCCAAAGAACCGAATCCGTCACCACGGTAAGCCCGTCATTGAATCCTGGGGTTGGACGACTGTCATGGAAACCACGGTAAAGGCGTCTGTTGCCCGGACTAATCGATCCAAGCCACTACTACCTCCTCAAGTCACTGAAGCTTAATCTATCCGTACCACTCAACCGCTTGCTCGACCTCATCCGAAATCTCTCATTGCTGCTATTCTTGCTGTGGTAATCTCGACTTGAGTCGATGTCGAATTTTTGGTCTATTATATCTTGCTCTGGGTGCAGTCGTTTTGGACGTTCTTAAAATTTGGAATGGACAAATTGATAGAAGTTGCGTGGCAGAGAATTGTCTGGGTCATGCGAGGCTGAATCGTAAGTAGCTGAACCCTTAGTTTGGCTGCATGCATGAGCGGGACGCTAAGATCGCTGTTTCAGACCCATTGGTTTGGCTTGCATCGAAATTGAAGCAATGTATATATGGCGCCCGCCTTGCAGGATCTAGACAAAGTATTGATAAAGCTGGCTGCACTCATAATGACCTTGCATTGAAGATTATTACTGATAAGACTTTTCCAAGACACTGAGACCAGACTAAGCACATTCAATCAACATACCGTCGACGAAATACTTTCAACTTCGGGATCTGGATCGGTTCTTTGTCCAAGGATCGCCAAACTCTGTGGATCTACGCAAAACATTGCCAGTTTGCTACGAATTAATCAGTGCACGATATCACGACCAGGATTTCTACAGGACCCTTGTGGAATGAATTACGAAGGAGACCATCAACTCACCAAAATATTGAATTGTAATCCATTTAAGCATGACTGAAAGGATTGAGCCTCTGGTTCGTTTGTTGGAAGGCAAATTATGTCCAGAAGATAGATTCTTTGTCCTTGGCTGTAAAGGTAGCTGGTTCCTTTTCAGCGGTGAAAATGGAGTAAGAATAAATTTCCAGAATATGTTCCATCTAGCACACACTTATACAGATATGACGTTCACCTTTCAGCGACATCGTACTCATTTTCTTCCACACTCTATCGCCGGACAGCAATACTGATTGACTTTTTTGCAATAGCCCAAGAAATTATTGCTGACCCAGCGGTTACGTCATGGTCCAAATAGTAAACAATACCGAAAGGCCAAGGCCAAAGAAAACCACTGCCAATTAATAATTGAGATGAGATGGTTAAGGACCGTCATCAAAATGACCTGGCGACTGACCAGGCCAAGGATATAACACACAAGACCCCAAGACATTGTTTACACCCAGGTGCCTTGTACTCAACATAGGAAGGAGATAAGCCGGATAAGAGAAATACGATCAAACGAACGTTCCTCTCCCGCTTGGAAAAACGCCACTTCAAAAATCTAAGTGTATTTGCACCTCTCTGAATACATGATTAAGGGGCCAATAGCTATGAGAGTAATCTCTACGGCTGAGATACTATAGTTGGTCTTTGACAGCAGTTTTGGATACGTTACAGATTCACTAAAAATGAAGTTGAAGAGTCGGCACGCATCGAAGGATTGTCCTTTAGCTCTCTCTGCGCCCTCTTGAAAGCTTCAATACATTTGCTGAAGTGAAGAAACTCTACAGGCACTTGATATTGTTGCCATGCAGGCTACATGAGTACACATCAACCCGAGCGGCAAGTGCACTCAAGAGCTATTGAACATGTCGACAAAACGCAGCGCATGCCGCCACGATTCCAAACTGGAAGAAAGGCTGTCTTAAAGGCAAAGATTGCCCAGTCATGCAATTCTGATCTGTCCGATGGAGTCATGCTATTCGCGTAAAAATACTGAAATCGTCCATGCTATGTCTTTTTTTCAGTCTACTCGTGTAGATAGGTCCTAAGAGAGTATTACATTCTCCGGGATCAAACAGCTACTCCACATTATGCATTCTTATCGACCGAAGTGGATTCTCCAGGCTTCGCAGTTGAACATCAGGCAAGAGCCATTGCATACGGAGATCCTCATTAGTTATGATACCTAATAAAGTCTGCAAACTCAATTAATCGAGGACTCACGTAGCTATCAACGTGTACCTCGAACTTCAAAGGCCGAATAGGCTAAAACAACTGCAACGCTACTAGGATCACCTCACAAAGTAACGCCAAGAAGGTGCTCGAATGCTATGATTGGAAAGAGACGTATTCTCGGAGATGTAGAGGGCAAAGGGCTAAACAATTCAGACAACACTCGACCAATAAAACGTTATCTGGCAAGCATTTCGTCATGCTCAACAGGCCCTTGATGCAAATCATTTCGCATCTTTGGAACGTCGGCATCTTGCCGCTGTGATTTCTAGATACTGACACTGGGACGGGTAAAGCGGATCCACACTTAATATTGCCGCGAATGATGCAAGTTGAGTGCCAGGCGCAAGCTTGTGTTGGGGCCGCGAATATTATCGTATCGATCACCGCCTATGACCCAGGCGTCACCTTTCCATCGGCCAGGGCCAGAAGTCTGGCGACGAGAGTTTGGAAAGGCTTGGCTATCCATGGCGCACTGTTCATTTTGAACAGCTATTCGCGATTGTAAGTTTTTCGATGCTAGAATATGCAAATGAAGTCTCGCAAGACCCTCTATTGGCTACCAGCTCAGCTTAGCAAAAGGCAGTATCTCGAAGGCTTCGAACAAGATCTCTGGAAATAAGATAGTCGGGCATGACTATCAGTTAAGCCTGTTATACCGATGCGGTATTGAACCGTCCTCTCTAATGCGGAGCTCAGTGAGGTGCTTCGGACCTATCATTTACTTGGTAACTGCGATTCTTGATAATCACCAAGATCCCAATTGCGTACTGCACCAAGATTTAGAAAAGATATCATGCGTGATATTGTATATACTAGAAATCGAATGCGTATTTACAATATGTGTCGTTCAGACTTAAGAAATCTTTTCAAGCCTTGAACCGAGCCGCTGATATCAACTAGTCATTATCGTGTTCGGCCAAGCACGCATCATTACCAGTCATCCAGTTTTACCTATGCTCAGTCCAGTTTGCGACTATAACATTTCGCTCAGACTAAATGGCCCCTCGGCATCTCCTCAAACCCTGAAGGCGCTGATTTTCGAAGACAGATAATCTGAGGCATTGGTTCTGAAAGTATCTGGAGTCAATGTGTTACTCAATGCCAACAAATTCAACAATTGGGGACTGTCTGTCGTGTATTGGGGCCAGTCAATCAATGGTGCAGCAGTTCCCGCACCATTAGGATTCAACCCATTCACAAATGCAATATAGTAGCTTTGGATGGTCTCAGTGGGCACCGTAAGTGGACCCAGATCCGCATATGCATAGAGGAGGTCCGATCCGTGAAATGTGCCGAGAATAGGAGTTCCGAAGAAGTAGCTGGAGAGGTACGACCAGGCAGGCACTTGGGAAGAGACAATATCGAGATAGATACGTCGAGAAAGAGTGAAAGTAACATCGCCCAGAATAGCTGCAAGGCGCTTGTATTGCGGGTAGATTTCGTTGGTAATTGAAGTATTGAAGGGAGAGCCTGACTGGCCAAGATCATCCGGATAATTAGCGACAAGGCCAGTAACGTCGGAAACGGCATCTGGATTTCCAGGGAAGTAAGTAGCAAGGTAAGAAATGAGTTCCGCAGTGTCGGTGATGTTGCTTTGGAAAAGGGAAAAGAGAGTGCCTTCATCCTCTTGATCACCGATAATGATAGGGACTTTCGTGAAGGCACCACTTTGGACTGACAGCTCAGGAGATTGAGAGAAGAAGCTGTTCCCTGGATCGGGACGAGGGAGATAGCTAAGATCAACAGAACGGTAGGACAGAATGCCGGGAACAGAGTTGGCAGCATTGAGGAAAGTGGTGTAGTCTACGCTACGAAGACAAACAAGGACATCGGATGAGCCAGAGCAACCAGCACTTTCAGCCACAGTATTGAAGATGTCTTGAGCTTGAGGAGCGCTGACATTGTCAGCAGGGATAACGGAGCCGGAATCCATAATTGCACCCCGGAACAGAGATTGTCCATTGTAGGTATTATCACCACCATTGATGACTGTTTGGTCAAAGACGGAAATGCTACCTGCGGTCATGTTAGCAAATCTGAATGCGACCGCCCTATACGGGAGATATGACGAAACGGTACTGACCTGCACTCTCTCCCCAAATCGTCACCCTTGTTGGGTCTCCACCAAAGGCAGCAATGTTCTCCGCAACCCATTCGAGTCCAAGGCGCTGGTCTCTTAATCCAAGATTGGTACTACCTTCCTCAGCCAATTCACTTCCCGCAAGGAAACCAAAGCCCCCGACACGATAATTCACAGCTACATAAATCACATCCTGACCAGCGGCCACAGATCGTTGGATAATACTGGTTCCATCGTAACTTTGCGTTGATCCAAACTCGAATCCACCACCAAAGATCCAGAAAAGAACTGGCAACTTGGATGATGAAGTCGCTGTCGAGGGTCGTTGTACGTTCAACGTCAAGCAGTCTTCCCCGTCATTGGAAATTGTTTGTCCAAACGGCGTATCTTCAAGTTCCCCTATCACCGATGTTGGAAGGTCTGCGAGGCTGCTGAAGTTGATCTCAAATTCGAATTGCGGGCATGCTGTGGGGGTGCCAGTAGCAGTGATAGTTCCGAAGCTGGCATTCAGAGGTTGCGGAGGCTTGAGACGGAGACCGCCAACGGGAGGCTGCGCAAATGGAATGCCTTTGAAGGAGTCCACACCACCAGACGTTGAGCCTATGACAGTGCCATTGGTGATGGTCACTGAAGGACCGGCTTGCCTGGTGCCAAGTGTTGCTGCCGATATGCAGGTGGCGTAGAGCAGGAACGTATCAAGCACGCGCATCTTGCAGAGAGATTATACCAAGACTGCGAGAGCAGGGGAAAGGGCACACCACAGTCGTCCTTTTGGGAGATGGCAGCAGCATTTTAAGGCTGATTCTTGCCATAACTGACGGTTTCTGCTGAAAGTCGGTAGACGAGAGAGGGTTCCGGTTGACACCGCTGCATATTACATGACCAGGTATCTAAACGAGTCGATTGCCACTAAGGCCTGTTTCAACGGAGAATATTCCATGAGCGGCAACTTCGTAGTCCCGGATGGAGACAGGTCTAGCGACGGTGTGCTGAATCACGGCCGAGCTGGACTACTTTGTTCAACCTCGGCCTGGCATTGGTCGAATGTGGACGATTCGCCGCGCCGTCTCGCGTTTCCGCTTTCGTCTTGCATAAATATATGGTTTGCTAAGTCTTGCCATAGCTTGGACAGACTAGGTAGTCAGTAATGCCGAGGTTTTCTCATGCAAACAGAAAAGAGCAATCCATCAGAGCGCTGTGCATTGAAATTCAATGATACATGTTATCACATATCATACCATATATCATTTCGTACTCGAGTCCTGATATTGTGATTGAAGGACATATTCACGGAAGGACGCGTGGAGGTTTTCCGGTGGTTGCACGGCATCGAACCGAGGATAAATGAAGTTGGATAGGGTTTTCCCGCGTGGCAATCAGAGACTCAAACCCCACGGCGACTTATCCCGATCGAGCAGGCAAAACCTGTTTTCAGCACAAGTGCTCCTACCTAAAAAGTAATTTGCAGCCCCGTGTGCATGCCGGCGTATGCAGCGGCTTAATCCGAGTACCTTGAAAGTGGACACGCCTCCCTAAATGCCATCCGTGCCTTTGTTCCGGATTAGCGTTTGAGCCCGAGAAGCTAGCGAGTAATGGTCGACTATGTTGGCGAAGATTCATGGCGTCAATTAAATTGCGGGGAAGACTTCGGTGGCTATTTCCGTCCGGCCAATCACATTCGACGGCTCGGAGGGTCATAAAAAACATGTGAATGCAAAGGCGGGAGATGTTCCAAAGCACATGATCTCTTCCACAATTTTAGCTAATTTCATCGGACATCCTTGCTCTCGCTTGAACCCCTGCAGAGCTCAAGCCGTTTCTCGCAAGTGCTATTCATTACCCTATGTCGGTCCATTAGATATCAGGACCATTAAGGGCTTCACATGTTGTTAAGGTCCTTGCTCTACTTTAGTTCAGCAATGCCTCGAATTTTTCTCGTCTCGGTAAATAAGGAGACTTGCGCTTGCTTCAATTCATATTCATCAAAACACGTATGCATTTCGACATACCTCAAGTGGCAAGTCGATTTCCCGAGACGATATACTATTCTGTGTCCCAAAAGCAAGAGGTCGTGTTCTCAAGCCATCTCTTCTTCTCTATCGTTCTTAGTAAGTGGGAGGGTATCACGTAATTGCAACTACATATGATTGGATCACCAATTTGTCGATATGCTTTTTCGAGCCGCCCTCATTGCCGCAAGTACAATCAGTTCAGAAAAGGCACCCTGTTTTGCTCGCGCCACCGCGCAGCTGAGACAACAGTCATGCGTTAAGAGCGTCTTTACCGACCACTCACGAAACGAAGGCTGGGCTGTGGGCTTAGACTGAGTACTTACTACGGCAAGATCGTCCAGCTTTTCTTGCATTGGGAGGCGTGGTGCTTATGAGTGAAATTTTTACATAATCTAGTACAAACAGTAGTGTGTCAGGATAGTGGGATCATGGTTTGGCTTTTTGTGATTCCATCAATGACTCCACGTTATTGGTGAGATAAAGCTCGACGTTCGTCCCATCATAATGAGCCGCTGCTAAAATTCTGAGAGGATAAGTCTTTTCGTCGAACATGATGGATACTTCCGAATGAGCCCCGATGTTTGATGGCAGTATTAAGTCATCATCTAAGACGATTGACTAATTTGCTTCATTTCGACAACCGTAGAAAGCAGGCATCGCCAATCGATAATAATGGCTGTTAGGCGTAAGCAATCCATCACGCAATCCGAAGCTAGGCATTCGTTGAGCTGTTGTTTCGAGCGTCTCGAGCGCCACAGGGCAAGTATTGGAGATACTTAAATCGAGGATATCGCCTTCCGGTGATTATCTTGCACTATCATGAATGGTATCAGGCTCGAAATACTGGATCTCTGAAGGTCATTGTAAAAACTCTCTCATACGAATCAACAAGTCGTAGATTCAGAAACTGCGTGTTAACACACTCTCCCAGGCATCAATAAAGAGGCATACGATTGCCTGATGAAGAATCTAATACTTTTGCAGCAAGTTGTCCGTTCGTGTGGAACACAGTATCAAATCACGCTAGCTGAACCATAGCCATTGATGTGACGTGATCCACAGAGAATACCGTTCAGACCGTGCGCAACGCGCAAATTTCATGGATACTAAGCGTACCGAGGTCGGACTGCAACTAAACTGGACCGAATAAAGCGGTTCAGTTATCGGACAAAATCGTGTAGTTGGAAGGAGCGACAAAGGTAGCCCAGACGCCATGAGAGTTGTGTCTCTGAACCGAATCTTCTTTGTCGTCTCATTCCATTTGGAGATTAGCCGCTGATCTTAGCCCGATTGAAGTTTAGCCTTGTTCTTCAGTCCTCAAAGAAAAGGGGAAGGGCTTCTATAGCCAACCATGAAAGTCTGTATTGGAGAAGACTGAAGTGGGATATTTAGACGGCGTAAAGATCCGCTTTACGTCAGTGGCTTTCAAGGATTCGCGTTCTCAATCCCATGTATTCGCCCCCTGAGGTCGCGGCGGTTGGTCCGTGTCCGCGCTGACCATCCCAGACCCACAGAAGTACCTACTGATTCTGCTCTATGATTGTACAGCACCTACTGCGCAACCCCTTGACAAGTCGCGTCTGATGGATCCTCTGTGAGCAACACAGGGATAGCTATGACGATCAATATGTACACACAGGGCGTTGGTAGGATCAGCCAATGAGCTCCGAGACACAAAGAGTTGGTGACATTCGGTACCGTTCGGAACCTTCTCTACATTTCCATGCCTCATGGATGCCCGAAAGTTCGGTTGGCCTAAGGCTGATGTCGCGGGAGCCCAGCCAAAGGTCTTAACTTAATGTGAGTCTTCAAAATTATTGAACCTCGTCTTCTCTCAATCCTTCCTTGTGCCCTCTCAGTCTTGTAAAACAATATGATACACTCTTTTGACACTACGAGGCTGCTGTCATCCAAGTCTTCTACTCTATCCTATCTCTTCTCAATGAGCACATTAACGGACCCACCAGCTCCTTACGGCGTGCCCAACGGGATGATACAGGTATATGCGAACGGGGGCTCCTGTGAAGCTCGACGCGTCCACGCCACTCTACATACCCAGCTGGCTGAGAAATGCCAAGATCATCAAACCCTTGCTATCTGCAGCCGTGTGGATGAAACAGACCGAAGTTGTTCGGCATCTCCCTGATTTCGACCCTGCTTTCGGAAACCGCGTGTGGGGCTGCCTCTTCCGACTTCATTGAAGTTTTTGAAATTATGTTCGAGCGACAGCCAGAGATTGCCGGCCACGAATGTCGATATTTCCACGGAGACAGGGTTCTCCATGCGATACGATATAATCACACGGCCCTTTTGAACTTTCTCCTCGATCATAGGATGGATTCGGGCAGAAATCCGTCCTAATATTTCGCCCGCGATTTCTTCCATAATACGCCAATCGAGCTTGCCGCAAGCCGACATGACATAGATTTGTAGAACGCCTGCTTCATTACGGCGCCCGGGTTCAGCCGATGGAAGCTGTCTAGCTAGCTGCATATTCTAACAGTCTAAATGTCCTCGGATTCCTGCTCGACAAAGGTGCTGATGTTAATGCGGTGTTGGAAGAGGACCTACATGATCACTATCGCGAGCCTTTCTTTAGAACTGCATTGCACAACGCCATTGAGGCAGAGAAGATTGAGGCAGCAAGAATACTACTTGCGCGCGGCGCAGATCCTGCGGTGTTGAATTCGGAAGGCAAAAGCTCAATTACGAGAGCTCAAGAACGTAGTAACGCGTCTACTCTTGCTCTTTTTTGTCCATATTCGTAAGGGGCTAATCGCCTTTGGACCTGACCTTGCAGTTCCACAGCGATACCACATACAACACTATCGAGATCTTGGTAAGATTTCAGTTCATTTTAAATTTTCGAAATCTTGAAGTTTCAAGAGAGCAGTTACGAGCTGGGCGGTTAGGCTGTAATATCTTGATATCCTCGATGATCCTATTTAGATGATAATTTGGAAGTTCTCGCCAGATATGCTTGCCTTTTCTGCCTTGGATGTGCATTTCCATGGCTCTCAAAGGAATCAAGGTTTCCCAACAGCATACTTCAGGTCACTTTTCTGTGTTGTACAACTGAAACAATAAACTCTCGAGGCAAAGTCATCTTTTGAAGCCATGGCAATCCACGTATCAGGCGCAAGCTTAATCGATTGCAAGGCAGCGATCTCTGAGCAAGTTCGACTAAAAGTCCATCCCAGGACGGAGGAAACGATAAAAGGAGAGGAGCACAGGGCAACCAGAGTGACACATATTTGTAGATCAAAATTTTGCAGAATTACGTAGGTCGCCGCTGTCTTGAAGCCCCAAACAAAGCTGGACGGCAAGGATTCGGGTCAATGCTCCCGTCTCGTTGGCTGTATATCTGTGATCACTGTCGTCTCAGCAAACTTGTAGCTCGTGGAGTTTCGAGTCGCTGCATTCATTCACCAAGACATTCTTATCCGATATCAAAGGAAAGCGAGGCAAGGACGAATGTTGAAGAAGGAAGTGAGGATTCGCGATCTTGATCAAGAAGAATCCATCGGAGTGATTATTGCCTAACAGCCAGTCGTTTTGGATAGTGATTGACCGGAAAAGATGCCGATTCGTCGGTATCAGTTAGTGCAGATCATGTATACCTAGCAAAACGTAGTCAGTAATAAGACCCAACAATACTAAAGCAATCCCAAGTTGAATTTGGAACGGCTCGATACTAATTACTGCGGTACTGTTATGTATTCATTGCTTTCTGAGGTTCGCATTTGCCTCGGAGATCAACGATTAATTGGTCGAGGAACCGGCTTGGGATGATCAGTGGCTTAACTCATCATCTTGTATGTCGGCAGCTGTTCTCTTTGTTCCTTTCCGCTCTTGGCAAGACTAGATCTAATTCGCTGCGTAGGAAAGTACACGGGAAGCTGATGGAAGAAGCTCTCTGGTTGAGTATGATTCAGTGCCTGTTCAGGTCTCATGGCTCTGCTTGCCATGCTTGCGTTGATGTGTGAAGCTCATGAACTTTGCTGACCGGTTTCTCCCCCCCTTTTTCGAAGCAAAGGCAGTTTTCGCATATCTTAGAATAGTGCTGAGTTCCATGAGTCTTCAGCGCTCACCGGCTTTTGCTGCATTCTTAGAGGTTTCGAGGGTAGGTGGCGCCATTGGGCATCAAATCATGTGATTCTAATGCATGAATTCCGAGATAACCGCTCCGCAGGCAAGCCTTACCCTGTACTGCTTTGCAGTCGTTCCTTGACGCAGGTCATCTCATGTAAACAATAATGAGCGTAAGCACAGTATCCGTAAGTGCTTGGAAACCTTTGACTGCCGGAGATATTGCCGCATTGACCGTGGCGCACTTGAACGTTTCAAGTGGACGTGCCAAAGGCCATTAGTACTATTCCGGACTTTTCGAACGCCCAATCGGTCTGAAAGGCTGGAAGACATGCTGCATAGTCATCACAAAATATCTAAAGCCCGTATTTTCTTTATTGCCTCAACAATGGGTCATGGTAAAAGTGGTTACACAGAGAAGTTCACCACGGACGTCAACCTAAAGCTTTATAAAAATAGGGATCGATTATGGTGGGTGCGTTCGTCGGACATTTCGTATTCAAAGTAGAACGTTTATTCCAGGTCCGAGAATATGAGGTGATGAGATCAAGAAACCAAGACTTTGCCATTGGCTGCCAGCCACCTACGCCACTCCCGCAGCCCAGGCGGCTGGGCGATCCCAGCGCTCCGCAACCTCGCATAAAGCCAATATCGTGCTGCAGCAGTTCCCCACGTCAAAAGCCTGCCACTGGTCCAACTTGGTGAATCCGTGCCTACCTTTTTCGTTGCATCGATCTAGTGAAAGATGGTGTCGGTAGTCAACCGTCGCGTGCTGCCCGAACCGGCAAACCAGCACAGCAATCCTGCTGCACAAATACGACATGCTCCTCGAGATTGGACAGGAGCTCGCCGCCTTTCTTCCTTCAGTCATGTCTGGAAGAGATGAAACGGACGCAGCCTCCCCATTGGCATGGCTAGGGCAGCTGCAGCAGCGGGTCATATCAACGATCAACGCCCTACTCATGCCATGACCTGTTTTTCGCGGTTTTGTAGATGCAGGTGTATTTTCTGAAGCAGAATACATCGCTGTGAGGATGGTGAAAGGCATTGTCAGAATCTGGCTGTTTGTTTTCTGCTTTGCTGGGCGTCTGCTAGCTACCAATTGTAAGTAAGCCATCAGTATCAATGAGCAATTCGGGCTTATGGAACGCCGTAATGAGGTGCTTATTCCTGTTGCAGTCTCTCCAGTTACATCAGATGAAAACAGCACAGCTTCGGACAATTTTCTTATCTCTCCAGCATCGTCGACTGATGTAGCTCAATCAAGAAATGGGTTCGGATATTCTAAACCTCCAGGTCTTTCTCAATTATGGGCCTCATCACATAAGTCGTGGAAGCAGCATCACAGCTTAACTTTTCCTGGTGCTTCCTATACGAGACCAAATTGGAACAGCAAGTCAACGCAATGGAGCGCCTCCAGGACAAAATCTTCTGAGGAATGTAGCTCAACAAGCCCTTGGTTTTCATCATCCAAACCAGGTCGGAGCAGCAGTACAAAATCTTGGCGTAGTTTGCACACAACGTCGAGCAAGACTATCACCTCAAGTGTCTTCAGTACATCATGTACCACTTCTGGTCAAAGCCGTAGCCCGACATTCTCGTCGACCTTGCACAAAACCTCAACAGAAACTTGTAATTCTACTTTTTCCAGTACTCCCTATCCGAGAACGACTAGCCAAACCAATAACTCATCATCATCGAGCGCCTCATCTACATTATCCAGTCAAGTCAGTAGTCTTACACTTTCGACTACGTGCACTACCTTAACTCCAAACATTTCAACTATCTCAAGCACTTTGAGCCCGATTCGAAATAGTAGCGCCATCCAATCAACAACTACGACGAACAGTAGTGTCGTTCTTTCTACCACGACATGTACGATATCAAGTCTAAACAGTAGCTCAACTCTTCCGATTACGTCAGGATCGACTTCTAAAAATAGCTCAACGTCGAAAAGTTCATCGGTATCGAGTCCAAATATCACCATCACTTTTACTATTACTCCCGTCTCTACTTCAACGACTAGTATAACGTTTCAAACTACCTCGAGTACTACACTTGTAACAACGTGTCAGAACAGCAGCTCAACAGTGTCAAGTACTCTGGGGTCCAGTCATACTCACAGTCCGACGACATCGATTACATCGATTGTTTCGATGTCTACTCAAACTATCACTTTGACTATTACAACGTCTACCCAAAGCGTTACTTCAACGAACTCCACTATCACGCCATCGAGTACAAGTAGTACCTCGGTGACTCCGAGTACGACGAGTGTTCCATTCACAACATCCAGTGAAAGTAATAGCACAATTACTTCCAGCATTACCACATTACCTTCAGAGACCGGCTCAGCTTCTTCTATTGTGTCAACTACGTCATCCACAGGATTAAGTTCAAACACGAGCACGATACCATCCAGCGTTTCAAGTACTCCGAGCCACTCAAGCACTTCGAACACGGGATCGAGTTCAATAACCAGCTCAACAGTAACGGCAACCTCGAGTACTTCAAATACGGGATCGAGCCCTGAAACCAGTCCAACGATCTCAACGGTCCCAACAATCCCAACTTCATCCACGGTGACTACTGCTCAGAGTAGCCCACCTATCACAGTCACATCGACAGTCACAAGTACAACATTGAGCTCAATAACCAGCTCAATCCCGTCAGTTACATCAAGTATTTCATCCGCTTCATTGAGTCCACCGAATAGTTTCACTACTTCAAAAGTTCCGAGCCCCTCATCTACGAGCCCAGGTTCAGGAAGCAGCTCGCCTCCCTCGAGTATTCCAAGTATTTCATCGACCACTTCAAGCGCACTAAGCATTTCTACCTTCCCAAGTTCTTCAACTTCTTCGCCGACGACTTCCATCTCTCAAAGCAGGTCAACGCCATCAAGTACTTCGAACGTCCCACAAACATCACCAACTCTGGAGAGCAGTTCATCAATCCCGCTTCCTTCATCGACGGCAGTGACAACTCCGAAGACGGTGAGCAGCTCAACGCCCTCAAATACACCAAGCTCTTCGTACGCAGTGTCTACTTTTACGACTCTCTCGATTCCATCAAGTCCAAGCAGCAGCTCAACAAGCAATACCGAGCTTTCAACAACGTTGTCTAGAACAGAAACGACTACTCAGTCCTTGACTGTGACCCGAACTTCAACCGCATTGACTATTCCATCCTCCACAACAATCACTTCGCACACAACACCTATCCCCACCACGTTCTCTAGCGCAGCGTCTGAATCTTTTAGCTGCTACTCAAGCTATTCCGCATATAGGTCTTCTCTCAATGGTGGCTGTACGAGTTCAACTGAGATCTTCTCTTATTCTACATACTTCTCGACGAAGACTTTCTATGAAATGTATACTCTATGCGATGGAGTTCCCCGCCTCAATGTAACCGGCCCTTCAGCGCCGACTACGACAACCGAAGTGAATGCATTTGACAGCACAGGTGCAAGCGTAGTCATTACCGAAACTGTTGATCAACCCGTCCCGATATCTTCATCACTGATTGCCACACCAGTCACAACGACGTTTACGAGCACCAAATGTCTTGACTCAACAATCCCATCCCCTAGTTGTGCTTTCCCTCCTTCGGGTTGTCAAGGCTGTACGGTCACTTTACCACCCATCCGTCTGCTGTACTTTGGTGTCACTACTGCGGGGGATTTTTGCGGCCATTGTAAGTCTAAAGTTTTGTCACTTTCAAGGAATGAAGCTCACCAATAGTCAGATTCGGTCATAACCCCCTCGGCCGACGATTCTACAACAGCAACGGCGACCGCATTTGGTACGACATTCACGTCTGGTTTTGCCTATGTCTCGTACGGAGGTTTTGAGGTCAATGGCTATGGAGGCCAATGCGGCGCTTCGCAGCCCCCGGGTTACCTCGCACTACCTTCCTCGGCTATTTCCAGTTGGCGTGGTTTTGAACCGTTACAGGACAGTATAGTCACACAATATACCTTCAACTACGGCGATCTTCGTCCAAATGAAGTCCCCTTCTCTGCTTGGGCAGACCAACCTGACTGTGACTACAGAAAGGAGCCTAATCTCCTTCAGAATTGCAGCGTCATTGATGATGCAGTCTACAATCCTGCGCTTGTCTACCCTACGCAGATCTGGGAATCAAATCCGCTCTGGGCTACGTGTACAACGGTATGGAATGGCGATTACGATCCGCCCTACTTATTAAGCATGGCTTCCATGGCTGCTGCCCCTACTCCAAATGCTCCAAACCCAACTACCACAGTCTCGCCTCTACCAGAGGCGTCTGCACCTCCACCAGCAACCGTTACTATTTCACCCTTACCCGAAATTTCCGTACCACCATCACCCGGAAGCAGCGCCGGAGGTAGTCCGGCACCTACAGCAGCCGCAGCATCCGCTTCAACTCAGCCTGTGTCCAGCAATCCTGCTGGTCCAATCGCTTCGATCCTTGGCGGAGGTGGAAGCTCCAGTAATCCTGGTGGTCCAATCGCTTCAATCCTCGGCGGAGGCGGAAGTTCTACTAATCCTGGTGGACCAATTGCTTCCATATTGGGTGGTGGGGGTCCATCTCCGCCATCGAGCAGTGCAGCGCCAATTCCTGGCTTCAGCTCAGCCCCAAGCCCAGCATCTCCAGTCTCCTCTGCTAGTCCGCTTATTCCCGCGTCCAGTGCTCCTCCACCAAGCGCCGCTGGCTCGGCACCTGCGAGTGGTGGAACATCTGCCGGCGTTGGGCCACCCAGCGTGACCGCGGCCAGTGCTGGGGCTACGACGACCGTCATTCCACCGGTGGGCAGTGGACCCGGGTCTATCACTACCAGTGGCGGGACGACTCCAACCATACATTCCTTTTCGAGTACATTAGTGAGTACCTCTACGTTGAAGCCGGCGTCAGGAGGAGAACAAGTGCGAGTGTGTGCAGAGGTTATGTATGTAATTCTGGCAAATATTTGGACACTGGGTGTCGGATATCTTGTCTTTTCATGAATCTAATGAAGATTGGCGGCTGCTTGCAAATGCGATATGGTAATGAAAAGATGGAGGAGCCTTGAAAGCAAATGAGGCGTCCAGAGATTTGATATTATGTACAGAGAATCCGCGAAAAGATGGAATTGGAGCAACGAGATAGAGACGACTAATGTATATTCGCGAACCGTAATAACTTTTGAGTAATAAAAAATACCACTACACGACTTATGCCATCTCTTTACTTACCATTTGACCGGGTGCCAAATATCACCAGTGGTAAGCCTGAGCTCCTGCATTGCTCAGTCAGCAACTTGCGTGAATACCAGTAATGGCATAATGGATGATTGGCTGACTGCTCTAATGGACGATGCAGCTGGGTAGCGAAGCACAAGGCGTGTGGGAAGCTAAGAGCGATTCACGCCGGCGGGAATTGGTGGCTGGGTACACAGATGGAAAGTCTGCCGAGTCAAAGTGGTAAGTTTGCCGGGCGTTGTGCCCACACATCCGAACATAGAGGCTAAAGTGGCACATGGAGCTGTGGCAGCAAGCGGTGGCTGAATGCTGACGTAAGTGTCCTTGGACGCACAATGGAGTGGAATCTCCGCATGCCTTAGCCGCCACATTTGCCATATGCAGCTAAGACCAACAGAGTCTGATTGTTACGATATACGAAAATTGTATTACTCTATGTTACAATCTCATCGAATATTCTTCTCGCGATCAGTCGACTTTTTGGAGTGATGAAGCAGAAAACTCTTCGGAAGCTTCCGCAAATTTGACATTCCTGAAATTCGTATTCAAATCCCATACATATGAGACAGGCAAAGGCTCAACGATATCATTTTCGGATAATTATCTTAGACAAACAAGTTCGTGTTCATTTTGGCTTATTCGGAATGTAAGGCCAAATTTTGGGTTTCTTAGTTTCGAAAAGCTGGGCAATAATAGATTTAGCGGGACACAATGGCATCAAAAGTCGAAGCGCCCCGCATTTCGCTTCCTTTAACACTCAATATTCATCATCCATTTCTGCCACCAATTAAACCTAGAGGTGTTGAATGTAGATTAGCATAGATTGCATTCTTGGCTGTACATTCGTTCATACCTTGATTCGTGTCAGAGGACGTCGAGCTTATCTCCGCATCAAGCGGTTTGCACCAGGCTATCAAGTCAAAAGGTCTCTCTGGGTGTTCGGGCGCTTCTTCACATGTTTCGTTACCGGGACAAGTTCCATAAAATGCATGTGCATATGCTAATCTGGAATCACCACACCAAAGCTCCCAATTTTTATCATTCTCGCAATAAGATCCGGCAAATCCAGTAAGCTGTGGATGGGTTTCCTGCGTACAATTGTTAATCGGAGACTGTGACGTGGCGACTGAGAACAGGAAAGACAGAAGATTGATAGTGAAGAATTGCATTGGTCAAACCCTAGTCAATCGAGAAGCTCAAAAATGCCGGATTCTGATATGAAAAAAGAAGAAAAAGGACAACTGTAGTCATCCTTTGTATCATGAAGGGAGGAAAGAGAGAACGGAGCCGAGGACGGGATTATGGGGAGATTAAAGCCAACGTAGTGTGGCAAAGAGCAATGAAAATGAGCTCTAGCAATAGAATCAGAGAAATGAAAGCCTTATGACGTTTCCTTGGATTAAGTAGGATCAAGTAAATTTGTGTCCGACGTTGCGAATCCCAGTACTGGCGGCCAAAAGGACCGAACTTGTTGAAATATAAACCCAGCTATAATTCCTAGGAATATGTGGCGTCACATAATAAGCATCCGATTCTCCGGCGCACTACGTTGTACCTGCAGGATCAAGCATGGTATGTTCTCGTAGGCATGGAAAATTTTCGTGTTGGAAAGCTTTATGGGCGGAAGTATCCGACTATTACCATTTTTTGGACGAGACAGATTCATGAGGCTGACTCGAGCACAAGAACTGTCTTTGAAGACAAAGCACAAAATTAAGCTCAAAGCTGACTGACCAGGAATCGTAGCGTATGACTTTGATGAAGAATGAGATCGTTGTGGCTTGGAATACATATGGCACTGACCGCGATTCATTCAAGAGTGTATTCCAGTCATGGAAATTTAACCCAAATTCGCCCCAACATAATAGATACATGAATCCAACCTGATTAGTCGATTCGGAACTTTTAAAAGCAATACCAACTCATGAACACAATCTCATATATGAGAGGATCAGATTAGATTGCGCAGTTTGTTCCCTTATTAAAGGATTACCTTTTTTTAGGGGTTGTTCCTTCTATCTACGAGCCTCTCGTGGGATTGGATCTTGAACTTTCCGCACAGAAATCTTGATACATATCTAAATCTACTTCGGCTTTTGCCTCATCGATCTATTAGTGGTCTGAAATTTCATTTTACATTTTTGTGGAGCAAGATCAGAGTTTATTGCATCTTTTTGTGGAGATCCCCTCAGTTATCTACCAACGTTTGCGCTGTTTCATTTTACTGCTTTTAAAGATACAGCTTACAAATAAAATTCATTACAAAAAGGGATATCCTTCCAATCATCGAGAAAGGCAAGCAGTTCTTGAATCACATTAAAGCCCTCGACACACTACAACACCCCAGCGTCATCCGCAAATTCGCCACAGATCCTCGCTCACTTACGATATACCTCGAATTCACATCACAACATTATGCAAAAGATCTGGTTAAGAAATTATCTTACTGTCACCAAGTCTATGTGCAATATCAACCGGGGGACGCTTCGTCCCATGATATGGCCCTTTGAGGGGCGAATTAAATCCTACTCTTTCTCTCCCACCCTCCAATCCAGCATTATGACTGGGCCTGAATGACCTGCACGACCCGACATACTTTACTGGCGGAGGGGAGCTCTGCAAGTAGGGACCCGGTCATCCCCAGCAAGAGCTCCGCCGTGTCTCCGCTCCAATCCCGAAGTGCCCGGTCACGGGCAAGAACCCATGGAGCTGTCCTCGATACATTACCCGTCAAGAGGAGGCCTGCCTGCTGTGCATTGAGGTTGCCGATGACGTAGCGGCCCACGACACCTAGCTTATAGATGTCCATGGCTTTGGCATCGCTGGGGGCCTCCCCACGATGGTAACAGGCGGCTTTGAAGCCCAGGAGTTTGACCTCTGGCGGGTTTTTCGAGTACGTAATCGCTCGTAGGTCAATGCCTCCGTGAGTCCAGCCGAGGGTATGCATATGAGCGAGGGCCTCTCCAATGTTCTTCAGGATGAAAAGTAGGTCCTCTTTTCCGAGCGTAGAAATGCCCATATTTTCCTGCCAGCGGCCGAAGCGGTTGAGGGGCTCCCCGGGTGCATACTCGAGGTATATCGTAAATGTGCGAGGATCCGTGGCGATTTTACGAATTGTGCAAGGGTGCTGTAGTACATCAAGGACCTTGATATGATTCAAGAACCCCTTGCCTTGCTCAAAGATATCCTGGGGGTACTCAGAAACCATAAATGGGGTGTATGAGACAACAGTCTCGTTTCCAAGGTGAGAAAGTTTGACGGCATTGACGGCGCACTTTTCTGACGCATATATGATTCCAATGTGGTGCAAGGCGTAGCTTCTTATATTTGAAGCCAGGGGCATGCGGACCTTTAGGCCGTGCTTTGGGTCGAGATGAATATCAGACAAAGAACGCGTTTCCGCTTCAGAAGGCCGAGTAACCAGATTTGGAGGCTGAAAATCGATACCCATACGCTCGCGTGAGTACGGAAGTTGACGAGTAAGTGGGACAGCATACATGAAGCGTGTGACGGGGGACTCCAGAAGCATTAAGCGGACCGATCCGATAGGCAAAGTAATGTAATAATCGGTTGCTTCAAGTACAAAGTAGCGATCTTGCATCACTCTTGTCGATGAAACACTTTCATCGAAGGCGGAGCGAACTAGAAGCGCGTCCTCAGCATGGTTGAAGAGAATAATGGTGTCGTCAACAGGATGACGCATGAGGGAAAATGACAAAAGGGGTACGGAACTAATATCATCAGTCATGGTGCGATCGCCTGAACTAGAACTAGTAGGTGCGGAGCGAAAAGGTAGGGTAAAAGTCGAGGATCTTTTAGGGATGTCCGCACTCGTGTTAGCGGGAGTCGCAGTCCGGAGAGGCAGAGAAAAGGTATTGGAGTCGTTCGTACCAGGCACCGTTGTCAAATTGGAGGCGAAAGAGCCAAGGGCCGAGGAAGTGGTCAAAGACCTGTTAAGTGCAGACTGTGGTTGCCGTGTAGGAGAGTCATCCTTATCCTGTGGAATGAAGATATTCGGTTGACCACTGTTGGCAAATGTCGTGAAGGGATTGTCCTTGGGGTGAGAGATAGGCACAGCACGCTGGCAGCTCGAGGTGTTTGGGCCATTAATAATTGGAAGGTATAATTCCATGCTATTAGTGGGATTGCACATCCAGAAGCTCTTGAGGTCTAAGAGGTTCTTGTCAGGGAGGATGACGCCGTAAAAACCTTCAGACTTAAGCTTGGAAATCATGAGAGCGCGGATCATGGCATTATCCATCGAAACATCGTCCATATCAGGATCATGTGGTAGCCTCGATGATGTCTGGGCAGACATGTTTGCTGGACAGCGCAATTGAGTGAAGGTAATGGCGATTGCGAAAACAATAGGTGAGGTCTGAAAGCTAGCGAATGCTGGCGAGCTGTACAATGGCAGAGATGCAGGAAGAAGATTGATCGCTGAGCTTGGGGGGTTGCGTAAAATAGAAGGCAGTGTAAGGACAAGGAGAGAGATAGTTGTAGAAGTGGAAGATCGAGAGACACTGGAAAGCAGGGAGAGAGAGGCTTTTTACGAGACTTGGCATGGAGAGTGAGTGGAACTGAGCGAAAGTGAGAATGGAGATTGTAAATGAGGGGATCCAAGGGGCACGCATGATAGGCCATGATGTGATGTTGAAAGCAGCGTTGCAGCGAATTTACGCGTTGTTTAAGGCAGCGGGCAAGGCGTGTCGCTGCTTTGACAGTGAATGGAGTTGCAAAAATGAAACGGGTGAGAGCTGGACTGTCCGAAATCAGCGAGGTGTGACTGCAGCGCAGAGCGTGACCCAAACCCCCCGCTTCTCGCTTCTAAGCGATCGTCACAATAGACGCGTCTATCACGATAGGCGCACCCATCACGATAGGCGCATCAATGACAATAGGCGCGTCACTCACAACACGTGCGTCAATTTGGCGATACATTCACCCTACTGTCCACATATCTTCCATGCTTCTTCTTTTGAGCAGGAACTATCGTGCACTTATACACATCTACACCGGTCTATTTCCAGACTTTTCTAGAATCAGATCTTTTGCCACGGTCCTGCAGACATACCAACAATACCTTGATCGAGGTATCCGCGCGCTTGTTCGTCGTTGAATCCCTACCGTAACTTTCACCCTTTACTACGAAATCATAATCCTCATCCGAAATGGAAAACCTCCGCTGGTGGACTGGACTTCCTGACCAGCTCCGTCCAAGAAGAACTCTCAGACAGGAGGGTCTTCTTGATTTTTTCGGCAGCTACAACACCGTCCCTATGCAGTTGTATTGCGAAGACGAATTCGTTCCACTAGTAGAACTACTCCTCAACGAATACAAGGGCAACATGTTCAAAGTTAAGGAAGCCTTGCAGAAATGGCGAGAAAATGAGCTCAAAGCTCTTCGTGATGAGTTCATGAAGGCACAGGAGATAGTTACCAGCGATTACTACGGCTTTTTTAGCTATCAGGCCTTTCTTGATGCACGAAGATTTTTTGACGATCGCTCCTTGGCATCACTCCTCAAATATTTCAGATCAGAATATCCTCTCCGGGATTGGATATCCGAGTTTGATCAAGACCGCTTTGTGGATCAAATCCAATCATTCGAATCCGAACGTATCACAGCAGAGGCCTACAAAGAAAAGGCCATCCGAGAGGAGATTTCAAGAATCGTAGACGCACCTGACTGGGGGTCCTCATACAAATCCGAAGAAAAAGAAGCAGATAACTCGCAAAATCCAGAGGCAGCAATCAACGACAGCCTCAAACCGGTTGAGGACCCTCCCAGTAGTCCTCCTCGCAAATACAAACGGCCCGTAAAACTCCCCCGACCAGCAAAACCGGCCCAAAGCGAAAAATCGCCAAAACGCAAACGCGACGACGAACCCACCCCTCCCTCTCCCAAACGCCGATGTACTCCGCCGACATCCCCCAAATCTCCTCCTACCACCGATCATACGCCCGCCACCACAGCGCGACATTCGCCGCCACCAGCAGATCCAGCATCGCAACCCCGCCAGCATACACAATCAGCTTCCCCAGCTTCGCCTGCTTCCCATCGCTGCCGCCACCAGCGCGCTCGCGACCCAGCCTCAAGTCCAACATCGGCCCCGCAGGTCCAGGCCCAGAGCTCGCCCATACCGCCGGTGGTCCAGAGCCCGCCCATCCCGCCAGTGCAGGGCCCGCCCATCCCGGCGATGTCGCTGCACCCCCACCCGCCGCTGCAGCGCCACCACGACGACCACTGCTTCCCCCATCGGGCGCCGGGCCCGCTGCGAAAGTGCCCGCGGCGGAGTCGGAGCGCGCCGCCCGCGAGCCCGACGGCGCGAGATCACCCCGCGAGGGCGCCCTGGCGGCGGCGGAGATCGTGCTCGGAAGATTGAAGCGCAGCTCGCTGAGGATGGCGGGGGTGGTGGTGGAGGGGAGGGAGTGGCGGCAGGTGAGGGAGCGGCCGGTGGTGCCGGTGGTGAAGTGGCAGGGCGTGTTCCAGGGGGTGAGGAAGGCGTAGGATTTGTCTGTTGGGCGGGAGGGGAGGGGCGGGCGGGATGTTGAGAGGGGAGTGTTGCTGTCGGTGAGGGCGGATTCGTGGGAGGCGGACTTGCGGTGCGTGTATTTGTGGGTGGCGTTGCGGGAGCCTTCGAGGTATAGGCGGCGTTCAAAAGTGGTGCTTTTGCTATTATTCAGGTAGGTGTTGTTGGAGTTTCGACTGCTATTGGAGGAGCTGGGACGATCAATGAATTTGGTGTATCCGGGCGTCATGATTTCGATGAAAATGGGAGACCCCATTTGCTTATGCCGTTCGACCTTGGATCCGCCAGAACGGGTTTCGGAAGAGATTTCCTCGATTGGAGGATCGGAGATCTTGGCTACATTCCACTGGGCACTGGATGACGGGTCCCTTCGTATGAGAGTGATGGAAGGCTGAACGACTCCTTCGTCATATTGGCTGGAAGTTGAGGTAGTTCGTGGAGAAACCAATGATCCCTGGCTGACTCCTTCACCATATTGGTTGAGGTCTGAGATAGCTTGCGGAGAAATTGGAGAACCTCGAACAACTCCTTCGTCATATTGACTGAAGTTTGAGCTAGTTCGCGGAGAGAGAAAACCATCATTTGAATACAGGGGACCTGGCTGGCTGAGACGCGGCACAACACTTTCGGACTTCCATTGTCGATGACGCGGTGGTAAAGCTGGTGGAGTGTCAGGGACGACGGAAAGATTAGAGAACGCCGCATTCAATTGTTGTCCAGTTCCGGCGTTGTGGACGGGTACGGCAGGGAGCGGACGTCCAATCAAGGGCTTTCGTTGCGCATGGGTATCATCGGGGTTTGATTGAAAGTTCATGTTATTAAAGGACGGAAGGGGATAAGGCATTGACGGATTCACTGGTTTTCGATTTATTTTCTCGGTATTCTCTGGCGTTTGGATTCGAAATTCGGGAAATGCATTGGGAGTTGGGGGAAGAGGTCTTCTAGGAAGTTGAGGTATTGTTTCCTCCATTGAGCTACGAGCATCTCTTGCGATGGGTTTTCGGGGCATATCTCGAGCATTGCTGTCAACGAGTGACTGATTATCTTTTTCTTCATCAGCTGCAGATGCTTCTCGTTGTAAGAGTAGTTCGTCCTCGGGTTGGTCAACGTGCACATAATACAAGCAGCTTTCTACGTCTTGCGCGCTCACTACTTTTTGCTTAGGCTTTAATGGAGATAGAAATACATCTAAAATAATGTTAGACTACTAAAGCTATCTCAAGTTGGTTTGCTGATGAACCCACCCTTACTCCCAGGTACCCTTACAATATACAAGACCAAAGGTGACCTCTCAGGTTCGGTCGGATTTCGTGGGTAAAGGGGCGGATTTGCAGCAAGACTTGTCAGAGCTGAAAGCGAGCCAGCTTCAATCATTTCAGACATTTTGGGCAGATTATCAATGTATGCCAGGGGTGCCAGGTCCAATTGCGAATATACTATGGCTAGCTTTTTTGTGCGTAGAGCAAAGGCCCAATCTCATGCTACAACCAACGTCACGAGACCATGAAAGGAGATGCGATAATATCATTCTCGCTTGTGAATCTCGAAGGCGGTGCAAAGATGCAATGACAGTGAATGAGCTGCAAAGCTACCGAGAAGCTGAGCGCCTTTGTATGCATTTGCGTGGCTCAGCAATTGACGTCAGTGACGTGCAAGGCATTGCCAACAAATTGATTGATCGTGGTCGTGTGAAGCAAGATAAGATCAGCTACGTTAGAAGCGAAATGAGCCGTATTATTTCGTGTGCCAACTGACGCGTTGTGGTCGAGAATAGTCGTGGATGTTGGTCCTGTGCAAACAGAATCAAACGCGCCAAGATTTGACTCATTATTCCACACCGCCTGCAAAAACATGCACATCCCACTTCACCAACCTCTCTGCTGGGCATATTAACATCAAAGACGTCATGGCTGACGACGAGCTCAAGGTAATTATTTCGCTGCTTTGTCTATTTCATCTTTCGAAAAAGCTAATTAGATTAGGCCCGGCTGGAAAGCCATGCCAAAGCATTCGACGGACTCATGTCTCTTATCCCCGCCAAGAATTACTATGCACAAGATCATAGTGTACGATTTGCTATTACCAGACTATTGACAAGAAACTTACTAATCAATTCAATTGCCGTTGTAGGATCAATGGCTACGCAAAAAACAAACCAAAGAGGAGAAGAGAGCCGCTAGAAAGGAAAAGCTCAAGCCAGAAAATCAAAAGAGTGTCAAAGATGTCATGGACGAGAATGAACGAAAGAGAAAGCGTGAAATGGAGGATGAGGCCGATGAAGGCTCGACTGATCTTGATCTCCCTCCCAAGGAAAAGCCAAAGGAGGGCATGAAGCCGCCAAAGAAGCAGAAAATGGCAAAAAATTCAGAATCTCTCAATGCTGAAGCCGCCGATGATTCTCAAAACAAGAAGAAGAAAAAAGCTGAGAAAAGGAAAGAAAAAAGAAAAGCAAAGGCTGAAAAAATCGCCCGTCGACAAGAAAAGGCTGAAGCGAATAAAAATCGGAAGCAGGAGCAGCAACCTACTAAGCTATCTGAGACTGATGAGAAATATAATGAAGCGGAAAGACTTCATGAAGGTTCGTCAGACATCGAAGGCGCCGACGTGGAAGCCGTAGAGCTTGATGGCATTACTGAAGGCCTTGAGCACGAATCGCGTTCTTCTGCTACTCCTACGCCAGTTCCAGAGACCCCCCAATCACCCGCACCTCATTCCATTACATCATCAACATCATCAATCATTCCTCCTTCCACTGCCGATTTTTCAGAAAAGCCTCAAACTGAATTGACCTTGATGAATGAGAATCCGGAATCCGCTCGGACTGCATCTACATCTGAATCTCAACCTAACACAACCTCGAATCTTTCCAATCAGACATCTAACACCGACACCACTAAATCCAAAAAACTTCCGCCAGTCTCTGAAATAAACACCGAGCTCCTCCGCGCCCGCCTCAAGACCCGCATTGACGCTCTCCGTGCCGCTCGCAAAGCCGACGGTTCTGACGGCCAGCCCGCTCGCAACCGGCAAGAACTCCTCGATCAACGTCGCCACAAAGAAGAACAACGCAAGCAGCGCAAGAAAGAACTACGAAAGCAGCAGAAAGAAGCAGAGGTCGCCGCAGCCGCCTCAGCCGCACAGCAAGACGCCCAACTCGAAGCCGCAGGCAAGACCAGCCAAGGCAGCCAACCCCAAGACGCCCAAACCACCAACCTCACATTCACCCGCATGACCTTCCCCGGCTCCAACCCTCCCAAACGCAAAGGCCTCTCCGACCCCAACACCGCGCTCCTCTCCGCGCAGCACCGCGCCGCGCACCTCTCCTCTCTGCCCGCCACGAAGCAAGAATCCCAGAGCGAGCGCGACCGCTGGGCACACGCGGGCCAGCGGGCGCGCGGCGAGAAGGTGCACGACGACGTGGGGATGCTGGCGAAGGCCGCGCGGCGGCGGGAGAAGACGAAGGAGCGGAGCGCGAGGGCGTGGAAGGAACGGGAGGAGAGCGTGCGCAGGGGTCAGGCCGCGCGGCAGAGGCGGCGCGAGGAGAATTTGAGGAGGAGGAAGGAGGAGAAGGGTGGGAGGAAGGGGAAGGGGAAGGCGAAGAAGGGGAAGGGTGGGGTGAAGAGGCCGGGGTTTGAGGGGAGGTTTAAGACGTAGGCTTGTTGCTTGGGGGAGAGGGGGCGAAGTGTGGGAGGGTTCGTGCCTAGGGAGAGGAATCTGGGAGAGGCTGATGGTCGGGTTGGGTGGCTAAGGTATGGGAGCTTTAATGATGGCATGGCTATTACTAGTGCATTTAGATTTAGTGGATGAAGTGCTCCGAGGATAATTATGTCATTAAATGATTGCATGATTGAGGTGCTACTGGACTTTTTTGTTGACTATGGAAGATACCTCACGGTTCATGATGCACGAAAATTTGCAGCGGTGAGCGTCAAAGTGCTTTACTATGCCGACATGTCCAGGAAACCCTCGATACAATTCGAGTATGTAGAGACTCCGAACCATCTGTTTAGCAGAAACCGCCAAAAGAGGTATCTTCCAGTATCATTAGGAGTCTCTAACATGTTTACAGTCGATATATAGTCGGTATAGTGGATCGCTGATTTACAGAGACTTTGGCGCGAGACAACGCACCGAATACAAGGGGCATAACAGTTTACAATAGCCATAAAGCATGCCCGAAAGCTTGCAATATAGGATGAGAAAAGGACGATCAATGTCTTATATTCTACGCGTATCTGGTATCATACTCAAAGACTCTGTCAAGAATTTGCCCTCATCCTCCGACACCAACCCTCCTCCCCCAAAAAGTCAATGCTTGCGCGGATGATTATGTACGAACAATAGGCAAACATTCATCCCCTCACGCCAACCACAATTCCCAATTCGCCCCCATCCTTTTCCCCAGCCCAATATCCTCCCCCCACCTCTCCTCTCCTCTCCCAAGATATTCAACCCCCCCTCTTACCCCATCAACCCGTCCGTCTCGCCACATTCCCCAAATGCCCGCGATTCTTCAAATGCACCTCAAAGTTCTCCACGGGGAAATTGTACAGCCTGCCCGGACAGTCGACGCACTTGATCTTGGGCACGTACTGCCACTTGACGGTGCCCGCGTCCTGCTCGGCCGCCAGGTGCTCCTGCTTGATGGGCTCGTTGGTGGTGGTGGAGATCGGGGAGAAGCGCATGAGCGAGTCGAAGCGGTCGTGGGGGTAGCGGCGCGCGAGCGCGGTCAGAGCCGCGACGAGGTGCGGCGGTGGGGGCTGTGTGTTGCCGCAAACGAAAGCGCGATGATTAGCCAAAGAAAAACCCTGAATGTAAAGAAAATTGGGGAGGTTTCGATACATTGGAGAGGGAGGGAATATGGTGGGTTGATTGGTGAGATCCAATACAAAAGGGATTTGCGTGACAAGAGGAAATTCAGTGTGTATGAGTGTCTACGAGTGATACATGATGTTTGCCGACTTCTATGTACGATCCTTGTTGAAAGTCTAAATGTGCGTTTCTATTTGCAAAGGTATCAACTTACAGGAGGTGGCCCCCCACTCTGCGGATTTGACGCATCCACACGGCCGTCCGGGGTGTACGTCCAGTTGCCACTACTCTGCAGTGGGACAGGTGGACCCTGGCCTTGCGTTGGCGCAGGCGTCGAACTTGCGTCGCGTTCGCTTCCATTGATATTCACAGATGGCACTTGCAAGTGTTGTTGCGAGACGCCGGGTGTGGTAAGGGGTGGTGGCATGTCGCCTCGCTGCGGGGTATTTCGCGCTGGCGTCGAAGATTGAGAACCTATAAGAGGAGTGGTCGATGGTGGTGGCTGTGGTGTCTGCATCTGGTTCTGTTGCTGTTGTTCTCGCTGTCTCTGTTGCTGTTGCATCAGCTGTAATTCGCGCTCCTTCTCCCTTGCCTTTCGTTCTCGATTCCAACGTCGATACTTTTCTCGCGGGATTCTCAGTCTGAGCAGAAGAGAAGGTGGACCTTCAGAGTCTCGACTTTCTTCTCGTCCTATATCATGACTCAAACCCGTGCGTCGGCTGGTTCGTGTTTCGTGATGATGTGGTGTCGTCTGTTGAGAAACTTCAGGAGTGGCCGATCGGCCCATCACATTGGCACGCATTGCCGCTTGAGCTGCGGATGCAGCCCCGCGCATACCTCGACTACGGGTACCTTGTTGGAGAAGGGAAGGGACGGGAGATTCCGGAGCAGAATCATCACTTTCAAAATCATCAGAATCGTCGCCATCATCGCCACGGCCCGCACCAGATCTCCTTCCTCTGGCAGATTGGCGAGAATAACGGTATATTCGTGCATCTTCCACGGTTTGCGAGGCTCCAGGCAAAGTAGATGAGACTACAAGAGAACGAACAGTCTTTTGGCGATCTTTTAGGTCTGGAAGAGCAGGACCACCTCGTCGATTTACTGAACGCTTTTGCCGTCTTTGCTCGCGCATCAAAGAAAGCTCCGTCTTTTCAAAATCGGCTTCAGTGAGTTCATAAAGATAAGGACCATATTCTTTGGCGGCCTGGACAGGTCTAAAAACAGAAGGCACGGGTGAGGGTAAAAAGCCATCGCGTAAATCAGAGTCGTCAATGGCGCGACCATCAAACGGATGGCCTGTAATGTACAAGCTTCGCGTGTAGAGTTGGATTTGTTCTCGAATATTGTGAGCGATGGCCGTAACAAATTCTCCAGAAAGTGACAGGTCGCGAGCCATTTGTCGAGCAAACTCTTCGGGTGAATTTGCAGGATCATTAATATCCCATTCAAATTGATCTACCAGTTCCAAAGTCCCGATAGTAATGTCAAGTTTGATTAAGATTCGCATCTCATCATTCTTATGTGCATAATATGGAAGGTATGGGTCAATGGGTTCGTCGGCAATAAAGCAATGCGGATAAAAGTCCTGTAGCTGTTCATGAATCTCGTGTTGAACTTGACGTGAGAGGTGCGGAAAGGTCTCTGGTGGTAAATTAAAGTCTTCCACCAGGGTATCTGCAAATATTTCTGGTGGAACAGTTCTGTCATTCAGATTCCACGTAAAGGTATCCCTCAACTTGATCCTGTCAAATTCAATGTCCAGTCGTACGGGTACCAGCTCTTCTGGCATCTCTGCTTGTGTCGCTAGATCCTTGCGGGGTACGACAAGTTCTTTGGCCTTGCGATTACCAGCGCGTTTTCGCTGCGCAGGATACCTAACAAGAGCTGGAAGATGTGCTTGAGTTGGTCTTTCATTCGTGATTCCGTTACCATATCCAGCATACCCGTATCCGAAAACTGATCCAGGATTGCGTTTTCGTGCATGCGCTATATCACCTTGTGTAAATTCTTCCAGATCGGCCATCTTAGACTCGACGACAGTTTTGCGAACCCTTTCCTGTTCTTGCATAGCAACATAGTGAAGGTGGTCCCGTTGTTGATAAGTCTCGAGATTGATTCGATCCCGTCTCGAGGTACGATCACCTTCCATTGGAGTAGATTGGGCAGGTTTTCGCGAACCTGAGCGAGAGCGTTTTCGGGTCATGGCAACCCCATTGGTGACCTTCCCAGGGTTGTTCGGTAATGCCTCTTGTAATTGCGCGGATGAATTTTGTTTGATTCCAGGAGTCGCGTTGACCCCCGCAGCCTCCATCACTGCCATAGCCTTCTGCTTGCCCTCCCGAATTGAATCCCTGCCATCTGCATTCGCACTTGTCATATGTCCTGACAGAGAATTGGGAGGCGCGCCAGGCTCCTGGACTGGGCCGTCTTGTCGCGTCCCATTTTGCGCAAAGCCGGTCGCGTTCGAGTCATGGGATGCGGAGGCATCGGCGTTGGGGGGGGCTATGCTTGAGGTGGGCGCAGCCATAGAGAAAGGTATCGTAAAGGAGAAGGAGGTAGAAGGATGGAGCGGCCCCACCAACTTGGCCCGATCAACGGCCCTCGATGGAGGAGACTAAAGCATGGGCAAACTGCCATGGTGGTGTTAGCCAAAGGAGCAGCGGTCAAGAAGTTGTGGTCGCGTAACGCAAGAAAGTCGAGGGAAGCATTTCAATGGAGGACACGAAGCCAACCACAGCCCAGCTCACAGTCACGGCAACCGAATGAGCGAACTCGGCGTGTTAGCGCGAGGGAAGAGGGATGGTGTACATACCAAAACAGTGAGACGCGCGTGTGTCCACGCTTCGAGACTCGGCGGATCTGTTTGACGAGTGGAAACAAATGCCGAGGGAAAGGATCAAAGGAGCGGAGCGCGACACAGATCACCGCCAGCGGACTGCCGGCGGCAAAGCAAGAGTGAGGAGCAGACAAGGGCGGAGAAGAGCGTGGGCACAGCGGATGTTTCGCCGGTGGGTTCCGGGAGTCTGCTTTGTCTGGAATGCAAGGTCGTATCTGCGATGAGCGGCTGAACAGGGGCGGGAGGGGATAAGCGTGGAGCGATCCAATCTGTCCACTCACGGCCAGCTGCCTCTGTGCCTAAACAAGGCACCGTTTGCAGTACAAAGAGTTTCAACGCGGATCACAAGCGAGTGGCGTGGATATGGTTGCGAGCGTAGCACTCTAACTCTGCCTTCCCCCTGTACCTGGGCGAAGTATCAGCTCGTCACGTGATGCCGACCCTGGGGCGAATGGAATTTCATCGATTGCAGTATCGAATACATGGTGGAAAGAAGACTACATGGACAAAGAATGTACATCAAGCCTCGCTCCAGCTCAAGTGCCCTCGTACCAAACACCAAACTGCAGTGAAAAAAAAAAGAATCCTGGTTTTGCTCTGCTTCTCAGAAGCCTACTTCCCCTCAAGTACCAGCTCTGTCCCTTTCCTCACCAACAGCCTCATAACTTTTGATTCACACATTGTCCTCTGATGTTGTGATTGTGTCAGCAGATCGTAGACAAGGTCGCATCACAATCCCAACAACACACACACACACACACAAACTTGCATCAAGGTGTGGGTACAGTATAAACCACAACTCCAAGTGCCCATGATCACGTGCCAACCGAAACGGCATCTCCTTCATAGTAATGAATCAAGTCGGGTGAACACACTCAAGCAAGCCGCAACCACCTAAGAAGTCATTAGCAACTCTTTTCTTGTAGCCCAACAACCAAGCACTCATGATACCCACCTCCAACTGCAAATCCTTATCCTTGTCCCCACACTGCGCAATCTCCTCCTGAATCGCCGCACCCAGATTCGCGCCCACCGACGCACTCCCGCCCGCCCTCCGCGCAAACGGATACTGACTATACTCCGCCAGCAGCTCATCGACCTGGGCAAACGCCCTCTCGCGGCTCTCGTGGCCCAGACTCGCCAGCGCATTCTCCAGCACATTCGCCGCGTACGCGGCACACACCATGGTGACGGTGCGCAGGTAGCGAAACTCCATGCCCTCCGGCAGGAACTGCGAGGGCGGGAGGACGACGGTGCGGTTGGTGAGGACGTTGCGCACGCGGCGGCGGATCTCGTCCTTGGCGCCGCCGTCGGCGACCGGGTGCGTGGCCATGTCGAAGAGGAGGAAGTTGCGCTTTTCCGTGCGCAGGATGCCCTTGTCGACGAGGCCCTTGGCGAGCCGTTCGCGCACTTGCTTGAGCTGGTAGCCGATTTTCATGAGGTTCCATGTTTCGCCTGTAGATTGTTGCGGATCAGTCTCTTTTTGTGTTGGGAAAGTTGAGGAGAGGGGCGCCATGGCGATGGAAATACCTACCGCTCATTAGATCGATCCAAGAGCTGACGCTCATCCTTTCGCTGCTCTTCATCATCTTTAGTGCTTCGTCCAGGAGGACCTCGCCCGTCAGTGTGTCGTCGATGACTTCGATGATTCGATCGGCAAGTGGGAATCGTCGTCTTGAAGAGTCTTTTTGCATGCTCACTCTTCCTCTGAATGCGAGCTCAATGACTATGCAGCCACGCAGAGCATATGAAATGTTGTCGTTCCAGAATGATAGATAGCCCTACCAATGTACACATCAGCTGCCTATTCCCTATGTGACCTCGATTTTCTGTCCTCTGCTTTTCTCAATGTTTGTAACCTCACGGTTCCCTCAATGTTCAACGATCGCCTATCCAGCCTCTACACTGTAGGTTGCGTACCTGCTTATCCTTTAATCCCATCAGCAACACCTCCTCCATCAATGTCAACTTTGGTTGCTTTTTTCTCTCTGCGCTCTCACTGATATCCCTCGGGTCGAATGCGATCTTGTGTCCATTCTCACTGCTCTCATAGCTCGTCTCTGGCCCACCATTCACCTCCGGCCGTCGGGGTATGGGCGAGCTGACACGGGAACTGTCGTTTTCATCGTTATCGTTGGTCGAGGCCCCACCACCGCCTCGACGGCGGGTAAGGCCTGAGGTTGTGGACATTGTCCCCTAGAAGAGACTACCAGTGCGACCGAATATAGAGGATTGACTTCGGTACGTAGTTGGACGGTCCAATGGTGGCTGTCGTTCAGGCTGATGCTGCTGAGGTGGGAATGGAAGCACGTGGGCACCGAGAAAATTTCCCAATGGTATAAAGGGCGAGGTGAAGGAGCGACAGTAGGTAAGGTGGGCACTAGTTACACGCCGGAGAGTTTGTAATAAAGAGTTGGTGCGGCTAAAAGTTGCTAGTTGGAGTGGCTATGATGGGGGTACTTTGACGTGGTGGCTTTCTGATGTTGGTAGTGGAGAGTTACGCTGCGGAACGCGACCTTACAAGGATCTATCTATATGGGCGTATCCGCTGTTTGAAAACAACCAACCAACTCGTACTTGCAACGTCTATGTTATGCAGTCGAACATGCAATTCTTTGAAAACTAAAAACGGAAAGTGAAGTGACATGCTTGACAAATCTACTTTATATATACAGGTGTTTCTACGAATACCGTTCCTTGGCGGAGATTGCCTTTTCACCTGCCCTCAACATTCACCCTCCACTTGGTCGATTATGCTCAATGTGCTAGAGAGGTGTTAGCGTAGGCCGATAATTTCCTTGAGGTGAACTACCGTCAGGTTGGTTCTGAATATAATCGACGGCTTTGTCCACTACAGCCAAAATTAGCACAACAGAAGTAATATCAGCCATCCAAGGAACTTGCCACTGTGAATCGCGTCTGCCTCTTTGTCGGGAATCTCAATGCTAAACTCCTGCTCCATCTTAGCATTCGCTTTGCTGCTGCAGGTGGAATTCATCATACCTCTTCGATTGCCATGACCACCTCCACCGTATCTAAGCTGTCCAGTCCGAGATCGTTTGTGAAATGAGAATCAGGCGAAAGCTGTGTGTGTCAAATTTGCGTCATTGAATACCGAAGGAGTCGAGATTGGGTAAGTACCTTTGTGGCATCCTGAACCTAGTCCGCGTATTAGACTCTTATGTCGAAGCAGCTCCACGGCCAACACTTACCTTATCAAAGTTTTTCAAAAGATCCAATATTCTACCAGTAATCTCATCTTTGGTCAAAGCGCCACCAGCCGAATAGCACCTTACTGCCTGACATGAGACTGCAGGAAGGAATTGTTGTGAGTTGAGGATAGAGCTTCTAGGAACGAACCGGAGGGATACGGCAGGCTTGCGGAGTGGAGTCTGTGTAGCGCTGCGCGCAGCTCTGAGAAATGCAGTTCTTAACATGTCGAGGAATTGCAAGTGATGAATCAAAGGGGAACGGGATAGCTGCTTTGGGTCGTTTCGTCAAAATTGTCCTTAGCTGTAGCTTGACTAAATGGAAAGCGACCAATCACGTGCCCGGCATTGAACCTCCTTCAAACCTAATGATACCATCACTTTGAATCCAACGATAGTCCAAGAACTCCACTCAAGACGCTCACCATGGCCTCCACAAGACCTCTTGCGCTTCTCGGAGGAATGAGGCCTTGCCAAGCGCACACTTTAATTCGTACTTCGCAATGCGCCAGAACACCCGCCACAACAGCTTTCTTCTCTAGAAGTGCCACTCGACCGGCAACATCCCAGGGTCCGCCACCGCAAGGCTTCAGGTTACCGAGACCGAAGAGATGGGATGAAGATGGCGAAACCAGTCTAGACAAAGCCGGCCGGTATTTCCTGTTGACTGAGATGCTCCGGGGGATGTATGTGGTATTGGAGCAGTTCTTCAGACCACCGTATGTATCGTCTCATCTGAAGTTGTTTACGGCACAACCTCAATTCGAATTCGAATGATATATCTCGAATCCACGACTACTTTGCCCAAGCATTGGCTGATGAGACCACAGCTACACCATCTACTATCCCTTCGAAAAAGGTCCCATATCCCCTCGCTTCCGAGGCGAGCACGCCCTCCGGCGCTACCCCACGGGCGAAGAACGCTGCATCGCTTGCAAGCTCTGCGAAGCCATCTGCCCTGCTCAAGCCATCACAATTGAAGCCGAAGAACGTGAGGATGGATCACGGCGCACAACTCGCTACGACATCGACATGACCAAGTGCATCTACTGTGGCTTCTGCCAAGAGAGCTGTCCTGTCGATGCGATTGTCGAGAGTCCAAATGCCGAATATGCAACAGAAACGAGGGAGGAGCTACTATACAACAAAGAGAAACTCTTGTCGAATGGAGATAAGTGGGAGCCGGAATTGGCCGCGGTAGCCAGGGCGGATGCGCCCTACAGGTAGCGGGTCATAAGAAGATAATACGACCGCGGGAGACTTGGCCTACAATCAGCGACGACTGTAAAGGAATCCTGCGAATAAACCTCGACCAAGAACGGTCTATGTGAGGAGTGATTAGGTTGTCTGCAATGCATCATGCATTCGTTCCGTGTATATATACAATACATAGAAGCCAAAGAAAACGACCTCCGCACAAAATCATACGTTTGGAAGGAATAGCTTTCTGCCTAGTTTGGTTGGTTGGTAAAGCATTCTGAATTTTCGAGTTTGGCTTGTCAACTAACCTGACTCTCCCTCCTTTCCAACAGAAACTGTCTTGCTCCAAGAATTTGGCGGGTTCCGTCGTCTGGAAGCTAGATGAAAGGAAAAAGATGCCAATGTTCGTTATTGGCCAACGTGCGGTGTGGCTTCATCCTTTGGTACGTTGTTATTCGTCCAATTGATCTTTTATATTCATGACACATAATGGTAGCAAAGGTAGTGGGCTTGCCAAAAGCATATCATCCGACGCCGTACGCTCGAGCTGTGGTCATGGAGCAAGTTTTCATTTTGACCTACATATTCTCTCGTATCTCTTTCGTTTCCACTTGAGCTGGCTAGAGTTTGTCTAGATATGTGATCTTTCTTCGTTACCTTTGTCGCGCCATTGAGACTCATCGACACTCATGCAGTTTTCCTTAGTGTGCCAGGTCTCCTTGCTTGCTCCCATCTACTTCTCATTTTTTCCCATCTCTCATTCCCATATCTTGCCTCCTTCCCTCATCAAATAAAAATTTGTCATACTTATTCTATGCCTGGGCATCGAAAGTCTCTCACATTATGAGATCAGATTGCAAAGAAAAACCGGGGGACAGATGGGCATGGGGCTAATTTGTGCCACATCTGGACTCGGTGAGGAAGAAATTTCGCTGGATGTTTCCTAGAGTATTGTGTGGCGAGTCATATGATAGTTATGATGTATGAAACCGGCAAAGCTGGGTGTGATGCCTCTCACGGCATTACTGGATCTACTTCGAATAGCGGCACGAAGAAACCTCGACCAGTGGGTGGTTCGGGAAAGACACCTGGATCGTAATATTGAGAGAAAGCGACGTATCAGCGCTCGTTTATTGTGGCCAAACGTTTGGCAAACTCCTTATCTTTCCTCAACCACCCGAATCTTTGCTCGATGAACTCGCTTTCACCGCATCTACTTGACCTGGTGGGCAAGGTCTCCGTGATGTTTCACTATCATGCAACTTTTCTTCTGGCCGCTATCCATAACAAGGCTTCTAAAATCGTCACAGCTTCATTCAATAGTATGCTCCATCTTGTTCTGGTTCCCCAAGCAAATCAGAGTTGTTGCATCGTTCAAATCTCTTATCTACTCTTTCAAAAACTCTTGATCCAAAACCCACAGTTCCGTCACTGCCGCATGGAGAAATAATATTCACTGAGTCTAACATTACAACTGAGGAGCAGTGATTTTAACGCCTTCATTAACGTCCGAACGCTAAAATTTGCAATCTTCATCCCACTAAAACTAGTACGCACGCAAAACTACATTGCTATTACTCTGCGGTTCTGCGAGCAGTCGGCTTTCGAATTCACAAAGTCCCGATCAATCATATTCGTAGGCAGCATACCCGCACTGTGGCGGGATAGGTTGCCCTTCAGCATCATCTGTGATGGCTTCTGGACAGCCCGGAAATAATGACCCGAAATAGAAGGCGTCGCTAAGAACCGCGATACCTCCCAAACAATCCGCGAAATCACCAGAAGAGATCGGCGCATACGTAAGATTCAAACCACCGTTGGACTGCGCACATGAGTACCAGTAATAGCTGCCATTGAATATCAGCGCCGGATTGGATTCCTCATATTGACTACCGCTGTAGTGCACAACGAGCGCGAACAGATTTGCGTAGCTTCCCGCTGGAGGTGTTGCATTTGGTTGAGTGTATTGAAGCAAGCCTGTTAGGGTTGTATTAGCTGACATTTGCTCACATGACGAGATCGATACGAGACCTACATACCATCTTGCGCAACGTAGAGCTGCTAAGCGCCTGGTACAGCCACGTTGATATACACTTCGCCCTCTGGTCCGCCTTGGTCGAGCGTAGTATTGAACTGTGTCTCCTCCGCCGCAGGCGTAGGCGTGGGACACTGCCCAGCCGCTTGTACTCTGGTGGGACAAGACGTGGATGGGTCATCGGTGTTAGGATTGATGGCAATTGTGTAGTTGCTTGCCTGGAGGTCTCCAATCTTATCCGGACGTTCGGGGATAACGACACCATCAAAGTCTTGATAAGTATTAGCATTGAAGGCATATGCGCTATTGTTGTTTGCTTGTACAACACATCGATCTGTCAATGCCACAAGTAATAAGAAAGTGATGAGATACATATTTATAGCCAAAATAGATTTTGGGACAATCGATGTGCAGATAACGATGTCTTAAGAGCAAGTCGAGAGGCTCTCGACCTTCGTGTTGAATTAACCTCATGGTGATGGTGCGTAGTTTATTGAAAAGCTAGAGCATGATTTAGGCTTTTGCATTGTTACTGCTGGACCTCGGCTGGCATTATCTCGCGGTCTAGAAGAGCTACATTCCAAGTTTATTTGACGGTGTAACGCGTTGCAAGGGTGAGTGTGGGGAAACAACGTTGTGAGCGCAAAAATTCCCTCATTTGAGCTTTTCGACCGTGCCTGATGACTAGTGTCGCAGCAAACCCCTTGTTGTTGCGCTATTTGTTCCTCGAATTAACGCAAGGTGTTGTATATCTCATCCAAAGGTAGGGACTGATAGGAATAATAACGGCTGGATCAACTATGCCCTGTTTGGAAATGCGGATGAGAGTTTCTGATCCAGTTACTCTATGTCAGATACAATGCCAGGAAACACTTAAAATTCGTGGGCCAAACTGGTCTATGTCTATTGTGCTTTTGGTAAAACCAACATTGTTTCTATGTATATTGAAGAGTAAGTGCTATCTTGAAGCTGTAGATTCCAAAGACAAATAGCGAACTCCCGTTCTATCATGTTCAATTTTAGTGGAGCACTCGTTGAGAATAAAAATCCAGCTTGCCTCTTTCATCAAACTATTATGTACATCGGGTGAAGGAGGCAAAGGAGATGAAAAATATTACAAGTATTTCACATTCAGTAAACTAAGCTAGTCGAAGTTAGTCGAACTACCTCGGGACCAAGAGGCTAGGAGTGCGCCCTAGGTCCCGCACAGCCCTAGGTCGCGCACAGCCCTAGGTCGCGCACATGCGAATCAATTCTCAACACCAAGCATTCGAATCCAATTATTTTATCAATAATATCGAATTATATAATTTTATTTAAATGAATTAATAGCGTAAATTTATGGATTTTGAATGAGATATTTTTTTTAATTTAAAAAATGTTATGATATTTATTTTGATCTTCTCGAACGAATTTGATCAAAAAATATTTCTATTTTATTTATAATTTTTTTATTCATTTATATAATAATTTAAATATTTTTAAATATTTTTTATTAATTTGATTGATTCTATTTATTTTTATAAAATTCAATTTATAATTATTTATTCGTTATTTATTATTTAATAATCTTTTATTTTTATTATTTTTAAATAATTTATATTTTTTTTTTATTATTTTTAAATAATTTATATATTTTTTTTTATTATTATTGAATTTTTTTATAATCGTATTTTCGTTATATTTATAATTCAATTTTCATTTATTTATTAATTTATTATTAAATTTTACAAATTTTTTTTATTGAATTTAAATTTTTTTTTATTATTATTTTAGTTCTCGAATATAAATAATTTTTTTAAAATTACAAAATTTTGAATTAATATATTTTTTGAATATATTTAATTATTTTTTTTATTTAATCTTTTTTTTTTTTTTTTTGATTTTTAAATATTTTTTTAAAATTCAAATTTTTTATTTTAAAAAAAATTATTTATATTTTATTTCAAAATAAATATTTTTCATATATTTATTTTTTTTTCGTTTTATCATATTTAATTTAGAATTAAATTTTTTATAGAATTATTTTTATTATTTTATATTAATTTGATTTAAAAAATTTAAATTTAAGAATTATTTTAAATATAATTTAATTTGATATATATTAAATTAATTGAATATTTAAAATGAATTGAATAAATGAAAATTTATTTTAAATCATTTATTGATAATATTTTTTATTATAAACATTTTTTCGAATATTATTTAAAATAATAAAAAAAAATCAATTTTATTAAATGATAATATAATAAAAAAACATTAAAATTAATCATTTAATTTGATATTATAATGGTCCATCAAAGATTTGAATAAATTCATATTTAATAATTGAAATCAATATATAAAATAAAAAAAATAAATAAGAATAAGAATATATTGTTCATAATAAAAATTGAAAAATTTTATAATAAAATGAGATTTATAATCGTTAATTATAAATAATTTTTATTTAAAATTATTATTCGTTTTATTTTTGATATTTTTTTCGAAAATTTTAATAAATTAATTATATTCAATTTCATCATTTATTTAATTTAATGAAAAATATATGAAATTATAATTATAAATAATCAAATTTATATTTTAAAATCATGAATTTTATATAAAATTGAATTAAATATTATAAATGATAAAAAAAAAAAAATTTTATTAATTATTATTATAATAATAAGAATAATAATTTATAAATAAAAATTATTTAAATCTGATTTTTTTAAAAAATTTCATTTATAAATTATTTTATTGAATATATAATAATATTTAAAAATTTAATTTATAATAAAATCTTTTTTATTTATATTTTATATATTATATAAAATAATTCGATATTTTATAATTTTTGAATTTATTTAATAAAATATTAATAATATAACGTGGTTTACCACCCAGCCGCGCATATCACCCAGCCGCGCATTTTCCGCATCAAAAAACCATTTAAATTTTTATCATATCATAATTTTTTAATCATTATATCAATTTATATCAAAAAGAAGAATATTATTTTTATTATTAATATAATTAAAATCATAAAAAAATCTGGCCAAAAATTAAATCAATATATAATTATTAAAATATATAATATTTCTGAATTTATTTTATATGATAAAATGAATAATCAATAATAATACGTATTAATATATATATAAAATTATAAATTGAATTAATTTGAAAAATAATTATTAATTAAATATATATTTGATTAAAATTTTAAAAAATTTCTATTATATTTTTCTGATATAAAAAATATGGCCAATTTTTTATTATAATCATATAAAAACGAATTTATTAATAAATATTAAATAAAATGATTTATTAATATATAATCAATTTTTAAAATCAAATTCAATTAATTTTATAATTATCAAAAAATATTATAAAAAAATTCAAAAATTATTTTAAATTGATTTAAATTATTATATAATATAATAATCAAATATGGAATATATAAAAAAAATATATATAATTTTAATAAAATAAATTTTATAATAAATATGATAATTATATTAATAATAATAATATATATTGAAAAATATGATAAAATTAAATTTATTTAATTTAAGAATCGGAAATAAATTATAATTATTGAATATATTAATAGAAAAAATTGATATATTTTATCATTTATTATTATTTAAAATATTTATCATTTTATAAATTGAATTACGGAATTGGATTTTTTAAATGATTAAATGATTAAATTTATTTTTAATAAATAAATTAATAATAAAATAAATTTAAATTGAATTCAATATTTTAATAAATATATAAAAAATTGTTTAAAAAATATATAGGGTCTACCACGGTGTTATGAACCACACCACCGCGTGGCTCACGCTGTACATGCGCTCTGCATACGATCAGCATACGAACCTCATACATTTCGCACCCACATCTCCAAATCTAAATCTGAATTATCTGAAGAATCATTAGATACATAATTTATTTCTTCCGATTTTTCTTTTTTTAATACAGTCTTTATTAGTCGTCTATAACGATATTTCATATACAATTTCTTCTTTAATATATATACAATTTATAATATATTCATAATTATATAAATATTAACGTCTTTTAATTCGATTTTTTTATTTTTAATATTATATTTTTATTTATTAAAAAATTCTAATTGATCTGTCAATTATTTGGCTATAATAACGATCATTATATTTTAAAATTCGTAAAAATATATCATATATTCAATATAATATTTTATAAACGAATTAATTATATTATTTTTATCTAAAATTTTTATAAAATTTTTATTTAATTTGATAAATATAATAATTTTTGAAAAAGAATTTTTTAATAATAAATAATTCAAATTATCTGAATCAGATAATATGAAAATTTTTGTATATAATAATGATTATATCTGAGATAATTCATCCAAAATTCGTCTATAATTCAAAGATATTATATTTACACCTCAAAAATCAATACGAATATTTTTTTTTAATATAATCATATTATATATCCGAATGAATATTTCAATTCATTCTATTTTAAACATCCGTTATATACTGAATTTATAAAATATAATTATTTCATTTATATAAAATCATTTGAATATAAAAAATATATTTATATCAAATGATTAAAATATATATAAATAATACGATGATATAATTATAAAATCGATTTTATTCTTCATATAATAGATGATGAATTTGGTCTGAATATGACTATCATAACCATCTGCGATAAAAAGACGTTTACGATTCTCATATCATTTGCGTATTAAAAAATCAAAAATTTCAATCAATCAATATAATATTAATTCATTTAACGTCTAATTATTTTTATTAATTACGAAATGATATTCTAATAATATTTTTATGAATAATTAATATGAATTCAATTATATATTTTTGAAAATCAAAAAAGACATAAATATCTTATTTATTATATTAATATATTCAATCATTATAATCCATTTTTATTTATTTATTATAATCTTTTATTTCTTTTTTATATTAAAATGAATTAATATTTTAGATAATTATTCTTTATTAATATCAAATTCTAATTCATTTATATTATAAATATCTGAAATATTATATTCATATTCTTTTTATTATATTTTGAATATATTAAATTAACGATTCATTATTTTTATAATTATTTCATTTATATAAACAGATTCTAATTGATTAATATATATATTATAAATTTAAAAATATCATTTGATAAAATATTCGATCTAATTGACGCCAATAAATTCAAAATAGATTTATATAAAATATAAATAGGACGCGTGATAAACGCGTTTTTCTCACAAAAATTCAATAAATTCAATTAATAATAAATATATAATTAGAATTTCTATAATAATATATCATTTAATCCAATAAATTAAAATTAATTTTTCAATATTTATTAAAAATTATTATAATTTTTTAATAATTATTAATGATAAATCGTCATTTAATCTACATTTTAATATCAAATATAGAATTTTAAATTTTCATATAATTTCACGAATTAATAAAAATAAATTTTTAAAAAATATATCATAAATAATTTATATTTATTTTTCAATTTCCATATTTTTTGAAAAATTTTGAATTGTTATGATTGAATGTATACGAATTGTATATTAATCGTATGCGGAGCGTATGTACAGTGTGAGCCACGCGGTGGTGTGGTTCATAACACCGTGGTAGACCCTATCAATTATTAATTATTAATAAATATAAAAACTATTTATTAATTAAATTCAATAATTTTTGTAAAAAAAATAAAATTATTATTATTAATATATTTATGTATATATTTTATTTATTTTAATTATTAAATATCATATTATATTTATTTTTAAAATATATATATAATAATAGAATTAATCTTTTGATCAAAATCGTGATTAATTATATTATTAAATTCGAATTTTTTATTATATTTAAATCAATATATTTTAAAATTTTTATTGAATTAAATATTAAATCTGAATTCAAAAAAATTAAAATTATATTTTAGAATTTAAATATTATAATTTCAAAATTAAATATTCATTTAAAAATATTTATATTATCAGATAAATTATTTTTTATTATTCATAAATAAAAACTATAAATTTCTTCCAATTTTTAATAAATTATTAAATAATTCAATTTTATTAAAAAATGAATTTTTATTTATTAAAGAAATTTTTTAATATTAATTATTAAAATTGTAAATTAAATAATAAAAAATATATAAATAATAACGTATTCAATTATTCTTTTGATTAAATAGATAACGTATTGGATCAGCGAAGCGGCCATATCAGCGAAACGGCCGTTTTTTTTTGGTACCACCATTTCATGAATTATCATAATATATAATAATAACGTAAAATATTATTAATTCAATAAAAAAAATAGAATTAACTTTATATTCCGAATTTATAAATCTGAATAATTTAAAAATTTATGATTTATTATAATAATATTTAATTTCAGATATTAATAATTTTTTGATTAATTATATGAAATCTTTTTCCGATTTATTATTTAATTTAATTATTCAAAATTTATAATAAATGAAAAAAAGATTATTATTTAATATATTTTTGATTTAAATTTAAAAGAATTTATATTCTGATTATATAAAATATCAGATATAACGAATAAAATATTAAATATATATAATAAAAAATTAA